>JBCNJP010000006.1:3545909-3572758 GCA_039602395.1 Deinandra increscens subsp. villosa | reverse complement strand
CAGGCGATTCCCAAACTTCTTCTAGATCTACTTGATTATTTCCATCCCCACGTTGCAGGAACTCATCCTCTAAGAATGTTCCTCTACGTTTGATGAAAAGTTGATTTTTAGCAGGGTTGTAGAAATAGTAACCAACCTTTCGGGGATCAAGTTTGTTCGAAGACTCACTTGGAACATAGGAATTGCATCCCCATACCCCAAGGTAAGATAATTTGGGACGTTGCCCATGCCATAATTCATATGGTGTCTTATCTACCTTCTTCGTAGGAGCGAGATTCACGATTCGGGCATCGGTTTGAAAGAGCAAAACTCCAAAAGGAGCGTGGAAAGTTTGTACGACACATCATTGATCGAACCATTTCTAATAGTGTTCGATTTCTTCTTTCGGACACACCATTGGTGTTCCAGGTGTGGTGAGTTGGGTATGATCCCGCATGCCTTTAGATGTTTGTCGAACTCCTCAGTCAGATATTCGCTACCTCGATCTGATCGAAGTGCTTTTATCGTATTACCGAGCTGGTTTTGTACTTCGTTCTAGTATTCTTTGAACTTTTCAAAGGTCTCGTGTTTATGTCGCATGAGATAAACATAACCATATCTACTGAAATCATCAGTAAATGTAACAAAGTATCTATCTCCATTTCTGGACATTGTCCTGAATTGACCACACACATCAGTATGTATGAGCTCCATCAGGTCTTTCGCTCTTTCATCGACATTGGTAAAGGGCGAATTAGTCAACTTTCCACTTAAACATTACTCACAGCTTTTAAAAGACTTTAGACCAGTGGATTCTAAAATTCCTGCAGTCTGGAGTTTCTTGATGCGATTCTTGCTTATGTGACCTACTCGACAATGCCATCGAAACGTGTCATTGACACTAGTCTTAGCACGTTTATTGGAGACATTGTATAACACATTATCACTGGTATCTATCTCATAGATCCCATTATGTGGTTTAGCCTCAAAATAGAACACATCATTCAAATACGCATAAATGAAATCATTATCATTATTAAAAGCATACTTGAAACCTAGTCTTTTCAAAGCAAATAAAAAAACGATGTTTCTAGTCACACTAGGCACAAAACAACAATTTTTTAAAACAAGAGAAAGACCACTAGGTAAATAAATAGTACAATCGCATATGGCCTTGATAACAACTTTCTGCCCGTACCCAACATGCAGCTCAAGATCGCCTTGCTTCACATTTCTAACTATTCTTAGTCCCTTCAAATCATTAAAGATATGAGTACCACATCCAGTGTCTAACACCCATGATTTCCTAGAAAAAGTAAATGATTCGATAACATGTATACCTGTGGACTCTCCTACAATTGATAGCTTCTTAAGCTTCCACTTCAGCCAGGTATTTGGGGCAATTCCTCTTCCAGTGCCCTGTTTCATCACAATGAATATATTTGGCATCCTTCTGATGATTTGACCTAGGAACTTCATGCTTCTTGCCTTTTCCCATTGCCCTAACTTTCTTACCAACTTGGCCATTTTGAATCATTAGCGCAGGATTAGTTCCAACTTTAGTTGGAATGTTCTTCTCAGTGAACTTAAGCATCTGATGCAATTCCAAGGGAGACTTATTCACATAGTTCATATTGTAGTTCACAATGAACTGACCATATGACTTTGGCAAGAGTTTAGGATCATATTCGTAGCCAACTCGTTGCTCAGTGGATTTCCTAGTCGTGCTAAATAATCGATATAACTCATATTTAGTGCGTGAGCACTACCTGAAGAACCTTCATGCATACGACATTCATACAGTGATCTTATCACGTTGAAATGTTCGCGATGAGCTTTCTGCTGGAAACTAGTTATCAGCTGCTTACTCATGACATATGTTGTCTTGTCAGCTATGTTCCTCTGAAGTTCAGGGGCCATAGTTGGCAGCATAAGGCAGGCTACTGTCTGGGAGTCATCAACATGTCTAGCCCAGGTTGTATACGCAACACTAGTTTGCACTGCAGGTTCTGTAGGGATTGGATTCTTAAGAACATAGAATTTCTTCTCAGCCGTGAGAACAATTCTTAGGTTGTTATACCAATCCATGAAGTTGGTGTCATTAAGCTTTTCCTTCTCAATGATGGACTTAAGTAAGAACATGGAGGAATGATGAGCGGGTTCGGAATTAATTGTTGACATCTAAAAGAAAAACAAGAATTTGAGTAGAAGTTTCATGCAAAAAGCCTAATTAATTTTGACCCCAGAAAAACAAAACTAAGATTAGGATGAGATCTCATTTGCCCTTAGCGCGAATGAATGGCTTAGCTCTCTTCTCTGGACAGGTTACACAGGTAGGTAACGATTACCGATTGTGTCCACTACAAAACTCTCATTTTGGGAACACTTGATAAGTGTTGTTAAGCGATACGTTATTCCCAACTACGTCCACTTATAGAACTTGTTCTAAAAGTGATATTTGTCGTTGAACTATAACCGTAGATCCTGCCCATGTGACATTGAAATCGCGGTCCTACCTCTAACCAAAACCGTAGGCCCGGATGCAGGGTCAACACTAACACCAAGGGTTCAGATAGATTACTCAGAGTGTCCATGGCTCAGGGTGACGCAGAACTATCGATTTGATTGGGTTATCAATTTTAAATTTACCGTTTCGGGTCGTATTTAAAATATTTATGTACGACTTGTTGCATGACGCAAGTCATCCATGAGTTTAGTAAAACCACATTTTTATTAGGTTCGTAATCACTTGAAACTTCTTTCATTCACTCGACCGATTAAGTTTTAGATACCCTAGTTAAGACTAAGTGGGTCGTTTCGCGAACCATTTTTAATAACTTTTATCAACTATGGCTTTCTTAAATTAAATCATTTAATATACTTGAAGAAAACCGGTTTCATTAAATAAACTATTTTATTCAGTGAATTATTTTTGAAACTTTAATGAAACGCCTCTTATTAATTAGTGTTTTAACTCGTGATCTATGGGTCTATGTCGTGACAAACAATCACATGCATTCACAACAATATAAATTGTATGCACTTGAGCCTTAATGGGTCTTCGATTCCGTACAAATATTACAATAATAAAAGGAACCTAACTATTACATATACATGTCCATAATGCCCAAAAAATACAAAATTAATCCAATACAAGAAAACACAACCATAAAACAAAACAAGACAGAAATTGGGACATAACGAATTGTTATAGGCTAACGACCCATTCGAGGGCAACTACATCACGACCCGTTACCGGCTAACGAGTCATTTCGACATATGTGCATAACGAGTCATTACACACTCAACGAAACATTACGCACATTCGAATACAATTCTATTTAAGGCTGAGCAATGCATACCATAACACAATCATAAAACACAATATGGCCAGGAATTGTCAAACATCACAGTTTGATAGTTTTTCGAAAATTCATATAAATACAGGACCATAATATTTATATAACAATTACATTCAATATAATTTGCTTATACGGAGTCGAAAGTGGCTCTGATACCACTGTTGGGATTTTAGTGTACGGATTTTCAAAATTTCTAGTTTGACTTGTTGCACAAGTCATGAGCGGAAGTGTGTACACTAGGTCGGTTCTTAACTGATCCCACCAGAGATACAGACAACCCATAAAAACAAATCGAGGTGTGATGGAACCATTCAGGACACGATGGTTCACCGAAACAACCTCGCTAGATGGTTGATCACGATTAGGGTTTCGATTCCAACAACTTGTAATCTGAAACTAGATAGAAAACAAAAAGGGAATAACTTTTTGATACCGTTTCAAGAGGATCCGAGAACCGAGGCGGACGAAGACGGTAGACGGCAACCGGTGGTGGCCCAATGGCGGCGGTGGTGGCTCCTCGTTGGCTTCACTTTGACGCAAAGAAGGCAGATGGCGGCTAGGTTGCCGCTCTTCCTCCTTGATTGATCTCCAAGTGCCCAACTTGATTGTAAAACCGAGATACGATCTTACTACTGTGTGTATCAATCAATCATAGTAAACACGGATGTAAATAAGAGAATTCTTATTGATCACTTGAAGATACAAAGAGGTTCTCTCTAGTTTCTCTCTCTAGAAACACACACAGAAAGTGTAGAATGACTCAGAGTGTTCAACTAGTTACACTGCACATTCTAATACGAACCTATTTATAGTAAGTGACTAACTACTCAGCGTACCACGTGGTACGCCGGACCATATGGTCCGCCGGACCATATGGTATAGTCACTACAACACATACTAAGACACGCTCACATAGATACAATACATGAGACACATCATAGCATAGGTATATGCTCTAACAAACTCCCCCTTAACGTGTAGTGTATCTATTTTCTAACTAAACTCTAGTCTTCAATCTTCAACATTGCTGCATCCGATCTTCGACTTGAAATCTTGTTAGAAATAGAGCTTACATGGCTGGATCACTCTTGAATCATCTTTGATCTTCAAGATCCACTTGTGAAAGATATAACAAACTCCCCCTTTCACCATGCTTGAGTCTTGACACGCAGAACCTGCAATTTCAGAAGACAGAAACGCGGTTTCCTTTTCTTTTGAAAAATTAATTTAATCTTGGCGTAAAACTTCTCTTTGAGAATCCAAGATAGGTTTTTGAAATTTGATTTCGTATCACATGTCGATTGGTCGAAAACAAATAAGAAATAAAATCTTTTTGACTTTTCTAAGATAATGCTAAAACACACCTAAAATCTTTTTGAATTTTTCCATATATATAAGATAAAATGCAATACAGAATCAGACACTATTTTTGTCTTTTGCGAGAAAGATCACAACTTGGGATCATATTGAACATGACATGCTGAACTACACTTCAATTTCAATTACTTTAGCACACAAGTCATGTCGATTACTGATATAATTTGTCCATCTTAAACTCACGCACAATCATACTCATACCATCTGGATATGTTATTAGTATTGATTAGACTTGCTTTGACCAGTGTATCCCACACTATCAAACATACTCAGATATGTATTTTCTTTTATATCTCACTTTGTGATTTCATTTGTGATTTAATCACATAATGATTGTATTCATGAAATAGTCAACTGTGTTCCATGCAAAAAGAAATAAGAACGTTAAATCGTCTACCTTAAGGTCGATCTTTCGATATGCAGATAAGGCCTCGGATCTAACAAAATAAGAAAATAAAAACAAGTTGAAGTTGTATAACTCAATAACAATCGGGTCGGTACTCCCGTACACGCAGAGAAAGTCCGATGAGTTATACGAAACACCAAAGAAAATAAAGCAGAACATCAAACGAACAACAATCAAGTCGATCTTTCGATACGCAAAGAAAGTCCGGTCGTTTGAGAAAATAAAGAAAATCAAACAAGTTTAAATCTATGCAAAATGAACACATGTATACACAGTGACTTCTCATTTTCTTTTTCACATATCTTTTCCTTGATATCATGAGACATGCATCAAGATGTTTTCCACTTGGTCAAGCATTATTATTTAATGTGTTTATCACATCCGAATACTTTCTGATTTAATGCCGAGCCTACCAAGTACATCGAACAATGATCTTATGGCTTTTTCATCTAGTTTATCCATGAGCCAGACACGTAAGCCAATGTACCATCATTTACCAATCATGTTGGATACAATTTCTCATTTCTCAATGTTTTTGTATTTTTCCTTTTTCAATGTTTTTGCATTATTCCATTTTTCTCCCCCTTAAAATGAAAACTCTATTTTTGGATTTTCATTTTAACAAAAACACATAGATACTATTTTTGTTTTTTCAATTTTCTCCCCCTAAACTACAAACGAAATACATTAATGAAAGAAAATTGACCTCTCGACATAGATACCTTGCAGTTTTAGCTTTCAGAAAAACTGCAATTTTGAAATTGATATCACATGTATTTAACTTAAACTAGCAGAATACTTCTCCGTCAGCAACTTTTCAATCACCGATAGGTCTTCTAAAAGTACCTGCACACTGGTCAAAAACGTCAGTTTATAAATGACCCGAAGCGAATAGCTTCTAGTCGACCAGTATCTTGATTTCCTTTCAAAACCACTTTAGGTTTCCAAATTTGTTGTTTTGGTAAATTAGTATTTGATGAACCAGTCACAGTTGACTGTGACGAACATCCGACATATGAATCATTTTGAAATTTTGGTAAAGATTTTCTTGGACGTTTGAAAAATGTTGGTGGAGATTCATCAAACACTCTGCCATATTCATCAACAAACTTGTATTTGGCAGATTTACCAACATATGAAACCTTTCCTCCTTTTTGTGTAGAAGCCGCAGAAATCGGACACACTTGTGCCATATGTCCTTTTTGTCGACAGTTATAACACAAGCGGTTGTTGATATTTCTCCTCTTGGGAACCTGCATAGCTTCACAAAAATAAGCATCATCAAAATGATCATAAAATGTATCATATACCTGAAATTGATGATCATGAACCCATTTTGATGTTGGGCTTCGTGAATTTGAATTGGATCCTCCAGAAGAAAATTTGACAAATTGCTGCTTTTTGTTTTGGGGATCAGCATTTTTCACAAAAACTTCTGATATTTTCTGAGCATCCACGCAATGAAGTGGAAATCGTTTGTCAGAAAATATTTGTTCCAAACCCTTGAGCTTGTAAAACCTCTCGGGTTGAACCTTTTTAGCATTAAACACATCCTTCTTGACTTGTTTCAAATTAACGTTCTTTAAATTATGTTGTTTTGAGTCTTTAGCCCCATCAGCGTTAACATTTTTGAACTTGAAACCCAAACCAACATGTTTCCCTGGAATCTTCTCTCCAGAACCAGATACGTTATGTCCATTCTTCGCGAGACAAGAAAATTCAGCTTTAACTTGACCAACATTCTTTTTTTGATAGAAGATAGTCTCATAAATATCAGTAGAAGAACTAATCTTCTCGATTGAACTAGCTGATTTCTCTTCTTTAGTAGTGGAAGAATCAAACATAACACTTTCAGCTTTTTGTTCTTTCTACTTCACAACCTTTTCTTCATTTGATTTATTTAATAACAAATTTAGAATAATCACCAGCTTCATCATTTCCCTTCAGCTCATGAACTCCTTCGTTTAGACTTCCTGGTGGTGAAACTGTTTTGATAAACATTTTCTCAAAATTTTCATCTTTAGCCAAGAAACTTGTAAAAGATTGGGAATTGGTGACATTGTTCAACACATGATTTGCATCAATTACTTGAATCTTCAAATTAGAAATCTTTTGTTGAGCTTCAGCCAATTCTTTCTCTGATGCAATCAATTTCTTAGCAACTTTGTGAGTTTCATATTTTTGCAACCTCAGATTATCAAGCTCAGCGAACAACTCTTTCTGCAACTTATCTTCATTTCTCTTTTGAATATCAAGATTTGCATTTTGCAATTTATTCACCCTAGCTAACTCTCTCTTTTCATCTAACAACTTTTTCATATCAATCTGATACTGAACAACTTGAGCAGCTAGTTCATCAGAAGTCTTGTTAAGCATATCAAGCTTAACCTTGGACTTCTTAAACAAATTATTGAAATCATTTGCAGCATCCTCAGCTTCAGCTTTCCATTTTTCAACTTCCTTGACTAATTCAGCCTTTTCTTCAATTAATTTTGCAATCTTAGATGCCGAATTTTCATTTTCAACTTCTGCAGTTTCACTATTCAATATTTCAACTTCCTTTGATAATTCAATGCACTTCTTACATTATGAAGTAACCGTTTCTTCTTTCTTATAAGTGTCATCATTCAACCAATGATCTTCAGTAAGTAAATTTTGAATCTTCTTATTCTTCTGTGAAACCACTTCAAATTTACCAATCAGATGAGAGAATTTGGACATCAAACTTTCATTTTTGCTTGTCACAAAAACAGAATCAGATATTTCGGTAGCATTCTTCTGACATTTCTCCAAATCTTTTATCAGAATACTATTTTCTTCGGTCAACTTTTTCAACTTCTTTTCTAATTCCTCAATCTCATCGTTAGAACTCTTGTTTGACCTTGAATTCCGATAAGGTTGCATATTGTGATATTCACATATTATTTTCAGATTGTCCCACAATACTTTTGATTTCCAACAATCCTTAAAATACACAAACAACTCAGTTGTTATTGCCAACTTTAAAAATGCATATGTCTTCTTTTCATTTTCATACTGCTTCTTTTGTGCATTCGAAAGATCCATTCTCCATATAGGATCTCCATGAACATCAGTTGGATAGACATATAGCTTATTGATCGGAATCCACAAATCTTTATCCACGGTATCAAGATATGTTTTAAATTTCATTACCCAACTGGATAATCCTCAAACTTCATCAATTTTGGCACATTCTGACGATGACCCGTAACAAATACGTCAATTTCATCCATTTTGAAAATGTAAAACCGATTATCAAAAACTTCGAACTAAAAAACGGAGGTCTTCCAAGCGGATTTTGGGGGTCAAAACTGGACAGTACTGGCCATAGGCGAGTACAAGTCCTAGATCTCGTCGAGACGAACGTTTTGGCTGGTATTAGCTCCCATAACTCTTTACGGTTCTCAAGTTACGTCAGTTTTAGTGAATGTCACTTTTCTGCCAGCGGACCAAACGAAATTCAGCGGACCAGATTCCGGATTAGTGTTAAACTGTGGACTAGATAAAACCCAGCAGACCAGATGAGATTCAGCGGACCAGAAATGAACTAGCGGATCAGAATTGAACTAGCGGACCAGAATTGATTAAATGTGGTACGGCGGACCAATAAACCAGCGGACCAGATGTGGTACGCCAAAACCGCCACGGACTAGTTCGTTGAAGTTTGCCTGCCAGACCAGTCAGCAGACCAGTTGTTCTATCAGCGGACCAGACGCAGATGAAGCTGAAATCGACTGATTTTCACAAATTTTGACAACTGAAGCTAGAAACTAGATCAGTATGATGCGAAAACACTCCAGGAATATACAGAAATCATTTTTATCCTCGGAATCACTCAGAATTGGAAGAAATTGATGAAAAATGAAGAAAACCCGCACTTTCTCACTCTAAAAATCCGAAAATTGATCAAAAACACAGCAGTAGAGCAACCAAATGCTCTGATACCACTTGTAAAACCGAGATACGATCTTACTACTGTGTGTATCAATCAATCATAGTAAACACGGATGTAAATAAGAGAATTCTTATTGATCACTTGAAGATACAAAGAGGTTCTCTCTAGTTTTTCTCTTTAGAAACACACACAGAAAGTGTAGAATGACTCAGAGTGTTCAACTAGTTACACTGCACATTCTAACACGAACCTATTTATAGTAAGTGACTAACTACTCAACGTACCACGTGGTACGCCGAACCATATGGTCCGTCGGACCATATGGTATAGTCACTACAACACATACTAAGACACGCTCACATAGATACAATACACGAGACACATCATAGCATAGGTATATGCACTAACATTGATCAAAGATCTCCAACAACCTCTAGGGTTTCTAGGTTGTGTCCTATTTATAGGATAAACCTAACTTGTTTTTCAAGTTCGGACGTAGTTACAATAATCACCCCTCGAGAATAGAATTTTGACAATCAAGTAAGTCGGTTTTGAACTTTACCCGTAACGCACAGTTACATGGTAACGAGCCGTTACGACATAACGAGCCGTTACGTCATAACGAGCAGTTACGTGTTAAACAAGTTAACTTTTATATATGACATCCACCACATTGGTAATCTCGTTTACTATCTAATCTTGATAGGATAAATAATCATCCTACTTGTTCGTTGCCCAAAGGGTAACCCTTTGTAACGTATATTGTTAGTAACGTTGAAGTTATCCGACTATTAGACACCTAAACCAACAGACTGTTTATAGCCAACCTATCCACTCTTAAACCTTAAACATCTACTGGCTAGAATATAAAAAAAAAATCATGGCATATAAGTTTACATCTGTCACATCCAATTGCATAAAATTCTCAACCACATAAAACAAACAATTTAATAGATTTATTAAAGAAAACAAAAGAATGAAATACAAAAATATGATTACTACCTCCTTAATTCACATGCATAATAGTCTTGTAACAACAAACACCAAAATGGCTGCAAACGGGTCAACCACAATACCAAACACATGTATGTAATATCGGGCCACATAAACTTAAAGACTGTCTCAGCCTCCAAAAAGAAATTCCCCAAGTAAGAGCAAATTATTTGACTTTAGAGAAAAATCATTTAACAAATTAGCATCCTTGCATATATGATAAAATGTAAAATGTAAAACGCAGGCATGGGATTAGGAGTAATACTGCGAGCAATTGCAAATCCACCAATCATATATTTCGAAATCAAAGCCCAATCGATTATCAAAGCACGATTGAAAATTTACAAACAATAATTATAAGATATTTTGGAACTAATAATCAACTGATTACTAATTGGACAAGAATTTGAATTCTAAGAGCTTAATTATGCTACTTACCTTAAACAAAGACTCATGAGGAGAAAAAACAAAAATATGCATTGTGTGGCTCAGAGGCCATATAAAAGTGTATCAGAAAAGTCCAGATCAAAGTAACCAATTAAGTAATGAACCAATACATAAAATGAATGTCTTAATAGAGGACAACAAATTTATGGTGGAAGAATGAAAAAATAAATATGGTCTTTGCACAATGAGATGTAAAACCTGATAGACATCAAAACCTCTACATATGTAAAGGATCACAAATCATCAAAATTAACAACATATGGCAAGGCAAGACTAAGAATCAAGCAAACAATACACCTGTAAAAAGTAGCATAAGGTGAAGACACATACGTTATTTATTAACACGATTGCACAACATATATGAATTATACAAAAGAAAAAGAATGGTCCCTAATTTCAGATACACCAGCATATAGCCAAAATTAGAACAAAACATGTGTAAACCTTAACGGAGATGCATCAACACACATTGAAGGACCCAATCGGCATCTGCTTTGTTTATTTTACTTGCTGGCAATTATATATAGAGAAAGTAAAAGTGCTCAAAACAAAACAAAAAAAGATGATAAAACACAATTATTTTTATTAAATGATAAAGCACATCTTAATCCAATTGACTTAAAGAGTTGTGTTTAAGTAATCGCCAATTCCAATTACTTTAAGTAATATGTAATTGCCAAAAAATGGTTGATTTAAGTCAGTTGGATTAATATGTAATTGCCAAAAAAAAGGTTAAAACACAACTATTTCTATTAATAGAAGCTTATAATATTAAAATTTTGATAAATTGGTAAGAATCAGCACATAAAACAAATAGTTGGACAATCATAAATGATAAAACACAGCAAGCATACAAAAAAAAAAAAAACCAACCTAAAGACAACTCTTTCTCCAAACACACAATAGCAACAACAGCTGCAACCAAAAGAAAATGGCCAGAAACATAAAATACATGATCAAAATTAGTACAATTAACTTTAAAAAGACCCTCAGCTGTCACTGTTCAAACTAAAAACCATTACCATGCCTGATAAGTAACTTACATTTACCATCAATAAGAAAGCGTTGTTTTAAACCTGCAATGCAACAACAGAAGCCAAAACACAACGCTGAGAGGTGCTAATTATGTTAGGGATCGACGCAAGAGACACGCAGCGGAACACACTATCACACACGCGCACGAAAGCAATAAGAAACAAACACGAGAGATTTAACGTGGTTCGGTCAGTGTGACCTACATCCACGGGCTGCAACTAGGTATTTTCTTTATTAGCTCATAAACAGTACAAGAGATTACAATACATGAGAGGGTATAAATAAAGAGAATTGGGGAAAAACTAGGTACCATAATGGGCCCCTAATAAATAAAACCAGCCCAAAGGCCTTCACACCCAACAATCTCCCACTTGAAGGCCTTGCCATAAACTCCAGCCCACCATCCAAGCATAAACACCCATAGTCATCCAGTAAAACAGTAATCTCTAATCAGACAAGTCTTCCAAGCCTCCAGCTCCCAAGAACAAGCTAAGACTTCAGTTAATATCACCTAGTTGCAGCGACCCCTCATCATCAAGTACCAAAAGGGCCAGTTGAGGCTCCATTGAGTTCCAACTCAGTCGTGACTAAACCCGTCAACGGACCATCCTTTGTGTCAACCGGCTTGGACACTCTACCGGATCCAGAGATACACCGAGGACCACATATACTCTCCAAACTCAGCAAACAATCACCAGGAGAGAATTCTTCCGCTTTAGTCTTGGAAACCCAACGGCTCTTCGTAACTGTACCCGGAACACGTCTCGTGCTCCCACTGTCACCGAATCCCCTGGATGGTTTAGACTTTCTAGCTCGTTGAACAAACATCCCTGCTCCAAACTTCACGTTTGCAAAACGAACTCTCTTAGCACCAGATTTAGTGAACTCGATTTTGTTATGCTTAACCGGGACAGTCATACATCCCTCAGCAGGTACCTCAACCATATATAATGACCCATGCTTCATACCACAAGCAATTACCAGATTACCATTGACCACCCTCCATTTGCCACTACCAAACCTAACTTCAAGTCCTTGTTCATTCAGCTAACCAACCGAAATCAATTTCCTCTTCAGCTCCGGAATAACCCTGACATTCTTTAGATTCCATGTAGATCCCAAGGAAGTGACCATCAAAATATCCCCCATGCCCGTTACCTCAAGCACCTCGTCATTAACTAAACGTACCTTTCCAAAATCGCCTTCTTTCAGATTCACCATCGTTTCCCCGTTCTCCATAGCGTGAAATGAAGCACCTGAATCCATGACCAAAGATTCAACACAGTTTTCCGCACTAAGTATCAAAGCCTCATCCTCAGAGACATCCCTAGAAACTTTATTTAAATCTTTCTTCACCGGATATTGACTCTTTACATGCCCCACCTCGTTGCAGCTCCAACACCTCACATTCTTATGAGTCCTAGACGAACACCTACCCCGACTCCCATTGTTCCTATTGCTTTCCCGACCTCTACCAACATTTAGTAACCCACTACTTGATGATTCACCTGAATTTTTCCTTCTGACATCCTCTCCCAGAATGAGATCTCGAATACCTTCAAAAGTGAAACTATCTGTCCCCGCAGAACTTGAAATTGCAGTCACAGTTCCAGACTAACTGTCAGGCAGAGACGACAACAACAGTAAAGCCTGAACCTCATCCTCAAATTTAATCCCAACCGACACAAGTCTTGCTAATATTGAATTAATGTTATTGATGTGAGCAGTTACTAAGCCTCCTTCATTCATCCTCGTGTTCACAAGCTCTCGAATTAGGAATACTTTATTTGCAGCAAACGACTTCTCATACATATTCGAAAACGCATTCATCATACCATACACATTAGTCTCCTTCATGATATTGAACACCACACTTTTAGTAAGTGCCAATGTAATAACCACCCTAGCCTTTTTATCCTCCAATTCCCAATCAGCTTGTTCTATCTTTACAGGCTTATCCTTCACCATAACCATGTCTAACTCTTTTTGACACAACAAAGCTTCTACTTGCATCTCCACCAACTGAAATCGGTTCCATTAAACTTCTCAATCTGAACCTTCCCGTGTTCAGCCATAGCAAATGAGAGATAGACATTCCCAAAGTTGATAATCACAGTCAAAATACTATATAAATACGATCAAAACCAGGTTCTCCCGTCAACAAATACCCAACCGCAAACACAAAGCAAACCCGAATAATAACCGAAACTTGAACACCCAAACCTGAATAACAACCCAACCAAAACCCTAATAAGAAAACAAAAACGAGTGAACAAGTATCTCCTAATCGCGACTGAAAATATATAGTTGTAGACGGCATTCCCGTTGCGTTCCCGATCGACCGATTATAATTCCCCCTTTGCTTCCGAATCCGTGCGGCTGCTCCGATTAATGTGAGGAAACCACACAAAAAATCACTATTTTTTGTTCTTTGTCGTGCGAACAGAAGGTGCACACCCCAAAAGAAAAAAAAAATTCCAAGGAACCCTTTTTTTCTTCAATCGTTGTCAAACAACACAAAGAAAAGTCAAATGAAGATTGACTAAAATGTGTACTACAAGGAATATAATAAATTCCTTTTTTACGTCATATATACCATATATATCTTCTTTACACCGACTTTCAAGGGTTCTCCAACCCTAATCGCAGAAGACAAAAAAATGGCCACAAACTCTTCCTTTACGACGTCAATGATTACGGGAATTTTCAACTACCTTTAAACGACACAATTTAGCAATCGTCCAGTGCACTTGTGTGACAAAACGTCGACTCTAGATACCACTTGTTAGGGATCGACGCGAGCGAGACGCATCGGAACACACTATCACACACGCACACGAGAGCAATAAGAAACGAACACGAGAGATTTAACGTGGTTCGGTCAGTGTGACCTACGTCCACGGGCTGCAACTAGGTATTTTCTTTATTAACTCAGAAACAGTATAAGATATTACAATACATGAGAGGGTATAAATAAAGAGAATTAGGGCAACACTAGGAACCATAACGGGCCCCTAATAAATAAAACCGGCCCAAAGGCCTTCACACCCAACAAAATACCTAACAAAAAAATGATTAAACAAAAGCAAAACATGATGGTGAAATGAGAGATAAATTTAAATATAGACCACTTTGGGTTTGGGTCTGTTCAAGATTAGCCAGAAGCAAAGCATGGCCTATGAAGCCTTCAACAGTAACACCCACGTATAATATGGTTATATCCAAAATTCTAAATTAAAAGACATCATAATGAGAAGCATATACATTCCGAAACTGTTTCACAAACATCTACTCTTAAGAACTGTTGCATAAACATCTAATCTAACAAAGGGAAGAGAGAGAAAGAGAGAGAGAGAGAGAGAGAGAGAGAGAGAGAGAGAGAGAGAAGGAGAGAGAGGAGGTGTATGAAGGTTTGAAAGACTGAATCAAAACATACATTGAAAAGTGAAGTTAGCATAACGCAGGTAGATATTAGATACCTACCACAAGAAGGATCCTCACCGGTAACCTTGGGAAGGTTTACGCAAGAAAAAATCCAATCAAAATCTTTCCAACACTAACATACGAATGGCGATGTGAAATACGAACAACAACAACAACGATCACATAGTTAACCTTCACATGCAATCGGCAAATAAAGTCAAATCATGTTTAATTTTCGAAAAACACCGAAAAAGATCTATACACATTCAAATCCAGCAGAACCAAAAAATGGTTGTATGAAAAATCAATCAAACTAAGCTTACTTAAAATCACAGAACTTACACTACCACTTCTCTCACCATTTGAAGCATACGTTTCCTCCTCGCTATGCTTTGAACCGTGGACAATGTATCAGAGATGAATGTAATGAAAGAATAAATGAAGATAGTTAAGAATTCATTCAAAATGTGGTTTTGTTGATCAATTTGGTGAGATGTAAGAGTATTAGGGTTCCATTTGAGGAAGAATAAAGAACGATGAAGAAAAGAGAAGAAACAAGTAGAAACTTCTCATCTTTTAAAGTCTAGAGTTCCCTAATCTAACACCCTCAATCACTCACAAATCCTGGAACAACGACCATCGCACAATGTCTTAGTTGTGATGATGATGGCAATGACTCAATGAGTGTCACAGAAGAAATAAATTAGAGGAAGAAACCAGAAGAAACACACTTGGATTAGAAGCATAAGAGAAGCTAGAGTAGAGGGAGAGTCGAATAACTTACTAGCGAAGCAACACAAGGCAAAAGGATAAAAGGTGTCAGTCTAAGATCAGTGACATGACAAGAAAAAATCCTGTGGGACAATGCTATTGAAGAGGCTATTGAAATCTAATTACTCCGTTCGTCATAGAAAATCACACTAAACATGACTAAAAAAGAGTCGTAAATTGTAAATAAATATAATTAATTAATTAGTCTTTGGTCCTCATCAAACTTATCCTATTTCATTATTAACCCATAAAGAAACCCATCTCTTCCAATCCAATTGTCTATTTCGACTCCGGAAACCATCACCACCATGGCGACCACCACCTCCCATCGCCCGCTTCCCAAACCACTCGATCTCGAAATCACAATCGTCTCTGCAAAACACCTCAAAAACGTCAACTGGCGAAACGGAGATCTAAGCCCCTACGTCATCTTCTGGCTCGACCCCGATCGCCGCCTCGCCACAAAGTCCGACGACTCCAACTCCACCAAACCAGTCTGGAACGAACGCTTCCTCATCCCTCTCCCCTCCTCTCCCGCCGCCGCCGTCCTAACTCTCGAGATCTTCCACTCCAAACCCTTAGACACTCCGAAACCCTTAGTCGGAACCCTACGTCTCCCGATCGACGACCTACCTAACCTCGAAGACTCCGCCGTCATCAGAACCTTCGACCTCCGTCGTCCGTCCGGCCGTCCTAACGGTAAGATCCGGCTGAAACTTGCTCTCCGTGATCGCCCGTTACCAGATTACCAAATTACCCATCAACCTGCGTATTATTACACAACTGCCCCTCCTCCACCTTACGGTAGGTATCCGCCGTCTCCATCTCCGTACAACGCCGCACCTTCCCTCCCACCGCCGCCGCCGCCTCTCGCCGCCGCTCCCTCACCGCCACCACCAGCTCCGTACCACTATGGATCGTATTCCGATCCGTATTCTGGTTATTACCAGGGAGGATACTACTCTCAGCCCCAGCCTTCACAAACTCCACGTCCGTATTCTGAAAGACCGTCCGGTGGTTATGGCGGTGGTGGTAGCGGTGGACCTAGCGCTCCTGTGGATTACGCCCAATATGAGCAGAAGCAGAAAACAGGAAAGGTGGCACCTGGGCCAGGGTTAGGAATGGAAGTAGCTGTGGGAGCAGTGGCAGGAGGAGTAGCAGGACTTGCAGTTGATGAAGGGCTGAGGTACCAAGATGAAAAGATTGGGGAGAGAGTTGAGAGTGATTTGAATGCAAGGGAACTTGATGATTATACTGGTTATCATCGAGGAGGAGGCCGCCCGGATTATTGATTTAATAACCGGAGTTGAGTTGTTGGGGTTACACCCAGGTACTCTTGCTTAATGCTTAGCCATTGATGAGGTGAGTGTTAAGCTATCATAATGGTTTTTCATGTTGGTTGGTTTATATGTATATCATGTATGTGTTGGTTTGATATGAATTATGAAGTAATTGAAGTTTTTAAACATGAGAACCAATTTGGAATGATTTGTGATTATTGGTTTAGTAATCCACTTTGTTCTTACTTGAAGCCTTGGTGTTAAAATTAGCATATTGGTTTTAAAAATAGCGCCTGAGGCGTGAGGTACTTGAGGCGATCATGAAAACGCCTCGGGGCCTTGAGGCAGCGCCTCATGCACATCTAGCTCAAAATTTGTCAACATTGGTCAACGTTAGGGTTTATAAGAAAGGAGATATATAGAAACAACAAAATGGATAACTTTTGTTTGTACACTAGGCATATTTGGTTGTACATAGTGTAATGCCTCACGTACGTGAGGATCTCGCCTCGGAGCGCTTTCAAGCTTCATAAAACCAAGCTTGAAGCATGTGCATTTGTGAATATCTATTTGTTCATGCTGTGAGATGAATCAAACCAAATGCTTCTTGAATATTTAGGATCCTTGTACCAGAAAGTAATCTAGACACTTTTTTAGGAGGACACCACAGTTTTCAAAGGCGCCCCAGCCACACTTAGGCACCCAGGCAAGGCGCAGGCAAAAGAAAAAAGCGAGCGTTCTGCAAAATTGTGGAGAAATTGTCCATACTGGTCTGTAGCAACCCAAAATGCCAAAGCTATCCCTAAATAGGTTCTCTTAGAATTTAGATAAATCTGGATTACGATAGCAGACACCAAGTAAACAGTTCATGCTCTTAATTAGAAAGTTTCTGATGTGGATTCTTAGTTTCATATGGCAATGATGATGTTTTGGATATGTTATAGATGACGTTCTTTCGATTGCCCTTGCCCGTGAATGTGCTATATTAACTGGAAACACTAGTTTTATTGAGTTTTGGTTTGTTCCACATGGATACATTTTTACTGCTTGAGGATGCTTTTGAGGTTTTATACCTTTGGGGTTAATTAATATTTTGCTTCCAAAGTGAACTTATCTAAAAGTGATTAAAAATACATGGTGCTGATAAGACATTGGGTGGTTTTTGTCATGTACTTAGGAGTTTATGATGGTAGGGATGTTAATTAGACATTGTGTTTGGGTTTGAGGGAGCGGGTCTACCCAAACATGGTAAAATGTAAGCCAAACTTTACATGGCACTAGCTAACCGTGCCAGGATGTTGGACCTGAAGCTGAACATGTTATGACACAAGCAACACTAGAGACGGACGGGTCTAATGAGTTAGAGATTCAAGTGGGTTTATTGTCTCTTCTAAACCTGAAAATTAGACCTTGCAAAACGGTTGGGTGAGGCAAGGTTCCGAGCCGGAATGGGTTTGGGATAATTGTATACGCAGAGGTAAAAAGGTAGTTGGGAGGCTGGGGCAGTGAGTGGCATTATATTAAATTGATTTACTGTAGCGGGGACTGAGACTATCGATGCAAGTATGTATATGGTTGATAGTGTATCAGATAGATTAGAGTTCTATCCCATGCCCTTAGATTTATTCCAATCTCTTACCGTGATCAAGAATGAGCCTATTCAATTTAGAGGGCTTCTCCCATTGCTAAGCAGTTGACCATGATAGTAACTTCTATAAAGATATAAAAGCTGCCAATATCAGAAACACTAGGAGACAATTTCAAGTCGTGACAAGACCCGTATGGAATTAACAAAAATCAAATAGATTCATGGAAACCAATAAAGCCTACAAAGAATCCAAATCAGGGCATTACTAAATCTGCTCAGGCCTCAGGGCACATTGTGTACACTCACACCGGAGATATAAAACGAACATTACAGAATTAAATGTGGTCTGATCGATGTGACTTGCGTTTACAGTCTGAAATTTGGGTTTCGCTATTATTTCAGGTGTTCAAATTTACAAGTGTATAGCTAGATATATGATACGTACCGAATCTGTAAGAAGAGGGAATGAAAAAATAGAAGATGATGAGAATCGAGAGTAATTCATAGTTTCATTCCTAATCCCCCTAAACATACGAACCCTGTTGAATATAAGCAAATAAATAAGGCTACTCATGACTCCTAAAAAAGCATGTAATAACCAACAAACAGCTTGGCTCTCTACGTACTAACTAAATGAGAAATAGTCCTATGAAATAACAAAGAAACAAAGCAAATAAACAAAGAGACCATATAGCTCTAGTAATCCATGCTCATGGACACGTTAGGCTATGAGAGTTTTGCACATAACATTCCTCCCCCTGCTTAAGAACCTTGTTCGTAGGGTTGAGAATTTGAACGATGAAAATTGGATGAGTCTGAGCACCTCCCCACGGTAAACAACACTCGCATTTTCGCCTTCCTTTCTTCAA
Organism: Deinandra increscens subsp. villosa; assembly: GCA_039602395.1. Taxonomy (NCBI): domain Eukaryota; kingdom Viridiplantae; phylum Streptophyta; class Magnoliopsida; order Asterales; family Asteraceae; genus Deinandra; species Deinandra increscens. The sequence continues at coordinate 3,553,312 of JBCNJP010000006.1, read as the reverse complement.
CTTCATCCTAGTTTACAAGACCAGGACATGGATGGGATGGTGAGATATTTGTTTATGGGCTTACTATGGATTGGTTTAGTGTTGTTACGTGGAGACCACAACTGACATGAATTTAAGGTAGTTGGTGCCATTGAACTTGCGTGAAAGAATATACTTTCTGTGATGGAGACTAGTCTTTGGTTATTGTTGTGATGGTGGGAATTTTAAAAAGGTTTTGTAGAGGTTACAAGAATTGGTATCACTATCAGTTTGAATAGGTAAGGGTGTTATAGTTATTAAAAGTTGGATTGTGGTGGGAACTGAAGCCGGTGTAGACTTGAATTGTTGTGGGAACTGAAGCCGGTGTAGACTTGAATTGTGGTGGGAACTAAAACCGGTGTAGACTGTGCGGTGAAAGGTGGTGGTTTTGGTAATGGTGCGGCAGTTGGTGCACATTTGTTTTGGCTATGCAAGGCCAGGATTAGGGAAAAAAACAATTTGTAGATGTGGCGAAGGGGCTCGTTTTGTTCTCGAGTGCTTGTAACTTGTTCAGAATTGTTTGAATTGGAACTTCTGTGTCACCAATACCTCTTTTTGTTTTGCCATGGTTTCGTACTGATGTGTGTGATGCGTATATATTTTTCGCTCCACACAATCTTGTTTTAAATTCATAGAACTAGTTTTAACCAAGGGACTATACATACACACACGATAGACAAGTGCACCTATCACATACAGTGGGGTATTGATAAGTTTCGATTTGTTGATCCTAAGACATGGACTAGTAAAGAACAATAGTTTTCAATAGTTCAACAAGAGTTCTTTTTTATTATTTGGTTTTATGATTAATTAAAAGAAAGGATTTTGAAACAACTGCGAGATTAAAACCAGATAAGATAGGATCACTTAGGTTCGACTCCTCTTGCATGTTTTGAACTGTCGAGTGACTACTTATGACTTGTCACCATGGTTGTAAAAGTCGCTAGGCGTTTCCAAGTCGGTCGACTGGGGAGTTATGAGTACTTGTTCAAGTCGAGGCAGTACTCGGGGAATATAGAGGAGTACTCGGGGAGTACTAGGCGTAGGCGGGGAGTACTCGGGGATTACTCGGTGGCCTTGGACTAGTTTTACAACAATGCTCGTCACTGATATGTAATGTTGTAAAAATCACTAGGCGCTAGCTGGGCGGTCAGGTATCGTCGAGGGATTAATCGTTTGTAACTTCTGTATGTATTTTTAAAATTTATATATATCTACGAACATTTATACACAAATAGTACTTTGAAATTCATATAAATACTTCAAACTTCATACAACTTCAAATTTTAGAGTGAGTTTCACATAATACTTCAAAATTAACATATTAGTTCAAATACTTCAAACATTAAGAAGTTCTAATAGTTCAAATTCATGCTATTGGACCTATTATTGGGCCTTTTTTACCTTCTGTTGGGCCCTTATTGTCTGCTTCACGATTGCTGGATGGGCCCATAGTCAGCTGTCACTTCGGTGGCTTTAGGACACAAGTGTGCTACTCCCTTCTCATTTAATATCAGGTTCTCATCCTTGCAACCATCGCATAAGTCACAAGAAAAAACTCTAATCAGTTCTGGTGCTCCTCATATGATTTATGCTGCAATTACTCTCATCCTTAAATCAATTTCGACGACGTCAACAGGGAGTTCTGATGTCGAGCAGTTAAGGAGTTCTGATGTCGATGAAGGCCCAAAAAAGATGGAGACTAATGAAGTAGTCGAGGAGTTATGATTTCGTTGCAGGCCTAGAAAAAATCCGGTCCTAGGGTTAAAAAGAAAAATCAGAGGCTTTGATCAGTTAACCGATTAGTCCAATATGGTCTGACATTGACCATTGTTGATCGATTAGCCATTAGTGGTCCGATTAGGTGAAATCGCAAAGGTAATCAGCCGATCAACGATTAATCGCTGCATAGAGCCAACGTTTGCAACACTGTTGATATGGATCAGGCTCCCAAGACAATGCTACCTAATCCCTTTGGGTAGGTTCATAGTTAGGGTTATAGTCGCGCCCTAATGGTTACTTCTATTCCATGGTGAAATGTTAGACAAGGTCTTTGTTTGGGCGTTCACAAGGTCGTGTCCTGACTTATCGGTGGCTTGACTCACAACTGTTTGGAAGGTATCAGAGATAGACAATCCTATATGGTCCTAAAGTTGTGAAGTTATTGTGATTGGTTGGATGGTTAACCAGGAGGTCTTAAGCAAGACTGAGTAGGGCAGACCGAAGTTATCGGTGAATGCTGGCTACAAGACAATGATTAGGTTGGCTACTAGCAGAGTATGAGGCGATCTCTTACGCAAACCCTAAGGGTGGACTTCAAATTGAACAAGGATGGATATGATAATCATGAACTATCTCTAATGTCACGTGTAAGCCGTACCATTATTCGGCTATATAATAGAACACCTGACCTAGTTGATCTGCATACTGATTGCTAGGGTTTCCATACTATTAGATATCGTTCAAAGTTCAAAAGGAAACTCACATATCATCGACCAAACAATAATCATAGCATGTTAACTCAAACTAAATCATAAGTAAACGTCAATTGATTAATTAAGAATTCAAATCACTATAAGATTCATCTCACCTAAGTGATATGAATCGTTTAGCCTACTATCATACTTGAAAACACAAATTCAAACATAATGAAAGTGCTAAACATTGCAAAGAAACAAACCAAAACAAATATAGAAAGTATCTTACAATATAAAGAACTCGAATGCTTGAAAACTTGACTTCTGGCTATTCCTAACCCCCTCTGTGGGTTGCATCTCGAAAATTGGATGATGGAAATAAGTAGAGGAGGTTAGTAATTATAGGCATGGTTGCAAAAGTCGCACCTAGCTCTCAGGTCGGTGAATTGGGGAGTAGTGAGTACTCACCCAAGTCGGGGGATTACTCCGGGAATATAGGGGAGTACTCGGGAGTAATAGGCGTAGCCCGGGAGTACTCGTGGAGTACTCGTCACCTACACTAGTACAAAACTAATCTTCGGTGACACCAAAAAAGAGTGACCGTAAGTGATTAGTGACACTTTTTTTTTTCCGTCCCATCCGTGATCAAAAGTCGTGCCGTTTTAGGTCATATACAATGACATTGAATTTCAGTGACTGTGTGGTATGAAAAAATGTGACCGTAGATAAAAACTGTGACTATAGACTAGCGATTTTTCTTGCTGGATCAATGATTTTATCGAATAATTTCATCATAAACCCTTTTCAGTCACATTTATTTATTTTGTGGTGACTAAATGTTTCCAAATGGTGACATGATGTTCGTGTTCACTGTGACGTTTTGCTAATAATTAGTCACATAACTAATAATTTAGTCTGACTATTGTTTAGGTTTTAGAGACACATAATTTTGTTATGTGTGACTATTTCATAAACGTTGATATAGAAAGAGTTTGAAGTGTGACTATTTCATAGTATTTAGTCACACAAAAATGTCTTAAAGTGACTATTGGTTGGTATATGGTCACAACTAAACACCAAGTTGGTAGTATAAAGTAACCATTATATATTTTTTGTGACATAATGTTCCCAAATGGTCACATGTTTTTTTTTGTTCACCGTGACGTTTTGCTAACAATTGGTCACATAACAAATATTTTGGTGTGACTATTGTCTAGGTTTTAGAGACACATAATTTTGTTATGCGTGACCATAGTATTAAAGTTGATGTAGAAATAGTTTGAAGTGTGACTATTTCATATTTTAGTCACACAAAAATGTCTTAAAGTGACTATTAGTTGGTATATGGTCACAACTAAACACCTAGTTGGTAGTATAAAGTAACCATTACATATCTTTAGTGACATAATCTTCCCAAATGGTCACATGTTTTTTTGTTCACCGTGACGTTTTGTTAACAATTGGTCACATAACAAATATTTAGGTGTGACTATTGTCTAGGTTTTAGAAACACAATTTTGTTATGTGTGACCATAGTATGAAAGTTGATGTAGAAATAGTTTGAAGTGTGACTATTTCATAGTTTTTAATGACACAAAAATGTCTTAAAGTGACTACTGATTGGAAAATGATCACAATTAAACACCTAGTTGAAAAAAATAGTAACCATTATATGCGTTTTAGCCACATAAGACAAATAAAAATGTGAACAGAAACGTTTTATAATCACATTAAGTATTTATAAGTGTCATTTTTTGCTAACCTTTAGTCACGCTATTTATACCTTTTGTTATTACATTCCCATTTAGCCAAATATGTCACGTAAATACATCACCCTAACACACTTTTAGTCACACTTTTAGTCACACTTTTAGGTTCTTTGTGATTGTTTATGTATTTTAGTTACAATTAATTACGTAAATTGTGGCTATATGTTGTTAATAATATAGAGTGACCATTTCATACCGTGTAGTGGCATTAAACAAATGAAACCGAGACGGGAAACATTCTATAGTCACATTAATTAGTTGTAAGTGTCACTTTTGTTATAGCTTCAGTCACATTAGTTTTGAATATTAGTTTTCACATTTGCCACATAGTCACATATGATACATGAATACATGACGGTAAAACAATTATAGTCACAATTTTTATTCATCTATGTGACTGTTTATGTGTTTTAGATGCACAATTGTTTATATAAAATGACAGTTCTATACTTTTCAGTGACATAAAAGACAATAATATAAAATGAGGCCAAAAATGTTAAATAATAACATTAGCATAAACTATTAAAATAAATTGAAATTGTTCACAAATAAAATATCTCGTGTTTAAAAAAATGCTTCTTAATTCTAGATCTTCCTAAAGCTTAATCTTCTTATTAACATTCTTCATCTTCGCGATGTCATCTCTCGTTATAAACTGTTTTTTCGTCTTTTGCTCCTTGACGTTTTCATCTTTGTTTTGTTGATCCGTGTAGTCATAACTGGTTCCTGCATCAACAACATTAAAACGGAAAAAAGAAAACAAATAATAAATGAACAATAATATAATGTAATTTTGAAGGTAACAAATTAAAAGAAACTTACATTTGATTCATCAATGCAAAGTTCCTTTGGCCAAGGAACAAAGTGGTTTAGTGTTTTCTCTAATGTTTTGACACCATCTACCTCAAATGGTAAAAACGATGCCGGTACTATCACTTCATCGACCGACACCCTGTAGCGGTCATATTGGAGGGGAACTCCATGAATGTATAGTCTTTGCCCGGACAAGTAAATGGTACCCATACCAACAGTTGGTCTCTTGCTTGGGTGTGCCAGTTTACACTTGATATACTACAATAATTTATGTCATATTAACATAAAAAAGGAAAACCTACAACACACATGTTCGTCAAAGTACATATCTGCATGATTCCTGGTGAAGGTGTGGTTTCTGTCATAGGAGGTGAATCATAATTTTTTTTGGCTTCAACCTTACTTTTGTTTTCTTTGCAGCTTCCTAATTAACATTACATAATTCACAAATAAAAGATTAGCAATTGTTGATTTCAAAATTAAACAAATAAATAATCTTGAATAATAACTTACTATGGCTCTAGCCCTCGTTGATTCTTTCCTTTTGATTTTATTAGAAGCCACATTCGATGCGACCCTTTTTCTGGTTTTCTTTGCTGCTTCCGACATATAAACAATAAATCACTGATTTAATGTAAAAGAACTTAAATTCTACAACATAACTTACTGGAGAAACTCCTGCCTCTATTGATTCTTGCTGTTTGATCATATCATGCTGTGAATCAAATCCCACTAGAGTTAACGGCACATCTGTGACTGATTGACTTAACTGATTTGGAGACCCATTTGTAGGACTTCTGGAAATTGACCGATCAGAAGTAAAGTATATGAAAAATGTTATAAATGCTTTCTATATATCCAATTAAAATCCTCTTATATTCAGAATCACTTACTTGCGTTGTAGATCTGTTTGTGTTAAGCTGCACTACCCGCCCCTCAGGTGGAAGAGTGGCTAATATTCGAACTATTATCTTATCTTGTTCCGCCATCCTTACTTTCAACTTATTTACTTCTTCATCATTTTCCTGTTTTTATTTCCTCTCCTTTTCTAGTTCTGCCTGAAGCTGGGTCACATGCTGTTTCATGGAGCCTCTTTGTCTTGGAACATTGCAATATTTACTGGGATTGACCCCCGTGCCAACACCTCTTAATGATCCACATTTTCTTCCCTAAAACCATTGTCATGACATCATTTCCTGGCTCAACTCTCAGCTGTCCATCAGTTATCTTTTTTTTCATTTTGCATCTATACAAAAAAAATGTCATATACATTAACTAATTTCGTATATATTAATTACAATAATAGAGTAAGTAAAAAATAAAGGTTCAGTGAACTCACTATTTCTGCTACTATTGCTTTAACATTCTCATCTTCTATTTTTCATGCTTTATTCTCACGTGCTTTATACCACAACAATGCCCGGGAAGGCGCCTTGTCTATATCAATTACTTTACTTTCAACCTTGTTATAATTTAAAGAAGAAGTTGACATTAGTAAAAAAGCACATCATACGGTGTTTAAGTCCTAAACATGTATTAAGGGTGAAGGTTGACACTTACTAGTTTCTGTTCAAGTCTTGCATATCCACCCCGCCCTAAGCGGTGGTTATAAACGGACATTGAACGAGCAGATTTTGACTTCACCGAAACAGGCTTCAATAAAACGAGATTGACATTAATTTCTTAAATTAAATAACTAATAAAATAGTATAAATTATTAAGAAGGAAAAATGAATATTTAAACCTTGAATTCATCAGATAGTGTGTAGTCGATAAAGTTGTCCCAGTCTTGTTGGTTGAGGATTATGGTCCTATACCGTTTAGGGATTTTTGCCAACTTCTTTGGTTTGCCCAGGTTTGGTCGTATGTCAGATTCATACAGCTTATTCCTAAAGCTTTGCAAGAGCATTCCCATTCGATTCATAACATACATTTTTCTACCCTCATCAACCTCATAATATTGCTGAAACAATAATTATGAATATGTTAGTATTTGAATGAAATTACAGTAATATGAATAAGATGAGTCGCAAGTACATATAAGTAATCAAAAGTTATACCTTTATCGTTTCCCATAGCTTGTCCCTCCGTTCTTTTGTTACGTGCTTCCAGTTAAAAACACTTACTCTAAATTTGTGGCTACCACTAAACCTTCCGTACACATCAAATTTGACTCTCCGTTTTTTTCCACCCGAATTTGTGTACGCGGTTTTCATCTTGGACAGTCTTGTCAAACCCCTCTTGGCTTTAATCTTTTTTGGATTTACACTTTCCAATCCATTCCCCATAATTATTTCTGCGTCTAAAGTTCCTTCACTGTCACTATCACTCAAATCAGAAGTGTCGGTTTCATTGTGATCATCAACGGCATCTCCTTAATCATATC
>JBCNJP010000006.1:3510701-3545409 GCA_039602395.1 Deinandra increscens subsp. villosa | reverse complement strand
AATTTTGTTATGTATTGAATGGAACTGATCGATGTTGAAGATGGACAAGTCTTGGATGGTGAAAGATAGTAACACAAAACCTTATGTTGAAGGAGTTGACACTTTTATAGATTATGCAGTTAAAAACATAATGACATCATGGAATATGGACCCACTAAAAAGTAGTGAAAACATTAAAATTCCATGTCCATGTACCGTATGTTTACACTGTTGGATAATGTATGTCCTGACCCGACAAATCTTATACCCGACCCGGTTACGACCCGTAAGAGTTACACCGGGTGCCACGAACTCCAAACCCGCTTACTAGTTAACTGGGTAAAAGAAATGGAAACGTTTGATTATATATACATTATTTATACTAGTTATAAATAATTAATAATCAAATTATATTATTATTAAGCGGCTTAATAATAATGGATGAACGATATTTAAATAAAAGTGGTTTTATTTAAATTCACGGTTGAGTTAGTCGTTTGTGAAACTTTTACTAACGTTGGCTCGTGGGCTCGCGTACGAAATAGGCTTTATATTCGAGCGAGACCCGATATCTAATAGATATTAGATGATTATGGGTTAAACCCTAATCACTCTAATAAAAATATCGCGACGGCAAAAAGAGAAAGGGTGAAAACGATTTTTCTTCTTTCACTCTCGAAGCAAAACCCCAAAGGAAAATCGGCACCGCCGATTTCGTTTTCGCCGATCGCCGTCGTTGGATTATAATCCGGTGGCCATCTTCGCACCATCATAACTTGGTGGTCGTCGCTAGTCAGGGTGCTCCGTCAGTAAACGCCCATAGACCAGCAGGAGGACTAGAGATCGCCGCTTCGTACGCCCTGATCCGCCGCTCGGTTCGCCGCCAATCATCGCCGCAAATCCGCCGATCATCACCGTATACTCACCGTCGTCGCCGTCACCCACCGCCACTATCGCCGCTCGCCTGCCGTCGCATGACCGTCACCCGTCGACGCGAGCCCGATGCCTTTCGTCGTGCGCCGTCTCCGGTTGCAATCCGATCTGAATCTGATTGATCTCGTAGTCTCGCGAGATGCGACGTCATTCGAGACGTACTCTCGCGACGCGTAATGACCATGGGTCATAAACGCAGTCCCGTTGCGGTACGCGACACCGGACCACGAGAATCATCGCGATATGCGACAACCGTTGGAGCTCGAATGTGGTTCGTTCCGTTTTAACCTAGCGCCAGTTCGTTGAAACTCGGTGTCTTGAACGTTTGTTCAACACCGCCAAGGTATATCTAAGCTCATTATTAGTTTAGATTAATTATTTATTTGTGTTTACGTGTTCGGTAACCGGATCCTGTTGCGTACTGGTATTTGTGTTTTAGTTTATAAAGTTTTAATATATATATATATATATTGATATATATATTTATTCCGCTGCTTTTTAGAATTAATTATAAATTAATTCGGTTAACTCTTTTATAAACTATTAATCTATCAGTCACGTAAATTTTAAATATGTCACCGGGCGACCCGAATACCACTGTCAAAACCCAACAGTGGTATCTGAGCCTTGATTACCACGCTTAAATCGGAACCGGTCGATTTTAAACCGGTGGATTCGTAAACTGGAGTTCAACGCCCGAAAGTTGCGAATCAGATTTTATTTGTATTGCATGATTAAATTGCATTTTGGTCAACTTTATTTTATGACCAATTCAATTGCAATTTGTTTTGATTGTATTGTATATGTATTCGGCCCGACCCCTGTTTTGACTGTTGTATGATTTCTTTTCTGTTATGGTTTGGCCCATGTTTTTGGCCCATTATTATAATAGTTTAGGCTTTGGGTTGGCCCACATGTTTTTTGGTTCAAAATTGTAGTTAAGTGTTTCTTTACGAAATCTTCTACTTTGGCAAAGTGTTGTTATTAAGAAGACCCGAAGATCCAATCGATGTCAAGAGGCGTCTTGAGGGTTAGTGGGAGCTTACGGAACACGCAAGCTAGCCTTCCTTGTGGTTTGTTTTGTACTTTTGTCCCGTGACCCATTTGGCCTCGCTAAAAGGCTCTAGCAAGACCAAAACCCTAATGGCCGAATACATATTCGTTTTGCTTGTTTTGGTTGCTTGGTTTAATAGTGGTATTACACACCAACTAAAACACCGAAATCCTTTTAAAAATGGTTTTAAAACAGAGAATACAATCAATAGCTTACAAGTTCTAAAAGTCTTTACAACTTGACCTAAATTTTAATGTAACCACCTAAATGAGTTTTTGGAAATTTTCGAATTTTATAAAACTCAGTCAAACTTAATAAGTCATTTATTAACTTTTAACTGGTTACATAACTCGCAACAACCTGTTGTATTTTTACATAATAGGTTTTTAAATGAATGTCCCGAGTGATGATAGGGTTTATCGTTTGTGTCCAACGATCACCAATATTAAAATTGATTTTAATATCCCTATCTGGTAATAAAAATTTGGTAGTTCATACCATCCAAAATAAAGTCAAACTAGGAACGTATTTACCGATGCATCAGTGTTGGATTATCGTTCAATACCGCACTTGGTGTTTAGGGTACCTTTCGAGGTGGAGACATTGGAGTATCGTTCAGACACCGTGTCTGTCACGTTGACCATTTGGGATTACTATCGTTTTACTTGTACATGTTTGTAGTGTTGGAGTATCGTTCAACACCGCACTATAAATGTGTACGATTAAGGTGGGCATGGATGAGGCTAAACGTATCGCAAAATACACCCGTCTGTATTTAGCGGCCTCATAACCGAGAGTTGTGACTATGATTTCGCAATTGACACCCGTTGTCAGTTTGGTTACGCAAATTTGCTCCTGAGGCTCATTTGGCGGTCTCAAGTAAACTTGTCTAATCGAATTCTCACTTTTCTTATAAAATAAATCTTACCAATTTATAATAAGAAAATATTTTACATCGAAAATACTAATGTATAGTGCTTTGCTTATGATTTCATAACGGCTAATGAAAATGAATCTCATTCTCCCTTTAATCAGACCTTGAATAGGACAAATCAAATAACACCAACTTTCATCTTGTTGAAACAAACTCAGAAAATGTTCTGACAATCTTTCATAAACTCTATGTCTTGAAGAGCCTAATCGTCTTCGTTAAGTTCCTTTATAGGAATACAACACGTCTAGATTAATTAACATAACACTGACACCTCTAAGGTAGATAGTATTATGCAGGCTCGCATGTTTCCTGATTTTAAGCAAAAGCATGCAAGACTTGAGTATCAATGACATAACAAACAAGCTTAATTGCATGTTTCATTACAAGATGGAGAAGAGCTTCATGCAAGGCTCTTCTCCACAGGGTCATGTCATTAAGATGAAAGGGTATCCCACGGGTATCTGGGCTTATACCTTTTTCACTACTATATAACCAGTATATACTGCGAGCTTTAGTGAAAAGTTCAACCAGTTGATAGCATTATGCTTAATTGACACTTCACATGTCATAGGTGATTGCTACCGTGTTAAGATGCCCCGTTCGAAGAAAAGAGTATCGACTCTAAGGGAAATAAAAGGCTGTGATCATTTGGCATCAACGCCCATGGCAAAATATTTGTGCAACCATTGCTGCCTCATCATGACAAGCACCAATGCTCTATGTACAACCAAAACGGGTACTATACACCGCCCTGTTAAGCTCAAAGAAGATGGAGAACCGTTAGACTTCTCTGTCGGTATTCAAACTAATGTTATTAGATTTTCACGGGTTTTCCCCAACACATGCATGCATGACATATTGAATGCCTTGCAGGAACGTGAAAATAAGAAAAGCTTAATCGAGGGCCAATGATTTGAATTACCCTTTTAAGGCCTTTTGCTTTCGATCATGTCTTTCACCCCTTGATAGTATTTAAAACAAATGGTTGTTTTGACCTAGCTCGTCTGGGATTAATACTTTGCTTTTCACTGATTTTATATGAGACTAATAACATAACTGAAGTTTCTTTATGAAACATACCTGGTTCTAATGATTCTTGTTTGTGACTTATTCATGTAAGCAAGACATGCATAAAAGGATACGGCCTAACTGGATTGTTAATGTATAATCTGTGCGTCGTGTGAAGTATCGAGATAAGACGATGAAAAGTTCAAGACAAAGTTCAAGCTGCTAGGCGAACTGGGTCCGAACTGTAGTTTGGATCCAGGCGAACTGGCAGTTCGCCCAGGTTCGCCCAGTCGTGTATATATAGAAAGTTTGTCTTTGATGTTTGTAACCAAGAGAGACTGAGCGTGTGAGATCTGTGCTTAAGTGTGTGTTTACCATGGTGTTTCTCTGAGTCTGTGTCTGAGTGTTTATGAGTTGTAATTGTTCTTTCGATCAATAAAACAACTCTCAATTACGAGTTTCGTGTTCGATATAGCTAGATTGAGTAGACGATCCAATGCTCACGAACTTTCAAGTGGTATCAGAGCTTTCTGGTTCACTCTACTGATCTGTGGTTGCTATTTTTGGACTTTTTGACGCAATATGTGTCGTTTTTAAAAAATTTGGAGAGTTTTTGTAAGTTTTTGATCATTTCTGTGTCGTTTTTGGTGCAAAATGGGTTCCTAAATCATTCCTTATCATATTTCCTGATTTACTGCTGAAAATCTCGTCAAAATCTGTCCAAAATGGAGTGTTTTGAGCGAAAAATGTTTTTGTTCGCCTGAAAAACTTTCAGTTCGGAAATAACCGTCATCCGAACTTTGAGTTCGCCTCAGTAACTACTCCGAACTTGAGTTCGCCTGAAAAGTTTCAGTTCGTTTCTGTTCGGATTGAGTTCGGATTGTGTTCGCCTCGTCCGAAGTCGAGTTCGCCTATGTTCGTTTAAGTTCGGTTGAGAAGTTCTGTTCGGTTGAGGTTCGGTTAGGTTCGGACAGAGTTCGGCAAGTTCCAGTTTGGAAGGGTTCGTTCCTGTTCGGATAAAGACTTTTGGGTTCGGGTATAGTTCGGATAATCTTCAGTTCGGATAAGATTTTTGGGTTCGGATCTGGTTCGGCTAAAATTGGGATTTTTGAGTCGTTTCACGGAAACTGACGTAACTTGAGAACCGTTAAGAGTTACGGAATCCAATACCAGCCAAAACGACCGTCTCGAAGAGATCTATACTTTTACTAACCTAACGGCCAGTACCCTCTAGTTTGGTACCCACAATCCACTTTTAAGACTCTCGTTTTTGAGTTCGAAGTTTTTAGAACATCATATTTCGGAAAAGATGTCGGATTTCCAAGCTTTTGCCGCTATGCAAAACGTGATGCAAACCATGCTAAATTTTGATAACGAAATCGGAACAAGCCAGAAAGTTCCCAAGTTGTTGAAGTTGGATGATTATCAAAATTAGAACCAACGATTTTCTGCTTACATAAGCACGAATGATATCGATTTGTGGATTCCGATTAAAAAGCTTTACACACATCCAACTGATCAAGGAGATTTCAAAGAAGTTCATACTTTTGATAATGCTGAAAGGAAACTTTATGAGCTTGAACAAAAAGCTTTTGGTTATCTTACGTTGGCATTACCCACTGAGTTGTTACATCAATTTAGTACTTGCAAGAAATCGAAATAATTGTGGGATGCTTTATCAGCAAGGTGTGAAGGAAACGATCAATACAAGAAAAGTCGAAAGAAGGTGTTAAACAAGGAATTTGATAATTTCCAGCATTACAAGAATGAAAATATCACGGCTCTTGTATCAAGATTGTCACATCTAATTAGTGAATTAAGGATTGTGAGAATTGAGAAGACTGATGAAGAATTAAAAGAGAAAATTATGGAAGCATTACCAGAAAAATGGGAAAATTTTGTGCTATTGCTTACACATGACAAAGAATTTTTCACTTTATCCTTTCATGAATTAACTGGTAAACTTCATGCTCGTGAAATGGAAATGATGAATTCCAACAAGTCCAAGGCTAATTTGCAAAATCCAAAATTGTATCATGGTGAGAATGCTGCAAGTATGACAGCTAAGGCTAAACCAAGTCTGAGTTCTGCACCACCTACAACTTTCATTGGAAATATTTTTAGAAATTCTGATAATAACTCATCACAGGGTTGTAACTTTACAATTCCAGAATCATCAAGTCAAAGGGCATTTTCTGTTCAATCGGTTAATGAATGTGCCAAACTAATAGCTGCTCTCATTTCTTCATCTTTTGGAATGATTATTAAGGATGTTAGCAAGGCACAACTGACTAAATAAGATTTGAATGAAATTGATGACGATCAATTAAATGAGTTAGATATGGCTTGGCAACTTGCTATGTTGACTCAAAGGTCAAAACGTTTACAAGAAAACTGGAAGACAAGCTTTTGGTGAAAAATTGGGTTTTGACAAATCAAAGATTAAGTGTTACAAATGTTCTAATCTTGGACATTTTGCACGAGAATGTCAACAAGCTCACACTTCCAAAGCTCCCAATGGTTCTCAACCGTCTTCAAGCAATTCAAATAAAACAGCTTTAACTGTTCCGAATGATGGTGTGTATGATTGGGGAAAACATTTTGATACATCTGCTTTAATTGTCACACATGAGCAAGATGAATATTATGCTGAATTTCAAATAGTTAAAGCAGATTTGGAGGTTTCAAAGAAAAATGAAAAGGATTTAGAGTTGCAAAACGAGTATTTGATAAAAGAGGTCAAGTTGCTAAATGAGGTTTTGAAAATATCTAAACAGAACAGAAAGGATGATGAAGCAAAGAATGCAAAGGTCTGTGAAGAGAAAGATGAGTTGGTTAAAGAAGTTAAGAAATGGAAGGATGAAGCAGAGGATGCTGCCAATGATTTTCAGAATTTATTTGACTAATCAAAGTCAAGATTGGATATACTTACAAAGAATTCTAAAGAGTATGTTGCTAAACTTGAAGCTTATCAAGTGGATATGAAAAAGTTGTTGGATGAAAAGCGAGAGTTGGTTAGTGTCAATAAAGTTCAAACTGCGAATCTAGGAATTCAAAAGCGAAATGAGGATAAATTGAAGAAGGAATTGTTTGATAGGCTTGATAGTCTACGATTACAAAAATTTGAAACCCATAAGGTTGCAAAGCGATTAATCGCTACCGAGAAGGAATTAGCTGAAGCTCAACAACAAATTTCAAACCTAAAGATTCAAGTAATTGATGCCAATCGACTGCTAAACAATGTCACCAATTCACAATTGTTCCCAAGTTTATTAGCTAATGATGCAAATTTTGAAAAGATGTTTGACAAAACCGCATCACCCCCAGCTAATATCAAATAAGCAATCAAAGAGGTGCAAGAAAAGATTGAAGAATATGATTATTCAAAGTTTTCATCATCAAAACTACAGAAGACGAGAAGGTTGTGCAAAAGAAGAAGAATAAGAAGAAAGGCAAGAGGAAGAACAAGCAAGTTGAAGTTCCTAAGGTATCAACGTTTGTTTCTAGTTCATCTTTCACAGAAAATGAGAAGTCAGCTACTTCAAGTGAGAAAATTCATTATCAACCTGAATTTGATGAGACGATTTTCTATGAAAAGAAAAATGTTAATGAAGTGAAGGCTGAATTTTCAAGATTGGCAAAGGATGGACACAAGAATTCAGGTTCTGAAGTAAGAGTTTCTGGAAAAGGTGTTGGTTTGGGATTTAAGAAAGAAGTTGTTACAGATGAGGATGTTCAAGATTTTAAACAACAGAATCTGAAGAAACTGAAATTGAGACAAGTTAAGAAAGAAGTTTTCAAGGCTGAGAAGGTTCAACCCGAAAGGTTTTATAAACTCAAGGGTTCGGAACAAATATTTTCAGATAAAGAATTTCCTCTTTACTGTGTAGATGCTCAGAAGATTTCTAAAGTTTTTGTGAAGGAGGATGTTTCAAAGATCAAGGGGAATCAGCATGCAAAATTTTCTTCTGATGGTTCAATCTATAAATGCCTAACATCCAAATGGGTTAATGATCACAGACATCAGGTATATGATTCTTCCTTTGATCATGTTAGAGATATTCATGTTTGTCATCCTGTGCAGGCACCTAAAAGGTGGGACAAAGCTGATCGATTATGCTATATTTGTCGCCAAAAAGGACATATGGCAAAAGATTGTCCGATTCCTATTGATTCAAATCAAAGATATCAAAAGATTCCAGTTTTTGGTAAACCTGCCAAATCAAAGTTGAGCCTACATTCTTTCTAAACAAAAACGTTTTGTTCCTATTTTTCAAAAGATTCAAAATGTAGGTTTTTCATCACAGTCACCTGTGAATGATTCATCAAAAACTGAGTTACCAAAACAACAACAAAAATGGAAACCTAAGGTGGTTTCAAAGCAAAAACAGGACACTGGTCGACCAGAAGCACTTCGCTTCTGGTCATTTATGAACTAATCAGTTTGACCAGTATCCAGGTACTTCTAGAAGACCTATCGACGATTGAAAAGTTGGTGATGGAGGAGTATTCTGCTTAAATTAAGTTTCATGATATATCTTACTAACCTGAAAGTTTTTTGAAACTTTAAACTGCAAGGTATCCGTATTGGTTGATCAATTTTTCTTTCTTTACATTTCGTTTGTGTTTCAAAGGGAAAATTGATAAAGGCCAAAAATGTAGTCTTGTATTTGTAAAATGAAACATCCAAAAAATAGAGCTTTTCATTTTAAGGGGGAGAATTGAATGTAAGGGGGAGAAGATGAATACATGCAAAATATATACTAAAGGTGAATACATGCAAAATATATAAAATTTTGAGAAATTGATCATTGGCAAATGATGGTACATTGGCTTACGTATCTGACTCATGGATAGAGTAGATGAAAAGGCCATAGGATTATTGTTTAATATGCTTGGTAGACTCGGCAAATCAGTAAGTATTCAGATGTGATATACACTAAATACTAATTCTTGACCATGTGGATAACATCTTGAAGCGTATTTCATGACAAAAATAGAAAAATAAGTATGAAAACAAAATGAGAAGTCACTGTGTATACATGTGTATATTTTGCAAAGATTTAAACTTGTTTGATTTTCTTTATTTTGTCAAACGAACGGACTTTCTTTGCGTATCGAAAGATCGACCTGATTGTTGTTCGTTTAACGTTTTGCTTTATTTTCTATGGTGTTTCGTATAATTCATCGGACTTTCTCTGCGTATACGGAAGTATCGACCTGATCGTTATTGAATTATACAATTTCAACTTGTTTTATTTTCTTATTTTGTTAAATCAGAGGCTTTATCTGCGTATCGAAAGATCGACCTTAAGGTAGACGATTTAACGTTCTTATTTCTTTTTGCATGAAACACAGTTGACAATATCATGAAAATATTATGCTATGTGATAATCACAAGTGTAATCACACGAGAAAAAGAAGTAATCACACAAGGAAAAGAAAAATGGCTGAATATGTCTGATAGTGTGGGATACACTGGTCAAAGCAAATCTAATCAATACTTTAACATGTCAAGATGTTATAAGTATAATTTTGTCTGAGTTTAAGATGGACAAATTATACCGAAATCAGCATGACTTATGTGCTTCAATTAGTTGAAATTGAAGTGTAGTTCAGTGCGTCATGATCAATATGATCCCGTATAGTGATCTTTCTCATACCAAAAATAGAGTTTGATTCTGTATTGCAATTTCATTTCATTTCGGAAAAAGTACAAAAAGATTTTCGGTGTGTTTTAGCATAAGTTTAAAAAATCAAAAAGATTTTAGGTTTGTTTTGATCTAAACTTTCTAAAAGCCAAAAAGATTTTGTTTTTGCTTTATTTTCGATTTGATCAACACGTGATACAAATCAATTTTTCAAAATCATATCTTGGAGTCTCTAAGAGACGTTTTGCGCCGAGATTATTTAAGTTTTGAGCAGGTTTCTAAAGTGAAAGATATCACAACTTTAAGTCTTCATGAAGCTGCTGATAGAGACAGAGATACACCGGAGATCATCAAGTATTCAAGATCAAGCTACTATCAAGTTGAGGAAGAGTTTGTTTGAAAATAATTTGAACGGATTCTATACTTGAGGAGGAGTTTGATTGAAGATACAGTTTTGATATGTTGAATAGATACTGCACACGACGAGGGGGAGTTTGTTAATGTATAATATGTGCGTCTTGTGTAGTATCGAGATAAGACGATGAAAAGTTCAAGACAAAGTTCAAGCTGCTAGGCGAACTGGGTCCGAACTGCAGTTTAGATCCAGGCAAACTGGCAGTCGCCCAGTCGTGTATATATAGAAAGTTTGTCTTCGAAGTTTGTAACCAAGAGAGACGGAGCGTGTGAGATCTGTGCTTAAGTATGTGTTTACCACGGTGTTTCTCTGAGTCTGTGTCTGAGTGTTTATGAGTTGTAATTGTTCTTTCGATCAATAGAACAACTCTTAATTACGAGTTTCGTGTTCGATATAGCTAGACTGAACTTTCAATCCTATGATCCACCATGGGATTAAGTTTCCTGAATGATTATGTGTCATGCTTTCACGAACTCACAACCAAATCCTTCACTCGCTCGAGTGAACTGTTAAATGTTCTTCCTAGGCTTAGACACTCTTGTGTTGGCAAGCCTGGAAATACCATATAACAAGAATCATAAAAATGTACTTCATAATTGTGACGAGAATCATAGGGAATATGCTTATGGCTATAAGCATCAATGAAAGCTCTTGAATTGTACAAGAACATTTCAAAATGAAGTCAAAGAACCAGATTTATAAATACGATCACAATTCTGAGTTTGATCGTAATAAAGAATACCTAAGCTTGACGAATCCTAAAATCATCTTAAGATATGTGAAAGATGTTTTCACTAATCTGGTCCTATATGCACAGCCTTGGCCTGAGCACATGGTAGGAATCAAATGATGCATGTCAACGTTTAAAAGATGATATATAGGAAATATTTGCCATACGCACCCCTATTGAGTATCACTCTCTTCATCACCACTCGCCTGATAAATCTCGTATCGAATGTCTTTTAACAATGAGAATTTATTCTCGTTAGATACTACATATAACAATGGATAATACCTCCACCATCCATATGGAATTCTAGTTCCACACATAAGATAGAACGTTGTATTCTGGCTTCTGAAATGGAAGAGTAAGTTCCTAAGTTATTTATGTGGAACTAGAAGTGAAGGACGTTGATCTTGGAATAGTTCAAGAGTCACAAATCCATTGTTCGCATATTTTCTGACTAACAAAAGCTTGTTGCAGTAAGCAGGAAATACATATTCAAACACACTTGCAAATTCAAAACTGCAGTATCAGATCTTGAATCTGAGAATGGCTTAATGCCATAATTGATGTGTTTACATAAGGCTAGTGGGAGCACTATATCAATCCTCACCCCGTATGACGATGATATACTGAAAGATAAAATAAAATCCTTATGTGATCGATTATACATAATGTGGATTTCATGGTACAAAGAATTTAAAAGAAGTTTCTTAATGGACAGAGTTCCACATGTATAAGCAACTTCTGGGCCAATATTAATCACATTTAATATGTGATTAAACAAAGATGTCACTGTACAGAGTTACACTAATGAAGTAATAAGGGAGAGATCACTGTACAGAGTTACACTAAAGTTGTCACTGTACAGGGTTACACTAATGACACGAAAAGGGAAAATCAATGTACGCAAGTTACATTGATATCGTGAATTGTTGAACACTAAGTTGCATTGGTGTTAACATTCACCGTGTAGAAATACACTACTACAAGTTTTCATGATTGACCAAGACATCTCTTGCTCATAATAAAGATTTTACATTGTGGCAGATTCCACAACTAAATCTGAATTAATTGGCCAACTCAAGTGACATTGTGATCACATAGTAACTATAGTGAATACCAAGGATCACTATGATCACAAAACCAGCACACTTTGAGGAAATTCTACTATTCATAGAAATACTGGAACTATGAAATATTCGATAACCAAAATGATAGCACATTTTAAAACCTGGCCGGTAAAACGATGAATCGTAAGACTCATTAACCTCATACTAATGATGTTCGACCAATATACACTAGATGTATGTTTTGAATTAGTATTTGGATGCGAACAGTTGTACATTATCATTTGGCTTCCTCTAATGGGTTAGACGTAAAAGCTGAATTCTATAACTGTGTTCGATTTTAATACGTTTAATCCATGAATAAGTTCATATTATTCCTCACAGTCGATCAGATTCGTGGACACGAATCCGAGGTAAGACTACTTATGACTTTCAACTCAAGACATTGACAATCCAAACTCACATGCATCATTTCATAATGACGCTGAGGAATAGATATATTATTCTAAATCGTCCGTAGTTGTTCAAATTCGTGGGAAGGAATTTGAAGTAAGACTATTCTGACTTTGGACTCAAATGGTTGACAATCCAGACTCACAGACGTTGGACGTAACTAGCATCAAACTATCTTCATGGATTCAATCATAAGATGGATTTGATTAATGGTATACTCATTAGTATCCTTAGACTAGAGATACATGAGCGACATCTCCTTTAACAAAGACTATTCTTTGATTGTAGCTTAACGTTGTAGCGTAACTACCAGTCATAACGTCTACTTTTGGGAATGGATCTGAGGTTCAGTGGGAGGGCATGTAGTCGAGATGGGATTCCGTACTCTTGCACTAATCATGCAACAGCTAGACATCATGGCGCCCTCGTTAATTCCAAGTGTTAAGTGTAAGGACTTACCCAAACCTACTGTGTGTTTTGTTGGACCACTTCGAATCTATATCGAGAAACATAATGATTGGACATTAGATGAGAATGAACTGAATCCATGTGTATCGTTCAATTGATGTCTTATACGGAAGGGATACAATGACTTCGAATTACCACAAGTCTAATATCAGTTGCTTGACAACATATATACCTTGGTTGTTGACCTGAAGTGTCATAACTGGTTGGGACAGTCATGTGTAGCTAGAGCACCTCTGTCTGTTTCTTAAATCTTTTCGCGATCAGTCCAAGTGGGAGACTATTGGATACTGTATGTCCTGACCGGAAAAATCTTATACCCGACCCGGTTACGACCCGTAAGAGTTACACCGGGTGCAACGAACTCTAAACCCGCTTACTAGTTAACCGGTAAAAGAAACGGAAACGTTTGATTATATATACATTATTTATACTAGTTATAAATAATTAGCGATCAATTATATTATTTTTAGCCGGCTTAATAATAATGGATAAACGATATTTAAATAAAAGTGGTTTTATTTAAATTCGCGGTCGAGTTATTCGTTAGTGAAATTTTTACTAACGTTGACTCGTGGGCTCGCGTACGAAATGGGCTTTATATTCGAGAGAAGCCCGATATCTAATAGATATTAGATGATTATGGTTAAACCCTAATCATTCTAATAAAAATATCGCGACGGCAAAAAGAAAAAGGGAGAAAACGATTTTTCTTCTTTCATTCTCGAAGCAAAACCTCAAAGGAAAATCGACACCGCCGATTTTGTTTTCACCAATTGCCGCCGCCGGATTTTAATTTGGTGGCCATCTTCGCACCATCATAACTTGGTGGTCATCGCTACTCAGCGTGCTCCGTCAGTAAATGCCCATAGACCATCGGGAGGACTAGAGATCGCCGCTTCGTACGCTATGATCCGCCGCTCAATTCGCCGCAAATCCGCCGGTCATCACCGTATACTCACTGTCGCCGGCGTCACCCACCGCCACTATTGTCGCTCGCCTACCGTCGCATGACCGTCGCCCGCCGACGCGAGCCCGATCCCCGTCACCATGCGCCGTCTCCGTTTGCAATCAGATCTGAATCTAATTGATCTTGTAGTCCCGCGAGACGCGACGTCAGTCGACACGTACTCTCACGATGCGTAATGACCACGGTTCATAAATGCAGTCCCGTTGCGGTACGCGACGCCGGACCACGAGAATCATCACGATACGCGACAACCGTTGGAGCTCAAAAGTGGTCCGTTCCGTTCCAACCTAGCACCTCGCTCGTTGAAACTCGGTGTCTTGAACGTTTGTTCAACACCGCTAAGGGATATCTAAACTCACTATTAGTTTAGATTAATTATTTATCTGTGTTTGCGTGTTCGATTATCGGATCATGTTGCGTACTGGTATTTGTGTTTTAGATTATAAAGTTTTAATATATATATATATATATATATATATATATATATAAAGTTTTAGATTATAAAGTTTTAATATATATATATATATATATATATATATATATATATATATATATATATATATATATGTATAGGGGAAGGATCCTGCGAAAACACTCTTTTTTTGTGAGAACTGCGTAAACAAATATTAAAACCTACATAACTTTTTCATACGTTAATATTTTTTTAAAAAATTTGCACCAAAAGTCTTAAAATTATATTATCTTTAATCCTATAAAAGTTTTAAAAAACTTAATGCTTTTTTTTTATTTTTTTAAATATTTTTTTGTGTGGTGCACATGTGCATCACAAAAAAAAACTCATACTTTTAGTATGAGTTAATATTTGTTTTTTCCTAGTCGCACCATATGTCATATATTTTCATTATTTTTTTGTGTTTTTATTGAATGATGCACATGTGCATCATAGCAAAAAAAACGCTCATACATGTGATAGACATTAATAGTTTAAAAAGAAATTGCACCCTAAATCTTATAGTTGTGTTATCTTTAGATTTAAAGAAAAAAATAGCATTTTATAGCTTTTTTTAATAATATGATGCACATGTGCATCACACGGGGAAAAAAAGATTCAGTTTTTTTTTAATATTTTACTCCAGATTTAAAGATAACGTAATTCTAAGACTTTTGGCGCAAATTTTATGAAAAATCGTTAACGTATGAAAAAGTTACGTGAGTTTTAATATGTGTTTTCGCAGTTTTCACAAAATATGTGTTTTCGCAGGATCCTAACCCTATATGTATATATATATTGATATATATTTATTCCGCTGCGTTTTAGAATTAATTATAAATTAATTCGATTAACTCTTTGATAAACTATCAAACTGTCAGTCACGTAATTCACCGGCGACTCGAATACCACTGTCAAAACCCAACATAAACCACATGTCTCATCGTGTGGGGGAGGTATCTCTTCACTTATTCAAGAATGTAATAGATCAAAACTATACCTTATGGATTAAGCATGGAGAAAAGGCCGATGAGCCTTTTGAACACATCTACACGCCAGATTTTACATCGGACATTCCAACAGATGCCGCCAAAACAATTGAAATTGTTGAAGCTACGGAAGAAAATTTCATGGATCATGAACATGAGAAGTTCATAAAACTAATTGAAGATGCTGAGAAGCCACTTTACAAAGGGTGTACCGACTTCACAAAGTTGTTCGCGCTGGTACAACTCTTCAACTTGAAGAGTAAGTATGGAGTTTCAGATAAATGCTTTAGTGAAACGTTAGTTTTGGTAAAGAAGATGTTGCCTGAAGGCAATGAGATGGTGAACAATACATATGAGGCTAAGAAAAAGTTCAAAGCAATGGGTTCAGGGTATACGAAGATAAACGCATGTATTAACGACTGCATACTATACATGAACGAGTACAAAGATTTGCAAGTATGTCCCACTTGTGGAAAATCCAGATGGAAGGTGGACGACATAAAAAAAGTGATATACGAGAATGTTTCGGCAAAAGTATTGTGGTACTTTACCATAATACCACGGTTGAAACGTCTATTCCAGTCAAAGACAACTGCATGTGATTTGAGATGGCACGCGAAAAGTAGAATAAAGGATGGTGTTTTACGTCACCCGACAGACTCAACCGCATGGACTACTATAGATGACAGATATCCAAAAATTGCTAAAAATCTAAGAAGTTTACGCCTAGGCATTTCAGCTGATGGGGTAGACGTTATTCAAGGAAATCGAAACCATAGTGTATGGCTAATTTTATCTGTCATTTACAACCTTCCACCTTGGTTGTGTATGAAAAGAAATTTCATCATGCTTGCATTATTGATATCGGGAACACTAGGTAACGATATTGATGTTTTTTCAGAACCGTTGATTGATGATATACAAATCTTATTCGATATAGGAGTCGAAGCATACGATGCATATTTAAAAGAAAAGTTTACATTGCATGTTGTTGTGTTATGGACGATAAACGATTATCCTGCCCTTGGTACACTTTGTGGTTGTCCATATAGTGGATTCAAAGGTTGTGTAGTGTGTAGGAAACGAACACAATGTCTTAGACTCCCTAACTCAAAGAAACAAAGTTATGCTGGAAACAGGCGTTATCTACCTTATGACCATGCATTCAGACGTCAAAAGATGGCATTCAATGGAGAAAAAGAGCTTGAAATTTCACCGGAACCTATGAATGGGAAAGAAATATATAACGAGGTCCAATATGTTATAAATAAATGGGGTAAAGGTGATAAGAAAAATGATCAATACATTTAACAAACTTCGAATAGAAGAGGTGGAAAGATAAAAAGGAAAAGGAGAACAAAAG
Source organism: Deinandra increscens subsp. villosa (assembly GCA_039602395.1). Lineage (NCBI taxonomy): Eukaryota > Viridiplantae > Streptophyta > Magnoliopsida > Asterales > Asteraceae > Deinandra > Deinandra increscens. Next base: position 3,528,950 of record JBCNJP010000006.1, on the reverse strand, counting down.
AAGTTGGTACATCAAACGTTGGCAACAAAGAAGACACTTACTCAAAGAAATTTAATATATGGTTTCGGCGTCTTAGGTATTGGCATTATAATTCTGTCAACCACTGTATAGATTTTATGCATGTAGAAAAAAATGTTGCTGAGAGTCTGATTGGTACCTTGTTACACATCCATGGAAAGACAAAAGATGGATTGGAAGCTCGGATGGATTTGGAGTAATTTGGTTTAAGACCAGAGTTACAAGCTAAGAAAGAAGGCAACAAAACAATACTTCCGGCAGCTTGTTACACATTAACAACCGAGGAAAAAGACAAATTTTGTGATACCTTATACAAGTTAAGGGTTCCACAAGGGTATTCTTCTAATTTTTCTAATTTGGTTAGTCTAAAGGATAGGAAGCTCATAGGACTTAAATCACATGACTACCACATGCTCATGGAACAGTTTTTGCCCGTTGCAATACGGTCTATTATGCCGAAACACACAAGAAATGCTATTATCTGGTTTTGAATTGTATATTTTTGTCATATAATTTCTACTTCACTAATATATCAAAGTAGCTGCAATTACATTTACGTCATACATTATGCTTTTTCGTATCAGATTTTGCTTCTTTTTCAAATCAATATGTAGCAAGGAAATCAAGGTGGAGGAGCTTGATAAATCGCAAGTAGAATTATGTTATGTGTTACATTATGCCTTCTAGAGAAATACTCCCCCCTCGTTTTCGATGTTATGGTTCATTTGACTATGCACCTAACAAGGGAAGTGAAGTTATGTGGTTCATGTATGCTTTAGGTGGATGTATCCATTTGAAAGATGTATGAAGGTTATAAAGAGGCATATGCGAAACAAAAATAAGCCAGAAGGATGCATTGCCGAAGAGAATATTACGGAAGAGACGATTGAGTTTTTGAGCGAGTTCCACAAAAACTTGACCACTATTGGTTTACCACCTGACAGGAAGAAAACATTTACTAATAATGACATTGAAAGTAATAGGGACGAGCATCCACTATCAACACGTAAAGCGACTGAAGTATCTCCAGATATCTTCATCAAAGCACATTTCTTTGTGATGCAAAATACATCTAAAGTTGAACCTTATATCGCGGAAGTCTTATTTACATGTATTCTGTTACTTTACAAGTGGGTCGACCCGCGCTTCGCGGCGGAGTCAGACCGTTTAGAAAGTCGTTTAACAAAACGATTCAAGTTAAATGCCGAAATTCACAAATCAAGTTAAGTAGTGCAACTTTTGGGCAGATTCCTGAGAATAAACTGTATCTTTTGTTTATTATAAAATTAAATTTGTTGGGCGTAGAAGTTAATCATGCCAAAATTACACCTGAATGCCCATAGAAATCAAAAGGCTAAATTTGACTTTAAATCTCAACTAATTGATAAGATAAGTAAACTGCCCTTAAGATTCCTAAGGATAAATCAAGTATGTAAAAAATCGACTTTTGCTGCTATCCATATTAAATTTAATCCTAAGATACATCACGTGAAATAAAATAAGCAAATGTTTCATTAAATAAATATTTTGACAAACAAAGTCTTCAAATCTATACAATTCACAAAATAGAATAATGCTATTCAATTTAGAAAAAAAAATTATCAAAATTTTTTAGAAAAACCCATAAAGGTAAGATGATTTTAGAAAAATAATTCTAGCCGGAAATGGATTATAATTTGTTACATCCAAAAAAAAGGAACATCATTTCATAAATGCCAAGATAAGATAGCACTTTTATCAAAAATATCAATATGCATTCATCTATCAACCTATTCTAGCAATGGTAATCTACATTGCTAACTCAGGGCCGGCTATAATACTGCAGCCTAGATATAATACTAAAGCCTAGATGACACATGTTGAATCTAAAAAATATATTTCAGTATGAATTAACTTTTCAAACACCTCACAAAATTACTTGCATTCATCTATCAACCTCTTCTAGCAATGGTAATTTACATGGCTAACTCAGGGCCTGCTACAATACTGCAGCCTAGATATAATACTAAAGCCTAGATGACTCAGATTAATTCTAAAAAATATATTTCAGTATGAATTAACTTTTCAAACACCTCATAAATTTACTTTCAAATAAAGAACAACTTTTTTACCTGGGAAAGTATCTCAGCCATAGTGTGTACACAATTTTTTAAAACAAATGTAACAAACAAATGGAACTGCTGCTAAAAAATGTATTAAAACAATTTTATACAAATGATCAGAATATAACAATTAGGGAAAGAGTACCATATTGAATGCAAGTCTTATGATTAAGGGATGAGATGAAGGAATGCGCCACATAATCTGTAAGCTCTATTGTGTACAATATGTTCATTTGTTAACTGATTGGTGTGGTCAAAGTGGAACAAATATAGATTGATCATCCTCATCATCTTCATCATTGGTCTGCTTTGATCCCATCAAAATAGTCATGTGCCATGAAAAAGAACATGAAATTTAAATCCCAAAAAGATCATTATACAGTCGTGATTCTGAAGAAAAAAAAGTGGTTGGAATTACAGGTATACCAAGAGCAGCAGGGTTCACTGGAACGTTAAAAGGCTCTGCTACATTCATTTTCATAAGATATCACCTTCAATTTTTTTGGCACTATTGCTAATCGTTTATATCACCTTGCAAACATGAAACAAATAAACAATAAACAAACACCTGAGATTGTGATTTCAGCATCCAAACATGAAACAAACAAACAAATCATATGTAGTTATTTAAATTACCTTCCTCTTGCCTCTAACAAATCATATGTAGTTAAGATTATTTATGTATGGTTCAGTGACTTCATGTCATGGCAAATAACTTGGGAAAATATGAAAGAAATGAAGAGGCATCTCGTACTGTAAAAGCACCTAAGGACCAGCAACCACAATCAATGAATATGTAGGGCACTGTAAATTGCTAGGCTCAAAAAAAGGAAACCCAATTCATCACAGCCAGTTTTGAAGCCACTAGTTACGGTGACACACCCGAGACTGGTAATCACCAAGCCACCAATGGCGACGACACACCGAAGATCGGCAGCCACCAAACCTCCGTCTAGCAAACATATAACCATCCGAAGAGGTTCAAATCGCCTTAAGATCATCATAAGGAAACCTCAAGAGCATCACACAGGGACAACGAGGATGAAATCAGGCTCAAATCACACCAACATGATCAAACAGACATGATCTAACAACGGTAACACAACCAATTTTGAAGCCACCTGTCGCGGCGACACACCGGAGACCGGCAATCACCAAGCGACCAGTGACGGCGACACACCGGAGACCGGCAGCCACCAAACCACTGTCTAACAAACGTATAACCATCCGAAGATGTTCAAATCGCCTTAAGATCATCATAACCAAACTTCAAGAGCATCAGACAAGGACAACATGAATGAAATGAAGCTCAAATCACAACAACATGATCAAACAGATCTAATCTAGCAGCACTAATCACAACCAAGAAAGCCAATGAAGTTAAAGGCCACACCGGAAAGAGCAGTAATTAAAAAAATGCATAGAGAACCTAAAAAGGCCCAGGACAATCACAAAAGCAAAGTCAACATCCCTAAACACCACCATCACAAATGTAACCTAGCAACGCCAAAATGGAGCCATCAAATGCAACATGAACAACGAAAACAGTGGAGTTCGAACACTAAAAGCAGTAAACACAACCAAATCGATACCCCCATCGATACCAAAACGGACCAAAATATCTAGTTTTTCAGATCCAGAACAGAGAAACAACCAAATCCCAAAATTGATTCATCAAAAGCAACATGAACAACCAAAACAGTGTAGATACACCAAACATCCGATTAGGGTTTGATGTTTTACCTTATCCATCCTGATCTGCCTTCGATGATGAACCCAAATGCCGTCGATGATGAAGCCAAACGGCGGCGCGACGCGATGAGAGAGGATGAAAAGCCGCAGCTGCTCCATCGTCAGAGATTGAAAAACGGTGCCCAAACATCGAATCAGAAATAAAACGACAAATGACCGAATCCAAACACCACCGCCGCTTCTACGCCATAGGCGGAGCAACGACTGCAACCAAACACCGCCGTCGCTTCGACGCCATAGGCGGAGAAATGACCGCAACCAAACACCGCTTCCGCTTCGGTTGAAACCAAACACCACTGCTACTTTGACGCCACAGGCGGAGCAACGCTGCAAGAACTCAAAGGAAGAATGTTGTGGTTAGCCTGCGCCGGCAAGAAAGCCGGTAGAAATGGCAACAAATTGAGAGCATTGTAGGAGAAAAAAGGAGCTGTTATTTCCTTGAGATATGAGAGAAAGATATACACGCAACATACATGTGCAACAAATGCTTGTACCCAAAAAGATTATTGCCTTATACCTTATGCTTACAAATTGTACTTTATGGATAAAAAGTGGTACTATCAAGTTGTATTTTGTTTATATAGGGATATATATATATATATATATATATATATATATATATACTCTTTATTCTACAGTCGGCACAAGAACTATCTGGAAGAAAAACACCTTTCTAAAGAAAAAGGATGGCTAAAGAAGGAGCATAGTAAAACATTTGGTCAGTGGCTACGAGACGAGGTGAGCTGTTTTCATATTATGGCATTCTTCTTCTTATTATTATTTTTTTGCTTTTGTTAAACCTCAAATTGTAAATAATTTTAGGTTGAGAGCGAGTTAGCTGTCTCTAGAGATAGTATATCAGAAACCGTTAGGTGGATTTCACATGGACCAGATAGGAACGTTGTGAAATACGAAGTGTATGACATCAATGGATTTACATTTCGTACAAAATCCCGTAAAGGTAAAGTTCATCAAAATAGTGGGGTTAGTGTAGTGGCGATCGATATGCACATTTTTAAAGAGGTTGCATCCTATGCCCAAACTTATTCTTACGGCGTTTTACAAGAAATATGGGTACTCGATTATCATTTTCGAAGAATTCCTCTTTTAAAGTGTGTCTGGGTTGACAATAAGAATGGGGTAAAGAAAGATAGTCTTGGCTACACATTGGTTGATCTTAGTAGATGAGACCACAAGGACGATCCTTTTATTTTGGCCTCACAAGCCCAGCAAGTATTTTACTTTGCAGACCAACTTGATAAGACGTTGTCAGTTATCTTCAAGAATCCTCCAAAAAACTATAGAGATGCGTATGAAGATGAGGAATTTAGTACCGTGGTTCTTCCTGACAACAAGAATATACTGCCATCCTTAGACCCACTAGAGTTGCGTAGCCAATCCAGAAACAACTATTTTCGGGACGACTGTCGGGGTATAGTCATAAGTAAGGTATATATCTTTTTTCATAGTGTAATGCTTACATTTGTTTTATTTCAAACGTAAACATGTCCTCGTTTAAGTTTGTACAGTATTCTCTTTGACAAATTAATTCATTATCTAATGCTAATATTTGTTTGTATCAGCCACATGAGAGCACTTGACCACGATGTCATTTCAAGACACTCAACTTGAGGGAGAAGACGCGGATTGGCTCCCCACCATTACTGATCCTCTTAATCATTTCCTTTCTGTTTCATTGAAAAGTATTCATGAATGTAATTGACAAATTTAATCACGAAATATATATGGTTTATCATCTTACTTTAACGTTTTCTGGTTTCATTACAAAGTCATCGTTTCATTGCTGTTAGTGTATGTACATTTGTCTTCAAGGTACAAATAGCTATTAATTGAAAACTAAATATGTAACATGTGAAAATGCATTAGGCAATATGCATTAGAAAACGTTGCAGATTCCAAAATGAAAAATATGTTATGCAAATCACCAACTAATTCAACCTTTTCATGCATTCAACCATTCAAAATTTTACATCATTGTTCCACCAAAATAAAAAGCTTCACAAAACACTTCATAACCTAAAAAACCTGATCATACGTACAGTGATCAACCATCCCCAAAAAAGCTTCACATAAAAAGCTTTACAAAATAAACATATTTACCACAAACGCCACCCCTCCCCCCCCCCCAAAAAAAAAAAACTAAAAAGATCTTCTTCAATCATCCACCATATCATGAACAACACCAACCTCCTTCAACAGTTTCTCCCTGTCCTTGTTCAGGTCCTGAATTATAGCCAGCATCTGTTCGAGCTCCACTTTCAGAGCCAGATCATAATCACCTTCTTTTTCCAAATAATAAAGGTTTGGTCTTGCAAATGATAGGGAATGTGTTCTTTGGAAGTGCGTCACCCTTGCCACCGCCAAATCTCTATTATCGACGGCTGCATCCAGAATGTTGATGTTGTTCTTCAAAACCTTGATCATCTCCGACGTATGATGGAGATGGTCTGCAAGCATCGCCTCCAGATCATCCATGATTTTGAAATCGTCAGTGAACTTCGTGCTAGCCATTTTAACACCTTGATACGCGAGTTGGGAGATATGAAAAGTGAATAAACAGATTTACCTTATAGGTCGGCTTCTTATAGGCACATGATTTCACAAATGCACCTCGATTTTCGTTGACAGCTTTACGTCGTTTTAAAAACCCTATTCAGGATATATGCTATCCCTTTTACCCCCACAAGAAACTGCTGGTTATATATTTCACATTTTTTAATTAAGTAAACAATAAAATATCATTATATTTTAAATTTTTAGTTCAAATCAGGGACTTTTTAGTTGCCCTGTAACCGTGTGGTTTCCCCCCAATTTTATTTCACTTTTTTAGGAATCCAAATCCTATATATACGACCCCTCAATCTTACAAAAAAACACACACTCAACACAATTTCAATTAAAATGGCCTCTAACTCTTTTACTTCCCTCCCAAACTACTCCAACACCCAAAGTGTTGCTGATACTAGCAGTGAGTATCGGGCTGCCAAGTTTGTAGATGACGGGTTCATTACGGCAGATATGGATGTCGTCACCTACACCTAGAACAAACTTGTGAAGGAGACGGAAATAGTCCTAGATCAAGTTCGATTAAGTGATACCATCTACGTGCAAAATCCGTTCGTTCTTGTCCAGCTTACCAATATCCAAGAACAGAACAAACTTCTTCGCGATAAGCTTAAGGAAATTGCTCCAAGGATCATGAAGCACCGTCAGATGAAGAAACAATACATAGCGAGAGCGGATGCTATTTGATGGTGGTGGTTAACGTAGATCCTTTTTTTTCTTTTTTTTGAAGGATGGATTGTATAGATCTATCTTTTGTATGAACTTTATCGATCATGAATTATAAAATTATGTCTTTTTTTTCTCTATTGTTTTCTAAATATCTTTGTTAAATTAATTTTTTTTAATTTATTGTATTACTACTTTAAGAAATGGACTTTTAACATGATCTTTATAGCTTACCTCGATAACCATTTTTTTATGACAAGGACAAATCACATTCCTAATGATTTCACTTTAATAGGATGACTAAAGTCCATTTGTAAAGATCAGTGTTCTTTCAAACCAATAACTATTCCACATACTAACAAGATAGGAGACATAATTTGATAGAGTATAAATAAATGTCGTGTTGCCTTAGCTAGTTTGGTTGTTTGTATAGTCCTCTATCTTAGAGGTGTCACGTTCGAGTCTTACATTCCTTTTTATCGGGGTTCAGACCCGGGACTATAGGCTATAAATATAATACGGCTAGAACATGTTAAACATATTATTATTGTAATAACTTTCGTTCTCAGGAGCTAGCCCAGCGGGTTACTCTTGTGATTTTCTTTGATATGTTGCTAGTTCGAATCATTGCAAGTGTCAACAATATATATATATATATGTATATATATATATATTTAACATGTCTAATAAAATAATCCGCCAAAGGATAATTTAATACACAAGCCACAAATTATTCCCTTACAATCTTCCCCTTGGCTTGTGCTATTAAATGTCTTCTACTTTCAATCTTCAAACTTGTAGTCTTCTCCTTGGCTTGAGCATGGGTTGGTGAAGATTCTTTTCTATAGCAATCTTCATTGGGCAACAACAAATGACTTTTGGGAGTGTTCTCTCAATCAACATCAGCTTGAACTGCACATGATGACCAAGTAATGAGAGGAGGATTCTCAAATACTTGCTCCTTCTTGAAAACTGTTGAGTCCTTGCTGAATCATCGGTAACTGTCTTGACTTTCCATTAACTTCAGAGGATAAAATTTGAAAACCTCTATCTTGGCATCCTTGATTGTAGATCTTGAACTGAAGGCATTTAGCTTCCCCTCAACATACGAACAATGTCTTTTGAGTCTTTGGAAGCTTTTCTTGAACAACCAACAAACTTCCCCTAAGCATAGGGTAAGTCCTTTTCCGGCTGGTTCTTCAACACGAACAATTAGCAGCACTCATTGACTTTTCGTTTCCATGACATTTCATTTGCATTTAACCTGCCATACATGGAACAAACACAGACACTAACCAGCATATGATACCTGGTTACTGGGTTAGCAGGAGAACAACATTTCTTAACACAAACCCTATTGATTACGGGTTTCCTTAAAATACTTCCCCTGAACCCGATGACTCTTCACATTATCTCCCCTTGAGATTTTGGAGGAGTGAAACATTCTTGCATAAAACCCATAAAACTTATTAAAACCTTTAAATTAACCTGGCCATGGTTGAAAAATAAACAATAAAAACTTAAGATGACTCAAAAGAAAAATAAAAATAAAACAAACATACCAAATTTCTAAACGAGAAGGTTTCTATGGGATCAAACCGTATGAATCTGACTAAGGAACCCTTTTCGGCTTCTGTTACTCAAACACGTCCAGGTGATTGCCAATATACTGATCCACTTTAAACTCTAACCCTTTTCTTAATCAGGTCGCTTGTCACTTTATTATCTTTTATTAGTGCATTAATTTTGAACAGCAAGTGGGTTTCAACAAATCCTAGGTACATGTTATTACACACTATCAAGCATATACATTCCCTACCACATATTTTCACAACCTGAACCAGAAGTTTGAAACAGAGCTCGAGACTTGGTTGAGAAGAGAAAGAATAGATCATATAGATTTTTGGGTATAATATACAGAGTCAACTGAATTTTTGAAACATTTTTAATAATGCTCTCATCAGTGACAAAGGCTGAGGGTTTTGGACTCTTGAGGGTCTATTTTGACGTGCTCTTTGGCATCTTTTGGGTGTATACATGCATTTTTTTTAAAAAAATTTAACTGCATATAAGGTGATCTGTAACCACGTATGCATGGACAACTCCAGGTCATTGCTCACGCAAAGCAGAGGAGAGCCTTACATACACGCGAAGCATCCCCATGTCATTGCTCACGCAAAGCAGAGGGGACACCGACTTTTTGAGCTCAATTTCACACTCTTGGAGACAAGCGTGTGTATCGGGAACTTGAACATGCAGTCAAATAGAAATGCAATTAACCTAAGTGTTGTTACCCAACAAACTACCATACGTTATCTTTAAGTGTGTAACGCATACCTTTTCAGATTAAAGAGCTGAGCCTACCAGCATATCATCATGGATCGTGTCTTTCACATCTGCCTTACGCGTGTCAGCCATCTCCAAAACGGAAATTTAGTTCACTTCCCACCTTCTCAGGCAAACAAACAAAAGATTAAAAATTAAAAAGCACAATTTTTAGGGGTCAACAATTTCATCTTTTCTATTCTTCCCCTTGCTTTTTGATTTTTAATAACAACACACATCTTTTTTTTTTTAAACACACTAACACACTATAAGACAAACTTGGCCAAGCTAACCTTCAAAGTTTATCATCTGAGATTTTTTTCAGAAATGAGTTTTGTTTTATGCAGAACCATACTTCTCATCAGATTTGCCAAGAAACAAACAATTAAGACAGTACCTTGCTGATTTTGCTAGATTTACCTCTTACCAGAAGAACATCCCTACAAATGAGAATCTGTATGTCATGTAGTTGAGAGATGCCTTCTATCCTGTGCCTAGAACAATCACTTTCAAAAACAAATAAGTTAATGGAAGTCCTCCTTGACTGTTCCTGCACAAGGTGAGAGATTAGTTAACCATAAGTACCCAGGCCATTGTTGTTCTGGGTATACCTGTAGAGTCATTGAAAGTTATTTCTTTTAAACACATTCTCTTTGAAAGATTGATACTTGGGGTTGTGGGTGCCTTTGATTTGGGTTTCTTGGTGTTGTTTTTGGTGGACTTTGGTGTGGGCTTTGTGGGTTCATTAGAATTCACACGACCATCATTGGAAATGACATTCGTGGGCTGATTGTTTTCTTTCCCTTTACCCTGTAGCCTTTTAGGTGGAATTTGATATATGTTTGATTTATCATTTTTAATTTCATCAAATTGTTTGGAGTGCTTCTTATACACCCCTTTAGGTAGGTAACACTGATTTACCACCTTTTTCACATTCCACCTCTCTTGATTATTCTCAGAAAGACCACCATGTTTGGGAACCCAAATAGGTTTTAAAGCAATAACTGATTTGTTAACAGAATCATTCAATTTATGACCTTGGAAATCAGTTTTGGTTGGTTGTTGAGGTGACTTAGGCTTTTGGTTAACTTTTTGTACCTTTGGTTGCAGGGGTACAGACTTCTGCACCTTAGGGATTGAAGGTGCAGGCTTTTTGGTCACCTTGTGTACGTTTGGTTGTGAAGGTACATGTCTCTGCACCTTAGGGTGTGAAGGTGCAGATTCTTTGGTCACTTTAGATACCTTTGGGCCTGTATGTACCTTTGGCTGAGAATTTACCTTTCTGTGGGCAGGGTTTTGGTTTGTGCCACCATATGATTGCCCTTGGAAGTTTTGAAAATGAGTTTTAGGGTAGTAGGGTTCTATATATGGCAGGACTGCTGCTCTTTGGGTATGCGGGAGCTTGGGAATATTTCTTCCCTGTGGATACCCAAGATGGTTTGGAATTTTTGTGGATCCACACAACTTTGCCATTGGGCCTAGTTGTTAGCACATACTCCCGCTGTACTGGCACAAATTGGTTATACACAGAATTTACCTCAGGATCTGGGATAAAGTCATGTGGTCTGGCCTCCTGCACATTCTGCACATTCTGCATGTTTTGCACATTCTGCACATTCTGCACATTCTGCACATTACTAGCATTATCACAAACTTTAGCACACACATTCAAACAATCATTCAAACCAACCAAATTGGGATCAGTAGGCTTAGGACCAGCAACCTGTGGTCCCTTATCCTTTCTCAAAATCCTGACTTTCCTCAAAGGTTTGGAAAGTTTAGGATCACAGACACCGAAATTAAAAGCACCACAAACAGAAGTTTTGTCAAAAACATCAGACTTAGCAAAGCTCAATTCAGACTCAGACTTATTTGACGCAAAATTTTCAGTTTTAAAGTCAGAAAACTTTTGACTCTCAATGCCAACACTTTCCCCCTTTGAACCTGCTTCTTTGTTTTCTGTATCTGCACAAGAACAAGTAGGGTTAGAAACAGGAGCAGTAATTTTAATAGGACATTTCGAAAGTCTTTTGTCAATGTCAGGTAAAGAATCTATTGTCCCCTTTGACGGTATATGTTCAGAAATCATTTCATCCATGTGGGGCATGGGGACAGTGTGAGTTGATGTTTCTTCTTTGATATCATCCCCAAAACCTAAACCTGAATTTTGTTGAACATACTTCATCCTAACATCTGAGTTATAGAAAAGAGATCTTGCTTCCAGCATTTTTGATTGAATCTTATTATTAGCATCTATTTTACTTTGAGATTTAGCAAGTTGATCTCTCAATTCTTCTACCTCTTTTGTTAGTTTTTCAACTTTTGTGTTAGCAACTCTCAACAAAACTCTAGTGTCACTTAATTGATTGTCAAGGTTTGTCACATCAAGCTTAGCTGCTTCATACTTTTCCCTATTTACTTTAGCCATATCTTTGAAATTATTTGATTCTCTAGTGGCACGTTCACAGTTTAGGGATTTATAGTGAAATTTGCTTTCAAAATCTTTATAAGAATTGTAGACATCTTGACAGTGAGAGCTAGAGCAAGTGCATACATCTTTCTTACCTGTATTGGCTTCGGTGGTACCTTGTTGAAGTAGAGGCATGATTTTCTTTGAATCCACTTCTAGTGCAATCCCTATAAAAGCGGCAAAATCACTATTCAACGAATAGTATCAAAAACTTAAAACTGATTTGGACCGAAAAGTGGTTTGCGATCGGAAAGTGGGTTTTCGATCAGCAGGGGGTTGGGTCGAAAAAGTGTTTTCGGTCGGAAAGGCTGATCGAAAAGTAATTTTTGATCGGATAGGAAAGCGGTCGAAAAGTGTGATTTACGATCGAAAAGGTTGGATCTGGTTCGAAAAGTCTTAGTGGGGACTTTTCGATCGAAATGGGCTAATCGAAAAGTCACAAGGTGGACTTTTCGATCAAAAGAAGGTTGGTCGAAAAGTCACAGGGGGACTTTCTGATCGAAAAGAGCTGATAGAAAAGTCATAGGGAGACTTTCCGATCGACAGATGGCTGATCGAAAAGTCACAAGGTGGACTTTTCGATCAAAAGAAGGCTGATCGAAAAGTCACAGGGGGACTTTCCGATCGAAAATAGCTGATAGAAAAGTCACAGGGAGACTTTTCGATCGACAGATGGCTGATCGAAAAGTCACAAGAAGGGACTTTTCGACTAGAGACAACTGATCGAAAAGTCTTCACACGGATCGAAAAGTCTTCAAATCACGAATACAGGATCTCGAAAGCTTCTGTTTTGATTTTAAACCTGCAAAAGAATTCTGAATCGTGCTAAATTCTGAATCGTGCTAATGCTGAAAATCACCACCAAAGCTCAAAATGTTAGTTGCCAAACACTTGAATCGGATATCGCGAGAGCCTCGAAACCTTGCGTTTCTTGGCTCTGATACCAATTGTAAGTCCCGAAAACGATCCAAACGCGATATCACAACCACAAACACCGTGCGGAATCCGGTGTCAATGGATGATTCAAGAACACGAATTAACAATGCAAATAATATATGAAGACACTAGGAAAGACAAACCGATTAAGGAGAAAACTTGATTAAACACCCTTGGTTGCAACACACAAGTTGAAATTCTCTAAAGAGAATTTCGTGAATCACCTACTAGCAAAAACACCAAAAACAGCAACCCTAAACTAGTTGTTACATCTTCCTTATATAGGGGGAGATTAGCTTGGAAAACAAGCTAATCTATCTTTGGTAACCCTAATTAACACAAAATTCCCGTATTGGACCACATAAGCCCATAAAACTCCACCTAAACTCATTCTAAATGAGCCCAATCATGTCTAAATTGGCCCAATGACCCAATATACCCATAACCCAACTAATTTTCACCTATTCTATCACATGGGCCTTCAAAATAATCCGCCAAAGGATAATTTAATACACAAGCCACAAATTATTCCCTTACAGAATGCGCACTCTAGATGGGACGGTAACTCCTTAAGCTCTAAGACTGGTGGCTCCTCTAAAGACGGTTTCTCTCCTAATTTCTCAACTCCACTAACCTCAAAAACCTCAAAACACTCCTCTACTACCTCAGTCGAGACATGCTCCTGGTGAGCCTCATCATCGACCTCCCGGTCCCCACTCATCGGGGTATCACTCTCACTCCTAACCAAATCTGATCCACAAATGTAGTCTAGGCAACGATCCATATGAGAAATGAAAGTATCAATGAAATAGACGGAATCGTCCTGACCTACGGAATATTTCATGGACTGCATGATATCGAATGTGATCGTCTCATCCCCTACACGAAGTGTAATCTTCCTGTCATAGACATCGATCAATGCCTTGGCGGTGCGTAAAAAGAGGCGTCCTAGGTTGAGTGGACATTTTTCATCTACCTCCATGTCCATGATCACAAAATCCATGGGGAAAACAAATCTATCAACCTTCACCAACAAATTCTCCACAACTCCCCGTGGATATTTAACGGACCGATCCGCTAAGGAGATGCTCATGCGCGTAGGGGTCGGATCTCCTAGGCCTAGCTTCTCGTAAATTGAATAGGGCATCAGATTGATGCTAGCGCCTAGATCCGCCAACGCATGGTTCACAGTCGAGCTACCTAACAGACACGGGATCGTGAAAATGCCCGGATCAGTCAGTTTCTCCGGTAGCTTGTTCTGGACCACCGCAGAACATCGTTCATCGAGAGTAATGGTCGAGAGCGTCTCCAGCTTTTTCTTATTGGATAGGAGATCCTTTAAGAATTTAGCATATTTGGGCATTTGCTGGAGCGCCTCTATGAACGGAAGGTTGATTTTGAGCTGTTTAAACATGTCAAGGAACTGACCGTACTCTCTAGCATACTTCTGTTGGATGAGACGGGCGGGTTAGGGGACTCGCCTCAAATTCTCGGCGGTTATCTCCTTCAGCTCAAACTTCTTCTTCTTCTTCGATGCTGTCTTAGGTGCGGGAGACTCAGAGGTTGGCACTATACTTGCTGGGACTAGCCTTGGGTGTGCCCTCCCATCCGGAGTCTCCATCTCTATCTCCTCATCCACGGGTTCTTCCTCCACCACCGGTGGGTCTTGCTCTCCGCCTCTGCCACTACGTGTAGTCACTGCCTTAAGGGTCACACTAGGGTTGGTTTGTGTAGTACCAGAAAATGATCCCCCCTTATTCACTAATTCAGAAACCTGTTTTCCTATGTCTCCTACGGAACACTGTAAATCTAGAAAGGCCGACTGTTGGTTCCTAAAAAGTGTGTCGTGTTCCTTCAACTTCTGCTGCGTCTCCTGATCTCGATTCACGATCTGATTTAGCACCTGCATTTACGCAGCCAACATCTCCTCAGTTTCAGTCTTCCTATCATTCCTAAAATGAGAACCCACTAACAGAGTGATTAATTACATATTTATACACAAAACTGGGATAATTAAGCTTTACTAAGTTAGCTGGGCCTACCAATACATCACTAACCGGCAATGCTTTCAACTTTTAATTATATTTATCATTTAAGCCCTTAATCACACAACCAATCCTTGGTTTTGCCTATCATCTTCCATTATAAACTGCAGATTTAATCAGAAACATTTTTTTTTCAATTTTTCAATTTTTTTTAAAACAAAACTCACAATTTAAACAAACACACTAAAACTGACTCAACTAACGAGACACGACACGTAGTCTCCCCATCCCCACACTTGAAACTCACATTGTCCCTAATGTGAACCGAGAAACAACGACACAAACAAATAAAATAAAAAATAAAAAATAAAATAGATAAATAAATAAATGGAAAAGAAATAAGATGAAAAATAAAAAAACAGAAAAATGGAACAGACTCCCCTGATTGAATCGGCATGAATGAAATTAGTCATGTTCCTCGCCCTCCAATTCGAACGTGATATTGAAACTCTTTATCTCCAGAATTGCATAAAAACATCGTCACGGACGAAAGCGGCGACTAACAACCATATTCTAACAAGACAAGGCAAACCAAAATCACAGCAGCATATATAGATATCAAACAAACCACCCAACCGGTTAACCCCGTACAAATTCCCAAGTATCATAATATCAGAATATTAGTACAGACCATGATGATGAAAACAAAAATAAAGAAAAAGTACAAGGATGTGAAATAACCGATCAAAGTGGCTGCTGCTATCAAAATACTGCATCCAACTCCCTACTCCTCAGCATTATCATCAGAATCATCAGGCTCGTCATCTCCAGCCTCAGGCTCACGGAAGAAATCAGGCACCTCGAACCCCTGGGCAATGAACAAACTCCTAATAGCCCGATCCTGCAAATCCATCCTCATAGTCATCTCATCCCTAACAGCATCTAAAGTCAACGGCTCAGCTCTCGCTGCTCTAACAGGTCTGTCAACTGGTGGCCTCTCTCTTCTCTGCGGAATCCTCCTCCTCGCAGGAGCTCCAATCTCAACCCATCTCGGTGGATCATCAAACGGATAAAAACCAGCCTTCCGCATATCCAGTAAACTATATGGCAATGTCGGTGGTCCAGCAGTCAAATGCGAAGGCCTATATCTCTCCAACACTCCCAAGTGATCAGCCAACCTACCAATAAACGGGCCCAAATCCAACCTCGCCTTCGGCCCTCCCTTGCGGGGCCGTGCAACTGACTGAATGAAAACCATAGCAAGGTTGGTCGGGTGGCTCTCCACCAACGACCTCAAGCAAAACAAATCTAACATGTTGATCTTATCAGCCCCAGCCCGTCTACCAATCAGTGAACATGCCAAAATCCTATGAACATACCTCAAAACGGGATCCCTAATCGCAGAAGCAACCAAACCAGTCGTGTACGGCGCATCAGAAATCGTCTCCCAGAAAGACCTCAACTGACCATCTATCACATACAACTCCTTGGCCTTCTTGGCCGTACCCCTCAAACTCCTCCTAAACTCTGATGTAGCAACCTCCTCCTATGTATAAAAACCTAAACCGACAGCAAACTGAGGCACGCTCATCTCAAACAATCGCCTACCTAGAGCAAATGAAACACAAACCGGGGAATCAAACTCCTTCAGATCATACTTCCACGTCGAATGGAACTCCACGGTCAGCTCCCGATACTGGGGTCCATCACAAGCCAAAACTCGTCTCCATCGCTCATCTAACAGCTGATCCAGCCTAGCCCTCGCTCCCATCCTATCCATCAGATCCCAGTCGAACGTCCTGTGCTGGAGCAAGTCTAGGCGTACGTACGTCTCACATCTCTCACCCTCATAGGTACCCTCAAACTGTAGCAGGGTATGGTCCTCAATGCGACGCTCCTCAACCGGAGGCAACTCCACCTCGTAGTCTGGTAACACCTCCTGTGCCAAATACCGGATCCTCGGCCTGTTATGGATGG
Source organism: Deinandra increscens subsp. villosa (assembly GCA_039602395.1). Taxonomy (NCBI): domain Eukaryota; kingdom Viridiplantae; phylum Streptophyta; class Magnoliopsida; order Asterales; family Asteraceae; genus Deinandra; species Deinandra increscens. The sequence goes on along the minus strand of JBCNJP010000006.1, from coordinate 3,512,133 downwards.
TCTTTGTCGTCTTTTGCTTCTTCCTCGACCCACTACCGGAAGCATCCATACCTGCAAAACAGATTCAACAGTGATATCCAAGCAACAACATAATCACAAACTATTTTTGGATTTTTTTGAAATCTTTTCATTTTTTTTATTTTTTTATATTTTTATATTATTAAAACATTTTTTAATCTATCTTACTAAGAGAAAAAGAAAAGGAAAAAATAAAATTTTACAAAAATCGGGCATGGCCCGTTCGTTTATCGAGCAAACCAGTTCTTCTTTTAAAACCTGTCAAAGATATAGCAATTCAACCACGACAACCCAGAACTCCAGTTTTTAACCATCCCGAACCAATGATGAATCAATATATATCAATTAAACAAAAGCCATCGAATAAACATGATAATTCCAAACAATATCAAATAATGGCTAACAGAATAAATACTAAAATAAATACTAAAACCTAGACCTAAGACACACCTAATTTTACCGAATATAGGCCCCTAAAAGCTTGATGTGCAAAAATCATGATAATTCCAAAAATGACTAATAAAATAAATACTAAAATGACTAATAATACTAAAACTTGATGCTTGGCGCTAGAAGGAGGACCTAAAAACTTGGTGTGTTCGGAACGATACCTAAAAATGACTAATAAAATAAATACTAAAACCTAGACCTAAGACACACCTAATTTTACCGAAACAACCAAAACCGAACTGAACCCTAAGGCAGTGAACCTGTCGGATTGTAGCAAAGCTAAGGAAGACCGGATATCGAACCTAGGACACTTTAATAAACAAGAATTAACCTAGACCTAAGAATGGAAATTTGAGATTTGATTTTTTTTTTTGGGTTTTAAGGGAATGACTTAACTAAATTAACTAACAACTAACGATCGGAAACAGGAAACGTTTGAGAAGATAATCAAATACGAGAAAGTCACCACCTAGACCTGGAATCCTAATTAATACCTATAATCTATCCTGACTATGACAATTCTGATGGATCCTAGTTTACCTTTTAAGTCCTTCCTAGTAAATGCTTCTAATGCTCGAACAAGAGTTCACCTTTTGGGTATGTCCAACCTCAGCTAAACCTAACCACCCTCGAACCTAATCTAAGGTACCTTAAGCTAGCATGAGCTACCACTAATCCTCATAATTGACATGACATAGCAATTTGACTAATTTCCTAGGGCTTTTCCTTTTGAGACAAAGTTAACCTAAGTTATTAACCAAACCAACTAACCAATAATTCTTTACCTTTTGAGTCTCAGAATAAGCAGCACATATGAACTTAGGAATCAAATTAACAATCTATATTATGATCAACTAAATTAGCTAATCAAACCAACAAGCAAACACGCAGTCACACTAGTTAGTTACCCAACACAAACCGGAAGACATCCGCAGATTAAGCAATAGAGATAATCAATTGAAAC
>JBCNJP010000006.1:3477999-3510201 GCA_039602395.1 Deinandra increscens subsp. villosa | reverse complement strand
GATGGGACGGTAACTCCTTAAGCTCTAAGACTGGTGGCTCCTCTAAAGACGGTTTCTCTCCTAATTTCTCAACTCCACTAACCTCAAAAACCTCAGAACACTCCTCTACTACCTCAGTCGAGACATGCTCCTGGTGAGCCTCATCATAACCTCCCGGTCCCCACTCATCGGGGTCTCACTCTCACTCCTAACCAAATCTGCTCCACAAATGTAGTCTAGGCAACGATCCATATGAGAAATGAAAGTATCAATGAAGTAGACGGAATCGTCCTGACCTACGAAATATTTCATGGACTGCATGATATCGATTGTGATCGTCTCATCCCCTACACGAAGTGTAATATTCCTGTCATAGACATCGATCAATGCCTTGGCGGTGTGTAAAAAGGGGTGTCCTAGGATGAGTGGACATTTTTCATCTACCTCCATGTCCATGATCACAAAATCCACGGGGAAAACAAATCTATCAACCTTCACCAACAAATTCTCCACAACTCCCCATGGATATTTAACGGACCGATCCGCTAAGGAGATGCTCATGCGCGTAGTGGTCGGATCTCCTAGGCCTAGCTTCTCGCACTCAGATTAATTCTAGCGCCTAGATCCGCCAACGCGTGGTTCACAGTCGAGCTACCTAACAGACACGGGATCGTGAAAATGCCCGGATCAGTCAGTTTCTCTGGTAGCTTGTTCTGGACCACCGCAGAACATCGTTCATCGAGAGTAATGGTCGAGAGTGTCTCCAGCTTTTTCTTATTGGATAGGAGATCCTTTAAGAATTTAGCATATTTGGGCATTTGCTGGAGCACCTCTATGAACGGAAGGTTGATTTTGAGCTGTTCAAACATGTCAAGGAACTGACCGTACTCTCTAGCATACTTCTGTTAGATGAGACGGGCGGGGTAGGGGACTCGCCTCAAATCCTCAGCGGTTATCTCCTTCAGCTCAAACTTCTTCTTCTTCTCTGCTGCCTTAGGTGCGGGAGACTCAGAGGTTGGCACTATACTTGCTGGGACTAGCCTCGGGTGTACCCTCCCATCCAGAGTCTCCATCTCTATCTCCTCATTCACCGGTTCTTCCTCCACCACCGGTGGGTCTTGCTCTCCGCCTCTGCCACTACGTGTAGTCACTGCCTTAAGGGTCACACTAGGGTTGGTTTGTGTACTACCAAAAAATGATCCCCCCTTATTCACTAATTCAGAAACCTGTTTTCCTATGTCTCCTACGGAACACTGTAAATCTAGAAAGGCCGACTGCAGGTTCCTAAAAAGTGTGTCATGTTCCTTCAACTTCTGCTGTGTCTCCTTATCTCGATTCACAATCCGATTTAGCACCTGCATTTGCGCAGCCAACATCTCCTCAGATTCAGTCTTCCTATCATTCCTAAAATGAGAACCCACTAACAGACTGATTAATTACATATTTATACAACAAATAAACACAATGGGATAATTAAGCTTTACTAAGTTAGTTGGGCCTACCAATACATCACTAACCTACAATGCTTTCAACTTTTAATTATATTTATCATTTAAGCCCTAAATCAGACAACCAATCCTTGGTTTTGCCTATCATCTTCCATTATAAACTGCAGATATAATCAGAAACATTTTTTTTCAATTTTTCAATTTTTTTTAAAACAAAACTCACAATTTAAACAAACACACTAAAACTGACTCAACTAACGAGACACGACAGGTAGTCTCCCCATCCTCACACTTGAAACTCACATTGTCCCTAATGTGAACTGAGAAACAACGACACAAACAAATTAAATAAAAAATAAAAAAGAAAATAGATAAATAAATAAATGGAAAAGAAATAAGATGAAAAATAAAACAAACAGAAAAATGGAACAGACTCCCCTGATTGAATCGGCATGAATGAAATTAGTCATGTTCCTCGCCCTCCAATTCGAGCGTGATATTAAAACTCTTTATCTCCAGAATTGCATAAAAACATCGTCACGGACGAAAGCGGCGACTAACAACCTTATTCTAACAAGACAAGGCAAACCAAAATCACAGCAGCATATATAGATATCAAACAAACCACCCAACCGGTTAACCCCGTACAAATTCCCAAATATCATAATATCGGAATATTAGTACAGGCCATGATGATGAAAGCAAAAATAAAGAAAAAGTACAAGGATGTGAAATAACCGATCAAAAGTGGCTGCTGTCAAAATACTGCATCCAACTCCCTACTCCTTAGCATTATCATCAGAATCATCAGGCTCGTCATCTCCAGCCTCAGGCCCACGGAAGAAATCAGGCACCTCGAACCCCTGGGCAATGAACAAACTCCTAATAGCCCGATCCTGCAAATCCATCCTCATAGTCATCTCATCCCTAACAGCATCTAAAGTCAACGGCTCAGCTCTCGCTGCTCTAACAAGTCTGTTAACTGGTGGCCTCTCTCTTCTCTGCGGAATCCTCCTCCTCGCAGGAGCTCCAATCTCAACCCATCTCGGTGGATCATCAAACAGATAAAACCAGCCTTCCGCATATCCAGTAAACTATATGGCAATGTCGGTGGTCCAGCAGTCAAATGCGAAGGCCTATATCTCTCCAACACTCCCAAGTGATCAGCCAACCTACCAATAAACGGGCCCAAATCCAACCTCGCCTTCGGCCCTCCCTTGCGGGGTCGTGCAACTGACTGAATGAAAACCATAGCAAGGTTGGTCGGGTGGCTCTCCACCAACGACCTCAAGCAAAACAAATCTAACATGTTGATCTTATCAGCCCCAGCCCGTCTACCAATCAGTGAACATGCCAAAATCCTATGAACATACCTCAAAATGGGATCCCTAATCGCAGAAGCAACCAAACCAGTCGTGTACGGCGCATCAGAAATCTTCTCCCAGAAAGACCTCAAGTGACCATCTATCACATACAACTCCTTGGCCTTCTTGGCCGTACCCCTCAAACTCCTCCTAAACTCTGATGTAGCAACCTCCTCCTATGTATAAAAACCTAAACCGTCAGCAAACTGAGGCACGCTCATCTCAAACAATCGCCTACCTAGAGCAAATGAAACACAAACCGGGGAATCAAACTCCTTCAGATCATACTTCCACGTCGAATGGAACTCCACGGTTAGCTCCCGATACTGGGGTCCATCACAAGCCAAAACTCGTCTCCATCGCTCATCTAACAGCTGATCCAGCCTAGCCCTCGCTCCCATCCTATCCATCAGATCCCAGTCGAACGTCCTGTGCTGGAGCAAGTCTAGGCGTACGCATGTCTCACATCTCTCACCCTCATAGGTACCCTCAAACTGTAGCAGGGTATGGTCCTCAATGCGACGCTCCTCAACCGGAGGCAACTCCACCTCATAGTCTGGTAACACCTCCTGTGCCAAATACCGAATCCTCGGCTTGTTATGGATGGTCTTTGTCGTCTTTTGCTTCTTCCTCGACCCACTACCGGAAGCATCCATACCTGCAAAACAGATTCAACAGTGATATCCAAGCAACAACATAATCACAAACTATTTTTTGGATTTTTTTGAAATCTTTTCATTTTTTTTATTTTTTTTATTTTTATAGTATTAAAACATTTTTTAATCTATCTTACTAAGAGAAAAAGAAAAGGAAAAAATAAAATTTTACAGAAATCGGGCATGGCCCGTTCGTTTATCGAGCAAACCAGTTCTTCTTTTAAAACCTGTCAAAGATATAGCAATTCAACAACGACAACCCAGAACTCCGGTTTTTAACCATCCCGAACCAATGATGAATCAATATATATCAATTAAACAAAAGCCATCGAATAAACATGATAATTCCAAACAATATCAAATAATGGCTAACAGAATAAATACTAAAATAAATACCAAAACCTAGACCTAAGACACACCTTATTTTACCGAATATAGGCCCCTAAAAGCTTGATGTGCAAAAATCATGATAATTCCAAAAATGACTAATAAAATAAATACTAAAATGACTAATAATACTAAAACTTGATGATTGACGCTAGAAGGAGGACCTAAAAACTTGGTGTGTTCGGAACGATACCTAAAATGATTAATAAAATAAATACTAAAACCTAGACCTAAGACACACCTAATTTTACCGAAACAACCAAAACCGAACTGAACCCTAAGGCAGTGAACCTGTCGGATTGTAGAAAAGCTAAGGAAGACCGGATATCGAACCTAGGACACTTTAATAAACATGACTTAACCTAGACCTAAGAATGGAAATTTGAGATTTGATTTTTTTTTTTGGGTTTTAAGGGAATGACTTAACTAAATTAACTAACAACTAACGATCGGAAACAGGAAACGTTTGAGAAGATAATCAAATACGAGAAAGTCACCACCTAGACCTGGAATCCCAATTAATACCTATAATCTATCCTGACTATGACAATTCTGATGGATCCTAGTTTACCTTTTAAGTCCTTCCTAGTAAATGCTTCAAATGCTCAAACAGGAGTTCACCTTTTGGGTACGTCCAACCTCAGCTAAACCTAACCACCCTCGAACCTAATCTAAGGTACCTTAAGCTAGCATGAGCTACCACTAATCCTCATAATTGACCTGAAATAGCAATTTGACTAATTTCCTAGGGCTTTTCCTTTTGAGACAAAGTTGACCTAAGTTATTAACCAAACCAACTAACCAATAATTCTTTACCTTTTGAGTCTCAGAATAAGCAGCACATATGAACTTAGGAATCAAATTAACAATCTATATCATGATCAACTAAATTAGCTAATCAAACCAACAAGCAAACACGCAATCACACTAGTTAGTTACCCAACCCAAACCAGAAGACATCCGCAGATTAAGCAATAGAGATAATCAATTGAAACCCTAATTCATATACACATAGGCATCCAATTATGTTTAATAGTAGAATTTAATAGAAGCAAGACATCAATCAAATTGTCATAAGTCAAGTAAAATCATATATACTAAAGGTTCATCATAAGGTCTAGGTGGTATAAAAAACTTAGCCAAGATACATGATGTGAAGAGCACAAACACGAATAAAAATAATGATACCGTTCATCGTGAAAGAAACAAAAATTAAGTCAACAGCTTGTATGCCAACTAGCCTGCTTAATAATTAATCTGACTTTTTAACTTGTGTGCCTGGTAGCCTGCTTACAATTTGATTTCTTCTTACGTAGCTTCTGTCCTCTCTTTCGTCCGTATGAATTAATTCCTTGGCAATTCTTTTCTTCCGTTCGAATCCTTCTGCCGTCGACCCCTTTTTCAGATAGGGTTGTTTTCTTTTATTCCCACAAGCCTCTATATTTATCTTGACTTCCTTGACTTGGTGGCTTCAAAAGCCCACATACCATTTTTTTTTCTTTTTAACTTACAAAACCTAATCTTGAATTCTCAAGAATTTATTTGGTGCACACGTCAGATCTCCCAAACAAGAAGTTTATCATTTATTTTTCTTTTATTTCCAATTAATTACCGTGCACTTTAATTTACGTCCCTTTCCGAATTCACATTCTAACATAAAATTTTATATATTTTCACTTCAGCCCCTGATTTTTCATTAATGTAACGCCGGTCCTTCAGATTATTAATATATTTCCTTTCAGCCTTCAGCTTAGATTTATTGTCATACCATCCCCTCTTGAGAAATTATGTCAACCTACAAACAAATTATTTGAAACATTTTAAGCACAATTGACCTAATTAACACACTTTAAAATAAAAGACTTAAACTCACACCAATCTATACAAAAATGACTCAATACCACATTAAGACTTAAAAACCATAAAATAGATAAAAACTAAATATAAAATGACTCAAACTCGACTCAATTACTATACAAATTACACGGGAAAACAGGATGTGTTTGCAACACATCATTTAGTCACACATTAAATTGTCATAAAATAAAATGTGACCAAATAATACTTATAGTCACATATTTGTTTCATTTATCATGACCAAAATTCATCTTTAGTCACACATCAAATTATCATAAAATGAAATATGACCAAATTTTACTAATAGTCACATATTTGAATTTCATATATCATGACTAAAATTCATTTTTAGTCACACGTCAAATTGTCATAGAACGAAATAGGACCAAATTATACTTATAGTCACATATTTTATTCATTGATCATGACCAGAATTCATCTTTAGTCACACATCAAATTGTCATAAAATGAAATGTGACCAAATTTATACATATAGTCACATATTTGTTTTTCATATATCATGACTAGAATTCATTTTTAGTCACACATCAAATTGTCATAGAACAAAATATGACCAAATTATACTTATAGTCACATATTTTATTCATTTATCATGACCAGATTTCATCTTTAGTCACATCAAATTATCATAAAATGAAATGTGACCAAATTATACTGATAGTCACAATATTCCGATTTACCATGACCATGAATTATCTTTTCTCACACGTTCAAAACTAAAACTGTGACCATATAAAATTTAGAGTAGCATAAATTTTTCTTACTTTTAATTTTTAGTCACACCTAAGAAAATAAAAAATATGACCATATTATACTTATAATCACATGTTTGCCCATTTATTGTGTTGATGATTTATCTTTAGTCATACGTGCAAATTGGAAATGAGACCATAAACGGTAACTTACAGCCACACCAGTAACTATTTTGACCAAAATATGTTTAACTTACTATGACACTCAAAATTAATGTGTCAATATATATTACATTTGTAAGTACCTGGACGGATTTTACTATTGCATGATTCGGTTACAACAATGAACAAGAACGTAAATAAAGATTGGCTTTATTGATTCACAAAGAGGTTACAAGTTCTAGAGAGAGAAACACACTCAGGTTCACACAGTTAAGAAGATAGAATCACATACCAGTAACCAGTTCTATCTAACACGAACTATTTATAGTAACAACATACTGGCCGGCGTACCAACATTACGGACTAATTGGTACGGGTGTACCAATTGGTACGATGGACCAATGGTACGGCCACCATGGTATTTTGACCTCAAGACTCTGAAACATGCTCTGAACTAGATACAATACACGAGACACAATGTAGCATAGGAATATGCTCTAACAAACTCCCCCTTAAGGTGTAGTGTATCTATGCTAACTAAACTTCAGTCTTCAATCTTCAGCATTACTGCATCTGATCTTCAACTTGAAATTTCTTGTCGGCAACAAAACTTGCATGGCTGGATCAATCTTGAACAATTTTTGAATTTCAAGATCCATTCATGAAAGATATAACAAACTCCCCCTTTCACCATGCTTGAGTCTTATCACACAAAACCTGCAATTTCAGAAGACAGAAACGCGACTTTATTTATCTTTTGAAAATTAATTTAATCTTGGCAAACAATTTCTATTCGAGAATCCAAGATATAGTTTTTGAAATGTTTTTCGTATCTTGCATCGATTGGTCGAAAACAAATAAGAAACAAAATCTTTTTTCGCTTTTTGAAACTTCATATCAAAACACAACGAAAATCTTTTTGGATTTTTCAGATATGAAACATAAATGCAATACAGAAATGAAATACAGAATTACACACTATTTTTGTCTTTTGCGAGAAATATCACAACTTGGGATCATATTGAACATAACATGCTGAACTACACTTCAATTTCAATTACTTCAGCACACAAGTCATGTCGATTACTGGTATAATTTGTCCATCTTAAACTCTGACACAATCATACTCATAACATCTGGATATGTTATTGTATTGATTAAGTTGCTTTGACCAGTGTACCCTACACTATCAGACATACTCAGATATGTATTTGCTTATCACACTTTGTGATTTTAATTGTGATTTAACACATAGTGATTTGATTCATGATCTTGTCAACTATGTTCCATGCAAAGAGACATAAGAACGTTAAATCGTCTACCTTAAGGTCGATCTTTCGATACGCAGATAAGGCCTCGAATTTAACAAAATAAGAAAATAAAAACAAGTTGAAATTGTAAAACTCAACAACAATCAGGTTGGTACTCCCGTAAACGTAGAGAAAGTCCGATGAGTTATACGAAACATCAAAGAAAATAAAGCAGATTGTCAAACGAACAACAATCAGGTTGATCTTTCGATACGTAGAGAAAGTCCGATCGTTTGACAAAATAAAGAAAATCAAACAAGTTTAAATCTTTGCAAAATGAACACATGTATACACAGTGACTTCTCATTTTCTTTTCCACATATCTTTTTCTTAATATCTTGAAATATGCTTCAAGATGTTGTCCGCTTGTTCAAGCATTAGTATTTAATGTATATCACATCGGAAATATGCTTCAAGATGTTGTCCACTTGGTCAAGCATTAGTATTTAATGTATATCACATCTGAATACTTTCTGATTTAATGTCGAGCCTACCAAGCACATCGAACAATAATCTTATGGCTTTTTCATCTAGTTGTCCACTTGGTCAAGCATTAGTATTTAATGTATATAGTTTTCTTTCAGTTGCATCAAAATTGTGAATTTGTTTAAAATCTCCACCATCCTTTGGATGCATGTAAAGCTTGCGAATTGGAATCCATAAATCGACATTGTTTGTGCTGATGTAAGCTGAAAATCTTTATTTCCAATTGTGATAATCTTCCAGTTTCAACAATTTGGGAACTTTCTGGCTTGTTCCAATTTCGTTATTGAAGTTGAGCAAGGTTTGCATTGCACTTTGCATAACAGCCAAAGCTTGAAAATCAGACATTTTTCACCGAAAATGATACTTCAAAAAACTTCGAACTCAAAAAAGAAGGTCTTCCAAGCGGATTTTGGGTACCAAAACAAAGGATACTGGCCATTAGGCCAGTAAAAGTGTAGATCTTTTTGAGACGGTCGTTTTGGCTGGTATTGGGTTCCGTAACTCTCAACGGTTCTCAAGTTACGTTAGTTTTAGTGAACACCCCTTTTCTGCCAGCGTAGCAAAACTAGTCTCAGCGTACCAAAATCATGACTTCCATACCAAAGAGGTTAACGTACCAAAGAGGTCAATGTACCACCAACGTACCAAACCTCCAACGTACCAAAATCCGGACTAGAAATCTCCACATACCAGATCAAGCAGCGTACCAATTTGGTACGGCGTAACTGCCAGCGTACCAGTGAGTAATCGTCGCGTACCAACTTTGAAGATTGCCTTGCGTACCAACCACCAGCGTACTAGAAATCTATGAAGATTCCTTAGTGTACCACTGAGCGTACCAATGGATCATCCGGCGTACCAGCAGCGTACCATGCTGAAATCGACTGATTTTTGCGAATTTTAACAATTTGAACTGGAATTTGACACAGTGAGGTGCGAAAATACTCTAGGAATGTTCAGAGATCATTTTTTACCTTGGAATCACTCAGAATTAGAAGAATTTGATAAAAAAAAATGAAGAAACCCAAACTTTCTCTCTCTAAAAATCCAAAAATTTCATAAAAAAACACAGCAGTAGAGCAACCAAATGCTCTGATACATCTTGTAAAACCGAGATATGATCTTACTACCACTTGATCAATGTAATGAAATCGAAAGTAAATAAGCTATGTTCTTATTAATTACTTGAAGATTACAAGAAGTAAGCTCTGGTTTCTCTCTCTTGAACACACACAGAAAGGTGTAGAAATGACAAAAGTGTAAAGCTATCATTCTAACACACGGTATTTATAGTTAGAGACAATCTGGCATGCGTACCAACTGGTGGACCAATTGGTACGGTCGTACCAATTGGTACGGTCGTACCAATTGGTACGGTCGTACCAATTGGTACGGCGTACCAGTTGGTACGGCACCATTGATATTGCCACAACAACTCACAGACTCGCTCTAAACTAGATACAATACACGAGACACATTGTAGCATAGGGAAACAAACTTCGGTTGTAACGTCTACTGCGGAGGCGGAGTATGTGGCTGCTTCTAGTTGTTGTTCACAGGTTTTGTCGATTCAACAACAGTTACGCGACTATGGTTTGAAACTTCTGACTACTCCCATTTATATTGATAACTCGGCTACTATTTCAATCACGAACAATCCCGTTCAACATTCAAAAACTAAGCACAATGACATAAGATACCACTTTATCCGTGATTGGTATGAGAAGAAACTAATTGATTTGCAGAAAATTCACACGGATTTTCAACGAGCTGATTTATTCACAAAAGCGTTTGACAAAACTCGCTTTCAATTTTTATTGCAAATCAATGGTGTTACTCGGTTAAATGCCAAGTAAACTGGTTCAGTTGATCACTTTTAATTTCTTTTATGTTTTTTTGTTTTCTACTTTTTAGGGGAGAATTATGCAGAAATACACAAATAGTGTGTTTTCTTGTATTAAAAAATGAAAAAGCATAAAAATTGAAAAATTAAAAGTTGAGAAATGTGATCCAACCTCGTGAGAAATGATAGTACATCAGTGAATGTTACTGACCATGGATAAAATAGATTAAAAGGCTGTAGGTTCTTGTTTGTTTCATTGAACGTGTCAATCAATATCTAATACTTGCTAGTATGATATAAACATAACGCTGGCCTGAAATCTATGGTGTAACATGATTCTTGTGGTTGTGTAATCTTGATATTAGCTGAATAATACATAAATAGATTAAATAAGTATTCTAGTGTATGCATGCTATGTTTTGAAAGATTTAAACTTGTTTGATTTTCTTTATTTTGTCAAACGATCAGACTTTCTTTGCGTATCGAAAGATCGACCTGATTGTTGTTCGTTTGACGTTCTGCTTTATTTTCTTTGGTGTTTCGTATAACTCATCGGACTTTCTCTGCGTGTACGGGAGTACCGACCTGATTGTTGTTGAGTTATACAATTTCAACTTGTTTTGCGCTCTTATTTTCCTAAACAATCGGACTTTCTCTGCGTGCTCACAAGGCCGACCTGATTGTTGTTTGTTTAGGGTTTTGATTTCTTTTTGCATGAAACACTATGAACAACTTATATCTGTAAATATTCTGTGGTGAATAAAAGAAAAATCAAGAATATCATAAGTCAGATTCTCAATTACTTGAATTTGTGGGTACCATGATTTCTGTGCTTGAAAAATATAACTGACTCATATCAGAAAGCAGTAAAAATTGATTTGATTTGACTGAAATAAACATGAAAGTGTTGTATTCGTGGACTACTTGGCTTGCATGCTGATTAGATTGAAAATGAATGTGTTAACAGCATCTCACTGGTATGATCTCAAGTTGCGATCTTTCTCATAAAGACATAATTTATTGCATTTACAATTCTGTTTTCTGTTGATTTAGTGTTTTTATATAATCTCAAAAAGATTTTTGGTGTGTTTTAGCATAAATTCGAAAAATCAAAAAGATTTTAGTGTGTTTTGAAATAAAGTTGCTAAAATTCAAAAAGATTTGATTTCTGCTTTATTTTGGATCAACTGAATACAGGAACGGCAAAATATTTGTTGATAGAACCACAATCGAAGCTTGAATCAGCACGTCATTTTTCAATTTGAAAAATCTTGAATTTTTGGTGTAAAATGTCAAATTTAAAAGGTTGAGGGTAAAATGGTAATTTCACAAAAAATGTGGTCCGGATGTACCATATGGTACGCCTGGACGGACCACTTCGCATATAAAAGGTCGAAAGTGGTACGTAAGTCTCATAAACCACGTACCACTTCCAAACCACTCTGCAAGCCCTAAATCGCCCTCGATCATTTTTCACTGATTTTTCACTCGTTAACGAACCTCTGCTCAAAATTCTTGTTACTACAGGTAGGTACACGAATTGCGCATCTAATGATGGTCTTGGATTTCATTTTAGTGTTAAAAAAATCTCATGATTTTTAGAGTGAAAGTTTCGGTTTTTCGCAAAACCGAACATTCGGTTGGTTCACTGGGTTAACGACCATCTCAATTGGTTTTGAGCACATGGTTTTGGTCGGTTTTTGTTGTAACACTAAACCCTGTTGGTTGATTTCAAAACACATACGGATTTGAGGGTCAAAATCGTGAATGTCCATTCGGTTGACTGTTCTTCCGCCGTACCTGGTGGTACGCGCATACCAGATGTGATACGTTGTCTAATGTGGTACGCGTCTGGTACGTTGGACTTTTCTGATACGTGGTCTCCGTATGACCAAACTGGTACGTGACGTGGTACGTTGGCTAATTTTTCCAAAAGTTCAAAGTTTGAGCGTTTAAGTCAGAATCGAGTCGATTGTAAGCGGTTTTGATTCTATCTCATGATTTTAAGGATAAGTGTTGTTTGTGAATGTTTCAGTTATGGCAGCTTTAAAGTCAAATGAAGAACATAATATTTGTGCTTATCTCGGGGCTTTTGCAAAATGGAGATCTCAGTTTAGAGGAATATTCGAGTTCTTGCAAAGATCGAGAATTTATTATGTTGCTACGCATGAATGTACACCGTACAAAGATCTTCTTATCATGTTCTGGAATTCTGCACAAGTAGATTGTTCGATTATACCTTCTGTGATACGTGCAAAGATTAATCAGACAGATATTGTTGTGTTTGAAGATGATGTTCGAAGAGTTTTAAGATTCAATGATCTAGCGACGTTTCCAAAAGAATTTAATGAGATAGATATGATTGCATTGCTGAGATGGGTCAAGTATGATGGGAATTTATATGTTAAATGGTTTCCCAAAGCAAATCTGAGTCCTCCATATAAATACTTGATGCATGTCATAATCCGGTTTTTGGAAATCGACTAAGGGGACATGAAGAGTTTGATATGAAGATTCTGTCTTTCTTCACAACTTTGGTGATGAACCGAGAGTTTAACTTCTCATGATGGATATTCGACTACATGAAATAGAATATTCAGTCAAAGCAGAACAAGAGTGTCATGTATCCAAGATTTCTTCAAATGATTTGCATCCTAATCTTCCGAAGAATCCAGCTTCTATTTTACAATTAAAACATATGAATGAAGTTGCTGTTGGTAAACTGCTGGTGTATCAAAAGAGAAAAGGAGCAAATGTGGCTCCTCCAGTAAAAGGATTAATTTGCCACTTGGCAAAACCTGATTATGTGGCTCCTACTGATGGTGCTGTAAAACATCCAGATACATCTGATGATGAATTAGAATATGATGAGAATGGTATTTAGTTGAGGAAGATGAAAATGAAGATGATGACCAAGATGTGCCAGTTCGAGAACTCGTAGAACAACAACCTGTTGTGTCTGAACCTGTGCAACAACAAACAGAGCAAGTTCAACATGATCCAATTATTTCAGAAAGAGAAGATGATGTGGCTAGTACAAAGACTATTTCTGATCACGATGATGATGTGAGTTCATCTGATACTAGTTCAGATTCTGGTGATTATGTGGAAATATTTCATAATTCCAGTGGTATTATGGTCAAGAAAGGATCAAAAGCTTATCTTGCTTATATGACATCAAGGAATGAAGACATTTCTAGATATGAGCATTTGACAAAGCGGTCTACTGATAGGGATTCTGATGATGATCCATCTTACACTTCGTCTATGGAGGAATCAGCAAGAGAGATCGTGACTGCTAATAAAGGAAAAGCCCCGATAATATCTACTGGCAAGCGAGTGAAGGATATGTCTAGGCCAAAGATGATGGTGAAATAGGGCTCGTTCCTTGCTGATGCTAGAAAAGTTGGTAGCAGTCTGCCTAGCAAGAAGCAAAAAGTTGCAAAACAGTCTTCCATTCCAAATCAACCAACTACAACCACTGCTAATGTTCAGAGTTCTGGTGTTCCACCTGTTCGAAGGTTAATTGTCAGAAATTCTTCAAGATCTGCTTCTGCTTCAACCACTGCTACTCCTACATCATCAACAATCTCTTCTGCTGATTTAAAGCTTGCTCTACATCAGACTAGACTTGATGCCTTAGAGTCTACAAATCGTCAGCAAGCTAATGAAATTCAGGGATTAGAAGATACTGTTAAAGAGTTGATAACTCGTGATCGGGAAAAGGATCGTGAGATTGCTCGGCTACAACAAATTTTTCTCTCTCTGGGTGAGCAGTTAAACCGTTTGCTCAAAGCTTTACCTGCTCAGGGGGAGATGAGGCCAAATCCTGATGAAGCTTGTAGAGAAGACGATGATGTATTCAGGTATTTGAATGATATTGATGATCCGGAAGGAGGTGTTGGTGGAGATGGTTCTGGTGTTGCTGGTGCAGCTGGAACAACTGCTGCTGGAACATCTGCTGCTGCATCTCAGGGGGGAGTCATCAGGAAAAGATGTGTATGATGTAACTCCGATAACTAGGGTTGCTATTGAAGAAGGAGAGTATTTACATCAATATTCGAAAAGAGCTACTTGCTACAATATATGCTCTGAATATTGAAGATGTTGATGAAGTTCCTTTTGCTGAGCCTTACAAGGAAGATGATTCTAGTGATGATTTTGAATATGAAGAGGAACATGTAGAGGTTGAAGACATGGCTACAGAAGAATATCCAGATGATCCAAAAGTTTATGGTAATTTCACTGACAATGATCAATCTGGCGGATTCAATTTCTTTGCTAGAGATGATGAGGAAGAAGTTGAAAAGGAGTTGAAAAAGAAAGAATCTGATAAACAACCTGAATCAGCTGAATCTGATAGTTTCTCAGAGGAACAAGAGATGAGAAGGTTGTTTGATGAATGGATGAAAGAACAAAGGGCTAAGAAGATACCTGTGGTGAAACCTACAAAAACTGTTGATCAGAAGAAATTCTTTGAAAACAGAGGTGTAGCCACTGGGAATATAATCAGTTGGATGTACGACTCGCAGCTCAAGTGTTATGCTGTAAAGAAGGAATTTGGTATTATCTACTTGAAGAAGGCGAAAATATTTGATACTTTGCCAGTCTGCGATGTGAGGGAGTTGTCTAGAAAACCATTCTTGAATTATGGTGAACATCCTTCGGCTGAATTCTTCAAAAATAAGTTGTTGAAGAATGTCAAAAGAGATTCAGATTCTTAAATCCACAAAGGCCGAAGTACACAGATCATCCAACAGATATTCATCCAAGAACTGGAAAAGCAGTTGTGGTGTTAAAGTACAAGAAGCCTGTTCAACTGAAGAAGATACCTTTGAAGAAGCTCGAGCAGAAGTTCATAAAGACTCTGAGATGGTGGTATTATGATGAATATACGGGAGAAGCAGTGATCGTTGTTAAAGAAGAGAACAAGGTGGTTAGGATCTTTTATCCGATGTGGTTGATTAATCTATCTGAAGCAGATATTGACAAGATTTATCACAACAAAATACTATATCAGGCTGAGGATGCTGAGCAAGCCTTGCAATTTCAAAGAGTGATTAGAGTTTGTTATGCATTTGGAATTCATGCTGGAAACAACCGAAGGCAATATTGGAAGAAAACTAAGACAAAAGCTTCTGAAGACTAGCATAAGACAAGGGGGAGTTTGTTAGAACAAGTTATTATGTCTAATGCTAGGTCTAGGCGTTTTGTCATTGTATTGATCGTTTTGTAAGTTCTGGTTCCAGCGTACCAGTGGACGGACCAGATGGTACGTAGGTTAATTGGTACGTCGGGCAGAACAATATAAATAGTTTTAGCTCTTGTGTTTCTGAGTAGCTAAGAGAGTTGTGTTGTTAACTGTGTGAGATCTTAGGTGTTTTACTCTCTGTTCTCTCTCTGTAACCTTTGAGCTTAAAATCAATCAACGAAACTTTATTTACCTCGTGTACTACCGAATCGATCGTGATCATGAATTAGTAAGATCCGAAACTGTGTTTTACAATGGTCACACATGTAATGTAAAAGTGTGACCATATTAACTGATGGGGTTTGCAATGGTCACACAAAACGATCTAAAATGTCACCGAAACATGTCTGGAAAATAAAAAATGACCTACGGTCACACTTTTAATTGAAAGTGTCACAGGACCGAAATGTGAAAAGTATGACCGTATGTCATATTTGTACTAGTGCTAGGACGAGTTTTACAACAAGTTTATAGGTGATTGGAAAATTCGAATTTTAGGGATTGGATGGCGACACATGGCTTGTGCAGGTTGTGTGGCTCATATGGGGTAGTTTGTCACCGGTGAAAACAACTCGAGAGGGAGCTACGACATGAACAGTCCCTTGAATCTCAAAAATTGGATGATGGAATTGAGTAAGGGAGGTTATTATTTATAGGAGATTGGAAAATTCAAATTTTAAGGATTGGATGGCGGCACATGGCCTGTGCAGGTCGTGTGGTTCACACGGGGTACTTTGTCATCGTTGAAAACAACTCGATCTCAGAGATAGGGCTGATCAGGGAGCATTCGAAGTGAACAGTGGCCGCGTGGCTTGGCACACGGCTTGGGCTACCCCATGTGGTGGCTCACACGGCTTGGGTCTACCCCGTGTGGCTTGGATTTTGATCAGCGATCTTGAAGACAACTTTGCAATTTCCCGTGGCCAAGGTCCACACGACTTGCACATATCTCGTGTGGTGGACCACACGACTTGGACTGTTAACCAACAATTGACCTTGAAAAAAAGTTTACCTTTTGTCTTTTTCTCGTTTTTTCTTCGATTTCTCATCTCAATTTCCATGCCACCTCTGCTTTCCCTAAAACCAAGCCGACTTGTCAAGCCACGTGTTCTATTTATTTTTTTATATTGTTAATTTTTAAAATATTTATTTTTAAGGATATAAAAAAATAATATTTGAATACTCATCATTGATATTGCTATATAAGAATATAAAAAAAATAATATTTTAACATATCATTGATATATAAGAATATAATAAAAATAATATTTTAACATACTCGTAATTGTAGTGAAAATTTATAGTTTAAAAAAAATTAAAATGAGAGGTGAGAGAGAGCGCGTTGGCTAAACGACGGTGGTTAATCATAAGAGAAAAATAGAGGAGAACTATACTTTCTTCATCAGCGGGTTGTCGGAGAAGACATCAACAAAGGATATCTGGAGGGCAGCCAAAGATTTAGGAGTTGTGTTTGACATTTTCATCTCCAAGAAAAAGAGGTTTAACAATGAGAACTTCGGGTTCGTGCGGTTCAGGAGGGTGGTAGACATGAAGGCGATGGAAAGGAGGCTTAACTCCCTCGTCATAAAAGGTCAGAGGGTGTGGAATATTTATCTAAAGTTCCCAGGAAGTCTAACATCAAGGATGCTACTAAGGCAGCTTTCAACAGATTAAAATCAGTGGTGGTTGGGACTCTAAATGGCGGCATTGGTACTTGTTGCGAATCCTTTTTCGACGTGGTCAAGGGTAGCAATGCCTTGAAATCCTTGACTCATTCTGTTCCCTCTGAGCCCTTTGTTGAAGGAACCGTGCTTAGGAAGGTGGTTATCCGCGCGCGGGGGGGGGGGGGGGACTGATTACCCTTTTTTCGTTTTTTGGGAGAAGCCTCCTTGCTGAAGCTTGTGATGGGGAGTTTCTTTGTAATGTTAAATCTCTGCGTCATGAGGGCAGAACTTCGGACTTCGACGTCACTTACATTGGGGGTTTGCATGTTTGGTTAGTTTTTAACCAGGAAGCAGAGGCATTGGCGTTCTTGTGGCCAAGTTTGATGCATGGAGTTGTTTCTTCAAATCCCTTGTTTGTTGGAGAGGTCAAGAATTCAAAAGGTCTAGAATCGTGGATCTTAAAATCCTTGGGGCCCCCCTACACCTGAGGGATGACATTACATTTAACGCTATCGGTGCCAGCTTTGGTCAGGTCATCTGGCCATCTCATTCTTCATGGCTATTGGAGGATTGCTCTGGGGGATCTGTATTTATCCTTTTGGAATCCTGGAAGTTGATTGACGAAACTGTAGTAATCACATGGGGTGACGCCAACTTCACTGTTTGCGTCAAATAGGAAGAGGTAGGGTGGAAACCTTCTTTCGTTGAGGAAGAATTTTTTGAGTTTCCGACCATGGAGGATCATGCTCCGGCAATGTGGGAGGGAGGTGACTGCTGGGAGGAAAGGGAAAGTGTCGACACATGGTAGGAGAAAGCTAGAGGTTGTTTGGATGGGTTGGGCGGTGGGGCGTTTGTGGAGCCTGAAGGGTCGCAAGGAGATGATGATGTTAAGGTAGGCTGTTGCGAGCCCCAAGTCCCTTGTTCCACTTGAGCTGCCGGTGGTCAGGGACACGTGTGAGGAAGGCCATTTAGGGAGTGAGGAGATGGATTCGTTGGGCCAGTCCTCCTTGATGGGCTTAGGGAACTCTATTGGGCCTGACAGGGTGGAGGATGGTTGCTGGGCCAAAGAGACCTTTGCCTATTCTTGAGGGGACCAGAAAGAAATGTAACATCCCAAGGAAAATTCTCGAGGCAAGGAGGCAAATTAATGATCAAGGGGCGATTTCGAAAGCTCTTGGGGGCGTCAAGATCGATCTTGAGTGCTTCAAGGCTAATGGAGAAGACTTGTTCTTCCACTACACAATCGATGGTTGACGAGGATTTGAGGGATTGCGCTAACAATGGAGTCGGTTATAGAGAGGAAGTCCATTACACCATCCAAATAGGGGCTTGCGTTGGGGTGAATTTTTCGGGTATGAGGATCAGGTGAGGGAGGTGGTTTCATAGGGGGATCAAAAACTCCAAACCCTGATGGATTTCCAGGAGTCCAAGGTTCCTGTTGATGGCTTAATTCTGATCACTCAGCTTTGAGGCAACCTCAACTGTGCTTGGGATTCGGTTCCTACTTCTGGCTGATCGGGGGGTGTGTATGGGGGTGTGGGGGGGGGGGGTGTTTCGATTTGGAACACATTTTTGTTATCTATTCGGTATTCTTTCAAGCACCCTAATTTCCTTCTTATTTTGGGTTTATTGGTTAGGTTGCAATTGGAGTTGAATGTGGTAAACATGTATGCCCCTCAGTCTCCCATTGATAAACAGGTTGTGTGGGCTCAGATTTTGCACCTCATGTCTTCTCATTCTGGCATTTGGGTGGTGGCCGGTGATTTTAATTAAGTCTGTTTTCCCGAGGACCGGTTACTCTCTGAGTTCAATCCTTGGGGGGTTGTGGGTGGTGGGTAGGGGGTGGGGGAGCTTCTTTTAATGAGTTTATTGATGATGCAGGATTGCATGAATATTGTAGGGGGGTTTCTTGGTATATGTTTTCGTTTGGTAACAGGAAATTTTTTAGCAAAATGACAGGATCTTGGTGTGTAGAGCTTTCTTGTAGTGGTGGCCTAATGCTTCCCTCACGATCCTTTTGCGATTGTGGTCGGATCATAATCTACTCATTCTGAAGGTGTCGACCATCGATTTTGGGCCCTTTCCATTCCGGTTTTTTCTCATGGTTGTCTAAAGCGGATTTGAATCGGGTTGTGGAGCTCGTTCTTTGGTAAGGCTGACTGCATATTGCTGGAAAAATTTAATAAAAAGTTAAGGATCAATTTAAAAGGTGGATCGCTACTGAAAAAGAGAAAGAGGCCAAGGAAAATTCGATCTTGTCTAATGTGTGCCAAAATTGGATTCTATTTCGGAACTGAGGCCTCTAAGTGATCAGGAGATGCTACAATGGACAAATGCTAAACAACAACTAGTTGAGTTGGAAGGGGGGGGGGGGGTGGGATATGGATGATATAGCCCAAAAAGCCAGGATTCAGTGGTCGGTGGAGGGTGACGATAACTCTTCACTTTTCATGGTTAGATGCGGACCAGAATTGTGACGGGTAGAATAAATGGGTTATTAGTGAATGGACAGTGGGTGACCGACCAGGTGACAATCAAACATGTTGTGAAATCCTTTTTTCAAGCTAAATTTGCGAAGGACCAATCAACCAGGCCAACGATGTTATATTCTAGGATTAAGCGTCTCCCCAACAGTGATGCCGACAGCATTATTATGCCCTTTTCAAAGGAGGAGATTAAGCAATTCGTATGGCTCTGTGGTGGTGAAAAATCCACAGGTCCGGATGGTTTAAACTTTGATTTCATTGAAGCTTTTTGGGAGCTTTTAGAGGATGATTTTATGGAGGTATTGAAGTTTTTTTCATGAGGATGGCATGATAAGTAACGGGTGTGGCTGCTCTTTCCTTTGCCTAATTCTTAAAAAGATGGACCCCTAAGGCCTTGTGGATTTTAGGCCAGTTAGTTTTCTCGGATGTCTTCCTAAAGTTATTTCAAAGGTCCTGGCCAATCGGGTGAAAACGGTCTTAGACCCGGTCATTTTGGAGACTCACTTGGCATTTGTGGCGAATCGAAACATCGTGGAGGAGCCACTCATTATAAATGAGATCCTTGCGTGGCTAAAAAGACCAAAAAAACAAGCCATGGTTTTCAAGACTGATTTTAACAAGGCATATGATTCCCTTGATGGAGTTTCTTGGATGATATTCTTGGACAAATGAATTTTCTGGTCAAGTGGCGTCCTTGGGTTTTAGGGATCCTTAAGGCTTCGAGGGCGTTGGTGCTAATCAACGGGTCACCGACTAAGGAGTTCGACTGTTTTA
Source organism: Deinandra increscens subsp. villosa (assembly GCA_039602395.1). Lineage (NCBI taxonomy): Eukaryota > Viridiplantae > Streptophyta > Magnoliopsida > Asterales > Asteraceae > Deinandra > Deinandra increscens. Next base: position 3,489,821 of record JBCNJP010000006.1, on the reverse strand, counting down.
AGGGGTTAGGCAAGGAAACTCACTATCCCCTTACCTTTTTATTGTGGCCATGGAAGCTCTACACTAGATGATGAAAAAAGTAAGATCATTGGGCATTTTCCATGGCATCTCGATCCCTAACAATGGCCCACTCATTTCTCATTTTCTTTTTACGGACGACGTAATGATCTTAGGTGATTGGTCGGCAGCTAACTTCTTGAAGTTACGGAGGCTTCTATGGTGGTTTTTTAACGTGTCCGACCTAAAAATCAACTTGGGGAAATGTGGGTTGCATGGGGTCAATGTGGAGGAGGTGGACATGTAACGATGGGCCTCATTTTTGGGTTGTAGCATTTGTGGCCTTCCTTTCAGTTATTTGGGCTTGGTTGTGGGAGCCAATATAAACAAAAAACGATATATAGGGTAAGGATCATGTGAAAACAACTTTTATTGCGAAAACACAAAAATAAATATTAAAACCTCTATAATTTTTTCAATAGTTAATATTTTTTTTAAAACCTTGCACCAAAATCCTTAAAATTATGTTATCTATAGTTCTGGAAAAAATTAAAAAAAAAATCATTTTTTTTAAATTATTATAGCACAGGTGCAATAATTTTTTTATTATTATTATTGCACATATGCAATAATATTAAAACCTTTATAATTTTTTCATATGTTGAAAATTTTTATAAAAAAATTGCACCATAAATCTTATAATTCTGTTATCTTTAATTCTGGATAAAATTAAATAAAAATGAACGGTTTCTTTATTTTTTTTATTATTGCACATGTGCAATAAAAAATTATTATTGCACATGTGCAATAATATTAAAACCTCTATAACTTTTTCATACGTTAATATTTTTGATAAAAAATTGCACCATAGATCTTGTAATTCTGCTATCTATAATTCTGGTAAAAATTAAAAAATAAATTAACATTTTTTTGTCAATATTGCACATGTGTAATATAATTAATACGTATTATTGCACATGTGTAATATAATTAATACGTATTATTGCACATGTGCAATAATATAAAAAATACAAAATTTTATATGTTTAATTTTTTTCCCAGAATTAAATGTGACATAATTTTAAGACTTTTGGTGTAAATTTTTTTTAAAAAAATATTAACGTATGAGGAAGTTATAGAGGTTTTAATATTTGTTTTCGTGTTTTCGCAATAACATCTTGTTTTTATTTGATACTTACCCTATATATATATATATATATATATATATATATATATATAGGGTAAGATATATATATATATATATATATATATATATGGGTTAGGTTCAAATGAGAACTTTTTATTTTGAGAACTTTTGAGAACTAAATCTCAACCACAAATTTCAGGGGGGACCACTACAATTCATGGGAGGGGGGATACATGTAATAAACATGTGGCTCAAATTAGTTCTTTTTAGTTCTCAAACCCAATTGGTTCTCAAATGATCCTCTCCCATATATATATATATATATATATATATATATATATATATAGTGAAAAGTTCATTGTAGACACCCCATAAGTGTAGACAGGTAACACCCTTTTCACCATTAGATCTCTTGATCTAATGGTTGTGATTAATTTTCTTTTTTCTTTTTTTCTTTTTTCTCATTAATTAAAAACTTTCACATGTGAAAAAGAGCTATTTCACATGCGAAAGTGTCTACAATGAACCTCACCCTATATATATATATATATATATATATATATATATATATATATATATATATATATATATATTGCAGCAAAGTGGTGGGATGTTTTTCATGATCGTTTATCCACATGGAAGGCCAAAACCTCTCAATTGGAGGGCGCTCAACTCTTATCAAATCCGTGCTCAACTCCCTCCCGATGTACTACTTCTCTTTGTATGGTGCCCCCAAGAGCATGTTGGAGACCCCTAAAAAAGTTCAATTCAATTTTTTTTTCCAACCAGAAAAGTTGTGGGAGGTGATTGACTAGAAGTGTTTGTCTTTTTAGCACTGAGAGTTGATTCATTTTCTCCATAATACACTAAAGGATTTTGAATATGTGCAGACATTGACTTTGAAACATTCATTTCTAGATCTTGTGCTTGTAGTCTTTCAACCAAATCATTGAACGACCAATTTGAATGTTCCTTATCGTGAGTAATCAGAAGAATATAATTTTCCCATTTTTCTGGTAATGCTTTGAGCAACTTTTCCTTCAACTCAACAGTATCCTTCTTGATATGGTGCCCCCAAGAGCGTGTTGGAGACCCCTAAAAAAATTCAGTTCAATTTTTTTGTGGGGTGGAGACGGTGATTCTCACAAATATCCACTGGGTGGCCCGTAATAAGGTCATAAAACCCATCAAGGAGGGTGGCTTAGGTCTCGTGCCTTTAAGCATGTTCAACGTTTGCCTCCTTTCTAAATGGTTTTAGAGATTTTATCTTGACCGGATCGTCTTTGGAGGAGGGTGATTTGTGAAATTCATGGAGCTCGGTCTTGCAACCTTGCTGTCCAAAGAGGCCCTACGTTGAATGGTGTTTGGAAGTCGATTGCTAAAGTCAAATCTGACTTGGCTGGATGGAATGTTGACATCAACAGCCTTCCGGGTCATTCAAATGGAAGTTGATGGTTGGCTGTAAATCAGGATGGGCATTTTTCAGTGAAAGGGTTGAAAAGCATCATCATTGAAAAAGAGAAAAGGGAGTTGTTTTTGAATTCTATTGGTGTCGCACGGTCTTAATCCAAAATTAATATTTTTGCATGGCAGGCGGTGATGGGCAGAATTTCGACGACGGATACGCTTGCCCGTAGAAATATTTTGGTACGGCTCGGGTGGCTGTGTTTTATGTAATAATGGGGGCGGAGTCAGCAGAGCATATTATTACGGGGTGCAGGTTTGCGGATTTCATCTGGACTTTGGCCGCTCAATGGTGCAATATTCCGGGCGTTTTCCTTTTCTCCATCAAGGATGCGCTTAACCTTCTCAAGAACGACAACTTTTCTCAACGGAAAGCGGAGGCTATTTACACGGTGTGCCTTACATCGTGTTGGTGCTTATGGAAGAAACGAAACAATGCGATTTTTAATGGGAAAACTCCATCATTGCACTTCGTTTTCAAGAAAATTAAAAGTTGGAGTTTTATTTGGATGTCTAATAGGTATAAGGGGTCAAGTGTTGATTGGAAATCCTGGTCTAAATTTACGATGTAACGTCCATTTCCTTGTTTTGTTTCGGGCCCCTTAGCTCCTTGCTAAAGGTGTCCCTTTGTTTAATAAACGTGGTCATTCTAAAAAAATATATATGTTTATTTATTTATTTTATAAAAAGAAATGTTTTTTATTAAAAAAGAAGTTATAAACTTCTTTGTTTTAGTTTAATATTTTATGTTATTTTCTATCAAATATATCATAAAATAATATGTCTTTAACTTAAATGCATGTTATATATATTAAAACTTATACTTTTTTAGTCAAATAACTATATATATATATATATATATATATATATATATATATATATATATATATATATATATATATATGGTGAGGTTCATTGTAGACACCCCCATAAGTGTAGACAGGTAGACACCCTATTTCACATGTGAAATTACTTTATTTCACATGTGTTTTCACATGTGAAATTTTCTGAACAATGAGAAAAAGGAAAAAAAAGAAAAAAGAAATTAATCATAACCATTAGATCAAGAGATCTAATGGTGAAAAGAGGTGTCTATCTATCTACACTTATGGAGGGGTCTACAATGAACTTTTCAATATATATATATATATATATATATATATATATATATATATATATATATATTAAAATTTGGGCTGTAATTTGAAGGAGTAAAACTAGCGAGTCAACTAACGAGTAAGCCATGAGTCGAGCTGACAGGGCTCGGACTCGACTCGCTTTGAGCGAGCAAATTTCAAGTTTTTTTTACAATCGAGCCATGTGTTACATCCTTGCACATAGAAGAATGATATTGCGTATGTTAATCACCCTCCTTTTTGCAAGAATGACGTCGGTGTCGGTTTCTTTGGTTGGCAGTCCAAAACACAAAAGAAAATTGCAATTCTTTCCTTCTTCCTTGAAAACGTGAGTCAACCGCCACACTTTTTCTTCTTCTTTTGAACTGCAAGAGACTGGTCGGTAGTAATGAATGTGAACCGCGTGCACCCCTCTGTTACCAATTCGGCTTTGATACTTAGAAACAAACCAATTTTTTTTTTTAAAGGAGAAACAAACCAAATGTAAGAAAAGGGTTCACACTCATACCTAAAAAACTATGAAGTCCAAACACTCAAAATAAGAGCCCAACTAGAGGTGATCATGAGTCAAGCATCCAACACAAACCAAACCGACCCATCACTGAAAGTGGATAAGATCAAAAACAAAAGGACAAAGGACCAAACCGATTTTGTGTGTTTTGGGTAGGTCTTGGGCTTGTCCAAGACAGGTTATCAGTTTCTCGGACCTGACACAAGATGCTCAATTCTAGGGTAATCACGAGTTGATGGCTGACTGATCCGACATCACACTTAAGGGTTGCTATATTGATTAGATGTCTAAAACAATATAGATAAAAGAATTTAAATAAAGTAATAATTTGGATCTATGAAAAAGATTATTTTGCAACCAAAGGCAATGAGGAAAAGACTTGCTAAATAGCAAATACTTTGAACCTATCTAATAGCATGTGTCATTAAACGATTACAACATGTATGTTTATTTACATATTAAGTTACTTTCATTTCAATAGACCAGCATTTGTCCATTTCTACTCGAACTACGTCGTTTTCTGTCTAAACTTTTTATAAATCATTTTCACTACCAAAAAAAAGATTTGTTACCTACAAATATATTTGTAGGAAATTTGTAAGGAATGTGAAATAGGTACAAAGTTCCCACAAAAAGGCCTTGTAGGAAAAAACCTCGTAGGAAATACTATTTGTGACAATTAACCTACAAATTTTCTCACAAATTTTTGACAAAATCTTTTTGTAGGTAATTTCCTACAAAGTTCCCACGAATAAAACTTTAGTTGTTAGATACAAAGTAAATACAAAGTTCTCACAAACTTAGTTTTTCTCATTTACACAATATTAATACAATATTAATAGTAGATATTAATTTTATCAATTGGTAGAATTATTAATTACTAAATACGGATATTAGTATTTTATGCCTCGACGAATTTCCTACAAAAGTATTTTTCCTTTTTTGTTTTTTCCTACAACTTTCCGACAGTTTGTTATTTTATATGATTTTGTATTTATTATTTACCCACAATATTTCGACAAACTATTTCCCATTTTTGTATTTCCTACAACTTTCCGACAATTTATTATTTTATGTAACTTTTTATCTATTATTTACCCACAATATTTCGACAAACTATTATTTCATTTTTAAAGAATTAGTAAATTTAAAATTCCAGATTTTGTAAAAATATATTTTAAAAACCCAAAAAAATGAAAAATATATTTAATATATATATAATAACCATCTAATAATTACAGTAACTTGCTACCCAACATTCAAATTTCTTTTTTTTTTTTTGAAATGCAACATATATAATAATATAAATACCAACTAGCAAGATGCTAGAAAAAAATTACTAAGAGTTTACAAATCAAAAAGACAACAAACACTACATGTCCCTATACCCAGCTTGTACCAAAAAGACAACTAAAACATCACTAGACACCAAGATACCAAAACCCAACTTGTAGGCAAAAAGCATAATAGACAGCAACCAAAATAAAGGAGTAGCACCAACTCCAGCGATCTTCACAATGGTCTTCAGATCACTAGAACAAAAAGAGAATTACAATCTCCATCGTGACCAAGGCTTGCGGCAATCATACTGAACCAATCCCTACAAACATCAAGTCATAGCTTGTCCACATTCATGTCAAAATATAAGAGAAACAAAGACATTAGTTTTCCTCAAGTCTTTTCATAATTTCATCCAATTTTCTTTTTAAGCTTCCCACTTCCATTTGCTCTTCTTCTCGTTGGGCCCGCTCTTGTTGTCGTTCGGCCCTCTCTTGTTCCCGTTCACTTTCCATTTGTTTCAAGCGGGCTTCCAAGTTTTTTTGAGTTTCTTGGTCTTTTTCTAATTGCGACTGAACGTCTTGGAACTATAATATGTTAAAAGATGTATAATTAATAAATATTTGCATACAATCACATACATATGCTCAAATTGCTTATTTCCTTGAATAAATACATTGCAGTTAGGATGGAAAGCCAATCACAATATAATAACTTTTAAAAGCTAAGCAATAAGTCACACACACCACTCCTACCAACCTATTTCAAAAGTTTGGTTTAAGAAACCAAACATGCAGGTAAAAAAAAGCAAAAACAATATTTGTGTGGATTTGTATATGACAGAATCCGAGTATCACTCTTTGTAGATGCAAGTTGTTTTAATATTTCATAGAAGTTGTATTACTACATTAAAAAGTATACTAAGGTCACTTGACAATAGCATCTAGAGATGTAAAGCTATTCTTAAATCACCTAAATGCAGCAGTTTAGACATTTTACTTAAACAAAACCGGAAGTGGGCATTACTTAAAACTGACTTCCTAAATCTAGCAAGTCTTCTTTTTCATATCAAATATGTTACTTTTGCTCTTATTCTAATAATACATAGTTTAAAGTGAGACTGTATACGTACCTCCCGCGACTGTCGGACATCACCGTAGACGCTAGACCCGTAAAATGATGATCGTATCCCGGTTACCACAAAAGACGGATCAGACGATCCTATCCCGTAAGTACTATCGGGATTAAGACCCTTCCACACAGCTAATTCAGGATGCACATTCGAGTCGTTGGCTGACTTATACACCTTTTCAAGTTCCGTGGTGAACAATGTCTACAATTAATTTCATCAAAACTAAGTTTGTTATAAACTGTCAAAAAAAAGAGCTTTACCTCAAATCAAAATGATACAAACACACATGCACTTAGCCATAGCCTTAAAAGTTATGCTATAGCAAAACTCAAATAATAATAAAAATTGGTTGTATAAGGATAACTTACAAATGACTCTTTTGAATCGTCTGTAACAAACTCTAACTGATTTATGTCATCAACATTGATATCCCCATCCCGCAATCTCTTTTTAGTCTCTTTTGTAGCGTGGGTATCAATGTAAACCAGTTTGAAGCTAACAAGTTCACCATATTTTTCCTCCTACATAAAATAGAGTCCAAGTTGTTTAGGTAGATGATAATGATTTAAAAAAAAAACCAGGGTAAGACTTTTATTTAAGTTACTTACTAAACGGATGCGATGTTCATCAAAACCCATAGAACCGCCTGTATGCCGAGATCTATTACTATCACGGTTCTTTGTCCCGGCTTCCGATCTCTTAAGCCATTTTGAAGTGTTCCAAATCTATAAGTAGTGTAAAAAATAAGGAGAATTTTATTTAGAGAAATCTCATATATACCCATTTCATTAAAAAAATTAATTAACTTCAAACTGCCACACTCATGACCAGGCTTTTGACGGGTGCAGGGGAGATATATGTAGTTTCCTGTGAAGTAGTTCTTGGTGCTATATTCCATAACATCAACTCATACATTAAAGAGATCATAGGTACTTCTTTTCTTATTGGCTGTAAAAGAATGCATTAGTAACATATTTGGTTTATTGGCTGCATCGTAGGTACTTCTTTTCTTATTTATATGATCATGCTAACATACTCACCTTGCATCTAGTTAAAAAGAACAATTAAAGAAATGACTAAATAATATCAACTAAATAACTTACATTGCACATTCGCTTCCATTTTTCGGTAGGCATCCCCACGGGTGGATAATTGCAAATTATATCAAATCTTGCTTGTTTCGGTGGAATAACATGCCCATCATCCCTAGCGAGTTTCTTTGACTTTTCTCTTAGAGCCATCATTTTTTCTCTATAACATCCCTTAAGGACGTTAATGAAACCTTCATAAATGTATTCGTCGTCTCGATGATCCCATTTCCATTTGGTCTACAAAAAATAGAAGTTAAGAAAGAAAAATAAAACAAATAATTATACCGTATACAAATAATTAAATGAGGTATTACCCGAAACCTATTAAACATCTCCCTCAAGTTAGTATTTGGGATCTTTGAAAATGTGGTCCAATCTCCATTATTACTTTCTTGTAAAATTTCAATTGCGCTTTTATGAACTTTTCCCCTTCCAAACCTACATAAGGAAAAAAATAAGACACCAAAGTCCAATGAAAAAACAGATTACGTGGAACCAAGGTTATGTGGAAACAAATGAGACACCATGTTGGAACACCCCTAATTGATGTAATGAAATAAGTATGGTTATAACATGAATAAACACCATAAATTAAAATGCTAAAACTGAAAACATACTTTTCTCCCATGCGTTTGATCAGTGGCCTTTCACCACCAACAGCCTCAACACCATAATCATCACCACCATTATCCTCAACACCATACTCATCACCAACATCATCACCACCATTATCCTCAACACCACCATCTTCAACACTATAATACTCATCCTCATCCTGGTCATCATCATTTATATCATCTAACCTACCAGCAACTCCCCCACCACCACTAGCCATATGACTATTATTACCAACAACTCCCCCACCATTGCGAGCCACAAGACTATTCCTACCAGTAACTTCCCCACCACCACGAGCGACATCACTACTACTACTAGCAACTCCCCCACCACCACGAGCCACATGACTATTATTACCAACTACTCCCCCACCACCACGAGCCACATGACTATTATTACCAACTACTCCCCCACTATTGCGAGCCACATGACTATTACTACCAGCTACTCCTCCACCTATACCACCACGTATTTTCACATGACTCCCACAATATGTTAAATACTCTCCTTCTTCAAGAGGTCTTATACCTTTACCTTTAGACCTGGACTCCTCGGATCTGCGTATCCTTGAAGCATCATCAACATCACTACGAGATCCAAGCTCCTGAATACGAATCCCACGAGTCGCACCATTTGAGTGTCTCCCTCGACCTCTATTTCCTCCACGATTACCGGCACGACCACCAGCACGACCACCACGTGTACGAGGACGACCACCACGAGTATCAACATCATCACCACGAGTATCAGTACCACCACTGCTATCATCCATAATTTATACACCCTGCATTTAATATAAAGCGACTTTAAGATCTAAATACATCACCATGGAGATTATGTGGACGAACTCTAGCAATAGGCTTTAGGTTATTGATGCAAAATAAAGTTGGCTAATTCTCTAGTTCATAAAAGAAGATCAAAATGAAACTTAAAAACACTATTTAGAGCACAACACATAGTTAAGGGAACTCAAACAAAACCATTACACACAACACATATAAAAAGCTAAAAGAAACCAAGAAGAACAACAAGTGCTTTTTTACCTCTATGGAATATTACACAAGGACAGATGCTCTAGCCTCAACACCTACAAATAAAAGCCAAATAAATAATCAATAGCCCAAAATTAACACCATCAAATTATTTGTATTGTACATTAACAATCAATTATTGAATTCTACATGATATTCTTAAGATATACAAACAATAATATTGAGTTAAAAATGATTATTAAATTTGTCACTTGGGCCTAATGCCAATATATACATCAGAATTGTTCTTTATCATCATCACAAGTGGCCATGGTCATAAACACATAAACAAAAAAAACATTAGATTAATGGCAAAAAAAGCTACTCAGCAACAATGCATCATACATACTCATACTCCACCATCATGCATCCAACCATATCAACATATAACTAGCATCGTGAAAACAAAAAAAAATGACAGCAGAAAAATACTTAAAAAATGACAGCAGAAAACCGATGTTTTAGCAACCTCAGGCAAGAACTCCTTCTTATTCATGTCTTCAAATTCCGTTCACTCGTCGTTCTGGTCCAACAGTGGTTTCCGGCAACTAGGTTCAACCACCTTGAGGTTATTTCAGCAGGTCGTTCACGCCGTTGACCGCCAAAACCGCTCGGTTATTTTAGCAACGTTTCTATAATGGATAATCAGGATTGCAATCGGTGACGAAGATCTATCTCTCTCACACACACATATAAAATACAGGCAAACTAACATTTCATATCATAACCTAAAAAATCCATAAGAAATCGGAAATACCTAATAATCGCAGATGAGCATCAAGAATCAAGATTCTTGAGGCTGGTTCTTCGATCGACCGAGAGCTTCTGTGAAGAATTTTGGGCTTCTCTCCAAAATCGCAGACTTAGGGCTTACTTTGGGGGGGGAAGAAATTTGGGTTCTAGATGAAAATCAAGATAATAAAACCAAGGGTTTTACTGTGGGGACAATTTAGCGGGATGTTTGGCGCTCTTTTATTTTGGGCTGTGTGATTTGGGATATACAAAATGACAATATTCTTTTCTTACTTAAATACAAAAATAATATATTTAACTTGGTGGAAACTTTGTAAGAAAACTTTCAACATAATTATGTTTCCAACAAACTTCCTACAAAATGAAAATATTCTTTTTTTTCAAAATAATATGTTTACTTTGTGACCATTTTGTAAGAAAAATCTCTACGTTTTTTATATTTCCAACAAACTTCTTACAAGATAATAACATTCATTTTTTTCTTAAAATTATTAAAGGTTAATAAAACATTTAAATTGAAGTTATTTAAATTAAAAAATAATATATATAAACATTTGTGGTAATGTTGTAAGAAAACTTTAAGATTTGCTACTAGTTTCCTGCAACAAGTAAATTTATTATTATTATTTTTATTATGCTATTAATGTATTTGAATTGTGGATCGTTTGTCGGTGGCTTGTGTGAAATGTTTTTAACTTACCGACAAATTAGAGACAAAGTCTAGTTCTGTTGATATTTTGTGAGAAGTTTGTAGGAAATATAAAAATTATTTTATTTGTTTTTTTATGTAGGGAGGTTGTCTCAAGTTTGTGGGAAATATTTTTTGTGAGAATTTTGTAGGTATTTTTTGTGGGAAATATTGCTATTTCTAGTAGTGTTTTGTGCCTATTTAGTGGAATGCTCAACACTATTAAAGTGATCTAGGTACATGATGACATCCACTCTTTCTCAATGAATCTAATCCATTTACATTATGGCATTAAAAATAAGATATTTTTTAATAGCTTTCAAACATCTGCATGACTGCATCGGAAGCAAGTTTTATAACACTTATCTAAACTGACCATTTTAATTTTTATGTATTATAATTATAACTAGATAAATAAATTCAATTAATACTACCTATACGAAAAGAAGAAGGTGATGATACTAGTTTAAGGACATGCCACTTAGGTAATTGTAGTTTAGTGGTAAGAAACAATGTCTCTTTGGTGAGATTGTATTTGGGAGTGGTATATTTAGTGGATATTTTAGCCTTAGAAAAAAATATTAGTTTAAGAATATGATAGAATGCTAATTAAGATGATTTTGATTAGCATGTAGTTGCATAGGGCAAGAGATCAATACAGGTTCATGTAAAAAAATATTGAGTTTCGGTAAAAATGGGTCGTTATTAAAAAAAATATCAAAATTTAATTTGCCGTCAAACAGGTTCCGGTCATAATGGGTATGCTTTTAAATGGGCCATCTTAGATGATGAGGATAGGTCAAGATGCAAGTGCCTCTAGAATAACACTTCCAAGAGACTAATATCGCATATGAAGGCAAGGCAGAGAATGATGCAGTTACGAATGTTCAAGACGCAAGTGCATCTCCTCAATTTATGAAAGATGAGATTATGAAGAATGAGTATAAATAGGGCATTTCATAATTTGTATAGACAA
>JBCNJP010000006.1:3452984-3477499 GCA_039602395.1 Deinandra increscens subsp. villosa | reverse complement strand
AAATAATCCAGTTAAGATTGAAATGAGAAAATATAAACCTTAAACAATATTATTATAATAAATAGGTTTCTATGTAGACTCTTTTAATAAATAATTTTTCCACGTGCTCAATTTGGAAGAAAACTCATACATTTTGATAAAATATCACATCACGTGGACCAATGGAGTATAGGGATACGATGTAAACCACGAATCTTAGTCCACATTGCAAAAGATTATGATAATATATACTATCATTTTAATATTAAAAATATTGATACTGCTATACTTAAAAACGTACTTTTAGAAATGAGATCGATATGAGGAGCATTCTATATAGATACAATAGATGTCAATAAGCAATTGTCTTAATGGTATTTAGAGAAAGATTGAGTTTTTAACTCAGAGGTTAGGGTTTCAATCTTTACAGAGGGTTTTTAGGTAGTATGTCAGTTTCCTTCTGAACTGGTATATTGGTTGAATGCAGAACAGATATACAAGTTTTCCATTATGGACGTGCCAGTCTCTGTCATCTCGGTATTGAAGATTATCGGGTGGATGATGTAATACTCCTGTCAGTGATCTGAAATCGCCATTAGAAAAAAGATACAATAGATACCTTAGCACTCACACTAAATACAGTATCATTTAGTGGCACACAAAAAGTGCCACTAAAGGCCAAAAGTGCCACTAAAAATCCTTTGAGTAAATTACACTATTCGTCCCTGTGGTTTGCTGTTTTTCACCTTTCGTCCATAGGAATCGTTTATTACGGCTATAGTTCAGAACTTTTCCAATTTATTAAGGGTTTGGTCCCTGATGCTAACGGCTGTTAAAAATTATGTTAACTTTTTTAAAATGACAATTATACCCCTATTTTAAAGAAAAAAAGTAATATTACACTTTTGTCCCTCCCACATCTTCTTCAATTTGGGTTTTAATTGCCACCGCCATTACCATCACCATGCCGGTCTGTGGTGTTGCGGGGGAAGAGCTCCGGCGAGACGTGATGCTAAATGTAACTTGACCGATGACTTGTTATGATGGTTAGAGATGACTGGAGGTTGTGGCCCGGTCGAGTTAATGACCGATGACTTGCCGAATTTTTACAGAGGAGCTAGGGTTGTGATGGTCTTCTTGGGACCCCATCACCGAAAAACCATGTCGAAGTCATCAAATTTATCTGTTTTTATATACACGTTATCTTTTAATCATAAATTAAACCCTTTAATTAATTAAGAAGTTTATAAAGTTAAAAGCCAACTCACTAAGCATTATATCGTGGAAATTAGTGGAGTTTGATCCCTTCTTCAAGTATTGAGAGAAAAGATTGCAAGCCCGGGAGAAAGTAGACTTATTCTCCGGCATGTTTTGGCCGGAATCCACAATCTCCGATGAAGAAGAAGACATACGAAGTCCCATTCACAACCAAAGTAAGCAAACGAACTGATCGATTACTCCATATCAGAGCTCCTAAACGAGTGTAGAGTGGTGCAAAATCTCCTTTTCTCCGAATGCAAATTAGCCATTAATAATTTACCAGATTAATGGGGTGTCGTCGGAGATGGTTTGGCAGGTTGTAATGGTGGCGTCGACTGGTTTGGCGACAACGACGTCGACTGGTTTGGCGGAGGTGGGAGGGAGAAAAGAGTCGTCGATGAAGATGAAGTTAATATTATTTATTATATATTTAATATTATGTAAATATCTAATAATACAAGGCCCTATATATACTATTACTATATTAATAATTTTTTTTTTGAACGGCATCAATCAGGCGAACCAGGTCACACGTGTAACCTACCCCTTCGGGCCAACGTCCAAGGTCGTCTCCACAGACCTCCGTGAAACCAGGACACCCCCTCCTGTAACCATCTGGCAGAAACCCCCTCCATCTGAGACCACTGGGGTAAAACTGCCAACCCTAGGATTCGAACCCGGGTCACTCACAAGGAGAACCACAGGGAACTAAGAGCCTAGGGGTGACCACTCAGCCAAAGCCTCGTGGTCATTACTATATTAATAATTAATAATGCACTCCTATAATATTATCAACATTACATAAATATATAAATATATGATAACTAATAGTTAATTTGACCCACATATTATTTTTATATATATATATATATATTTTTTTTTAATTTATACCATATTCTTTTTTAAAGGAGGGTATAATGGTCATTTGACACACACTTAACAAATTTTTTTTAGCGACAGTTAGTCGTAGGGACGAAAGCCCTAATAAAATGTCAAACCTCTAGACTGTAGCTGTAATAAATGAATCCTAGGGACGAAAGCCGAAATTCATACAAACCACAGACACTATAGCCGTAATTTACTCAAATCCTTTTAAGAATGTGTGGTACAAAAAATGTGTCACTAAAAGTGGTGACACTAAGCCTTTTAGTGGCACTTAATTTTTCTGCCACAATAAAATAAAAGACTATTGTGGAAAATGTTTTGTGCTACTAAAAGGTTATCCTACTTATATATCTATTGTAATTTTAGTGGCACATCCTATTTTTAATGACATGTTCCATAAAAATCACATTAATTACAATATAAAATGTAAAATATAAATTCGATAAGATGATTAAATTTTAATGTAGATCCAAAATTTTTACACAATTAATTTAAACATCTTTCAATAGCTAAAGTTTTACAATAATAGTTTAAACATTCAAAGATAGATATCTTGTTGTCATCATTAACCATCGAAATATTAGGTTCAAAACTTCTCATTACATCTACCCTGTCATCAACCATATATTGAAGCATTAGTACAAATTAAAATTCAACTCCTATAGTTATATAAGCGTTTACAAATGGTTTATGATAAAACAAATAGATCGATCGGTGAAATAAACATCTTCGAACTTCATACAATTAACTTAATTACACTTACGAAAACTTTATGATTGAAATGTCTTACCTTGACTCTTGGTTATCCTGAAAGAAGTTTTGAGACACTTGTACCTACAAGTGCCTGTTCAGCTTCATGATGAGCAACCACTACTTTCTCACTACCTTTTAAACTTAGCTGTTTTCTTTTCAATACCCTGTCATATTATCACATTATCAAAGCAATGTGCATGAAAAGATGTAAACGAATGTTGTAACATAGAGAACATTCAACAAGAAATATCATATACAAATTATCTTGAATCTTGATATAGATGTATCATTAACCCAAACAGTGTGCATATATTATTAACACTATAGAGTAGAGGTGCCAAGGGATCTAGTCGATAAGGTTGGAGCAACTTGCAAACGCCTGTCTTTTCTTTTTTTATTTTAATCATTAATGTGCTATGTATGTTCCAAAACGATATTACTACACTAATAAATAAGCTTTGTTTTTTTAATAAAATTATTCATATAAGTTTATACAATTTGAATATAGTTTTGGACTACATCAGTCTGTTCCTATGTAGCTTTTTTTACTTTATATTAACCATTTACCCATAGTCAAAATTTCCATCTCTGGTGTAGGGAAATAAAAAGAGGAGACTTACAGCAATTGAACTTTCTACTGCTTGGATAAAAAGAAAAAAAGAATATCACATGGATCTAGTAGCTGCAACACCTTCCAACCTCATACAATTAACTCAATTATACTTATGAAAAACTTCATGCCTGAAATGTCTTACCTCGACTCTTGGTTGTCCTGAAAGAAGTTTTTGTTAGAACTTATTTATGTTGGCAACACAAACTATTTATCCTTTTTGATGTTTATTTGTAATTTTACTTTGGTTTGTACTTTACTTTGATTATGTACTTTCTCATCTTTGATTATGGTTATGTATGATGTTTTGACTAAGTGTTAGCGTACTTATATTTCTCTTTAGCGAACTTCTTGTATATTGAACTTAGCGGACTTGATTAACTCTTAGCGAACTTGTCATTGTACTTAGCGTACTTGTTTGTTAACTGTCCTAGCGAACTTGATTTGTTCCTAGCGAACTTGATTTGTTCCTAGCGAACTTAAACTGTTCCTAGCGCCACGCAATCATATGCCGATGGAGTTAAATCATTCTTAATGTTTGCAGTTACCAATTTGGAGAGTAATGAAATTCCATGTCCCTGTGTTAATTGTCTAAACCATTACTCTTTTAATGTTGATGATGTAGAATTTCATTTGTTTTCAAAGGGATTCGATCAGACTTATAGAAGGTGGATTAAACATGGGGAGATAGACGAGCCCGCAGGAGAGGAGCTTCACACGGAATCATTTTTCGATTCCGAAGTGCCATTGGATGCAGCCGAAACAATAAAAATGGTCAGAGCTACTGAAGAAAATTTCGATGAGGACCATGAGAAGTTTCAAGAGCGACTCATGGATGCTGAGAAGCCTCTGTATGAAGGATGCCATACCTTCACAAAGTTATCTGCCTTGGTTCAACTACTGAACTTGAAGACTAAGCATGGAGGATCAGATAAATTTTTTAATGAACTTTTAGTTTTGCTGAAACAGATGCTACCTGAAGGTAATGAGATTGTGAAGAATACATATGAGGCCAAGAAGATTTTGAAGTCAATGGGTGCAGGGTACACCAAGATACATGTGTGTATCAATGATTGTATTTTCTACAGGAAGGAGAACAAGGACCTAACTGTATGTCCAACTTGTGGTGAGTCCAGGTGGAAGGTGGATGAGAGGACTAAGAAACTATACGACAATACTCCTGCAAAGGTAATGTGGTATTTCCCCATCATTCCAAGATTGAAATGACTATTTCAAGTGAAAACCACAGCGGAGGATCTAAGATGGCATGCCACCAGTTCCAAAACACCCGGTGTGTTACGACACCCATCCGATTCACCGGCATGGAAAGCCATCGATGACAAATATCCCGAAATCGCTGACGATCCTTGAAGTCTTCGTCTTGGCATTTCAACTGATGGGGTCGACGTAAATAGAGGTAACAGAAATCACAGTGTGTGGCCGGTTCTATCTGTCATTTACAACCTTCCACCATGGTTGTGTATGAAAAGAAAGTTCATCATGCTTTCGTTATTAATATCGGGAGCGCCTGGAAACGATATTGATGTGTTTTTGGAACCATTAATTGATGACTTAGAGCTGTTATTCGAGGCATGTGTGGAAACATATGATGCGTATGCGCAAGAACAGTTTACTATACGTGCAGTTGTTTTATGGACGATTAATGACTACCCTGCACTTGGTACACTTTGTGGTTGCCCGTACAGTGGATTCCATGGTTGTGTGGTATGTCGGGAACAATCTAAATGCATTAGGCTTCCTTTCTCAGCCAAGCAATGTTATGCTGGTCACAGAAGATATCTACCATACACGCATGCCTTCCGAAAGCAAACAGAGGCCTTCAATGGTAAACAAGAGTTGGAAGTTGTTGTTGATCCTATGACCGGAGAACAGATATACAACGAAGTTCAACATATCAGGAACAAATGGGGAAAGGGATTAAGGTGTACTTATTCAGAAATCCCAGAGACCTCAACCGGAAGAGGGGGAAAGATTGATAAGAGAAAAAGAAAGAACAAAGAGAAGCCACCATATTGGAAGAAATTTAATATATGGTTTCGAAGACTTAGATACTGGAGGCATAATAGTGTCCAACATTGCATTGATTTCATGGATATTGAAAAGAATGTGGCTGAGAGTCTTGTTGGAACTCTGCTCAACCTTCCCGGAAACACGAAGGATGGACTGAATGCGAGAAAGGATCTGAACTTTTTGGGGTTAAGACCAGAGTTGCAGCCTAAACAGAACAAGAACAATATAGTACTTCCTGCAGCGTGTTACACGTTACAAAAAGATGAAAAGGAAAAGTTTTGTGACACGTTGTATAACTTGAAGGTTCCACAAGGCTATTGTTCTAACTTTTCTAGTTTGGTTAGTCTAAAGGACAAGAAACTTGTGGGGCTCAAGTCACATGACTATCATATGCTGATGCAACAGTTTCTGCCAATTGCAATTCGGTCAGTCATGCTTGAACCGACAAGATATGCTATTATAAGGCTCTGTTTTTTTTTCAAATCAATATGCAGCAAAGAGATCAACGTCGAAGAGCTAGACAAATTGCAAGCAGATCTTTGTGTCACACTATGCCTGCTTGAGAAATATTTCCCGCCATCATTTTTTGATGTTATGCTTCATTTGACGGCGCACCTTACTAGGGAGGTAAAATTATGTGGCCCAATATGCTTTCGATGGATGTATCCATTTGAAAGGTGTATGAAGGTAATTAAGGGCCACGTGAGAAACAAAACTTATCCAGAAGGGTGCATTGCTGAGGAGAACATCGTAGAAGAAACGATTGAGTTTCTCAGCGAATACCAAAAAAACATCACAATATTGGTGTTCCAACTAAAAAGCATAGCAGTGCGGATGGAAGTCCTGGGTCAGCTGGTAGATCAGTTGAAGTCTCTCCAGAGCTCCTATCGAAAGCGCATTTATTTGTGTTGCTAAATACGCCTGAAATTGAGCATTATATCGAGTAAGTAATTTAGATTATTAACTTTTTTTATCTGTTTAATTAATTATAAACTCTTATAGATAACTTCAATTCATGTAATTGCAGAGAACACATGAAATTTTTGGAAAAGGAACATCCTGGTAGTAGACTAAATGACCTGACTAAGAAGCAGAGCACAACATTTGGTAAATGGTTATGCAACAAGGTCAGCTAAATTTGCTTATTGCTTTAATTCCGGATGAACTGTAACTTTCCTGAACAACTGACCTGAGTTGTCCGGAACAACTCTATTTTCTATCCGGATGAACTATAACCTTCCTGGTGAACTGAAACTATTTTCTTATAGTTTTTATTCCGGATGAACTGTAACTTTCCGGAACAACTGACCTGAGTTGTCCGGAATAACTCTATTTTCTATCTGGATGAACTATAACCTTCCTGGTGAACTGAAACTATTTTTCTTATAGTTTTAATTCCGGATGAACTGTAACTTTCCGGAACAACTGACCTGAGTTGTCCGGAATAACTATATTTTCTATCCGGATGAACTATAACCTTCCTGGTGAACTGAAACTATTTTTCTTATAGTTTTAATTCCGGATGAACTGTAACTTTCCGGAACAACTGACCTGAGTTGTCCGGAACAACTTTATTTTATTTTTGGAAGATCTATAATCTTCCTATTCCTAATGAACTCTCCTGATGAACCTACTATGAATTTCAGGTTGAAAAGGAGATGGCGGAGTCCCCAGAATCTATATCAGAGACCGTTAGGTGGATTTCACATGGTCCGCACAGAAGCGTGAGGAAATATGAAGTATATGACATCAATGGCTATTCATTTCGTACAAAATCTCGAGACGGTAGGGTTTACCAGAACAGCGGGGTTGGTGTAGAGGTAAATGACATGCACATCTCTAACGAGGTCTTAACCTATGGAAAAAAAAACCTTACTATGGGGTTTTAAAAGAGATATGGCTACTAGATTACCATATGAAAACCATCCCTCTATTTATGTGCGACTGGGTTGAGAATACACAGGGGGTCAAAAAAGATAGTCTTGGTTACACTTTGGTCAACCTTAAAAGACTAGGTCACAAGGAGGACCCGTTAATTTTCGCCGTCACAAGCACAACAGTTGTTTTACGTCAAAGACCAGCTGGATAAAAAACTGCATATTGTCTTTATGACACCTCCCAGAAATTACAGAGATTATTATGAAGACGATGCCAATGAAGAATTTAGTACGGTAGTTTTTCCTCACAACGATAATGTATTGCCATCCGTAGATACACGTCACAATGTTTACCATAGAGCTGACTGTACTGGAATGATATTACGAAAAACCACCGATTAATTGATCATCATTGTAATGTTTTTGAATCTTAGCAAACTACAGTATCAACAATATTTTTTTTTCTTTATGTATTCTGGAATATATATTATGGATCTTAATTTTGAGTCAAGTGTTTCCTTTTTTTGATTGTGCCTGCAGGTCTCCTCTCTTTGACCAAACCAGAGTCAATAAAAGTCAAAAATAAACAAACAAAATCAACTGCTGCTTTAACAAACACAATTACATACATAATCCAAAGGGTATGATTCCATTAATACATTGATCTATAAAATTACAACTGAAAGACTACTAACTTAAAAGGGAGAAGAAGCGACTGAAGAAAAATCCCTCTTTGCTGCTCACATGCACTTGCTTCTGATCAAGTGAAAAGAGAGAACAAGTCCCTCTTTGCTTTCTCACATGCAATTGCTTATGATCAACTGAAAATGGTGAAGAAGTGGCTGAAGATAAATCAGGTTCATGGGGCCAAAAGGGAGAAGAAGTGGCCGAAGAAAAATCAGGTTCGTGGGGCCAAAAGGGAGAGAAGCACCTGAAGAATACAAGTCCTACAAACCTCAACATGTGCCCTTACTGCTGACTGTTATAAAATTACACAATAACTTAAAATCTGCTCTCAGTAAAGCATTTGTATGAACCATTAGAGACTCCTCGTCTCCATGGTTTTCACAATAACTTAAAATCTGCTCGCAGGAGATACAGAGTGCAATCTTTCCCTGCACAAGAAAAAATTA
The DNA here is from genome assembly GCA_039602395.1 of Deinandra increscens subsp. villosa. Classification (NCBI taxonomy): domain Eukaryota; kingdom Viridiplantae; phylum Streptophyta; class Magnoliopsida; order Asterales; family Asteraceae; genus Deinandra; species Deinandra increscens. The sequence continues at coordinate 3,468,971 of JBCNJP010000006.1, read as the reverse complement.
CCAAATCTGAGACGATAATTCCCAAGTTTGAACATATCGACATAAACCCCAATCGTACCATCAGGAAAAGGGGAAATTGGAGTTCGTGGCAATGGAAGAGTTGGATTCAGTGACAGGGGAATATTATACCTCTCAATAACTTCATCTAAATCGCGAGGCGACATAGATGAGAACGAGATATGCATATTATGCTTACTCGAATCATCATCGACCCTAACTGAAGGGGATGCCATGAAAATGCAGTAAAAAAGCAAAAGGGGAATCGACTGACCTTTTTGAAAAGAAAAATCTCGAAGAGAGAATTAGGGCTCGAAGAAGAAAGAAAGCGACGGCAGTAAAAGATGTAAAGAATGGGAAATTAGAAGAGATTATATATGGGGCGAGAATTCTGAATAAAATAACCGTTTGAATTTATAAAATTCAAAACAAAAACCAAAAATTGTCTCGTCAATTAATCTCCGGATGCCACGTGTACTGGTGAGTATAAAAAGTACTCGAGTACAATTCAACATGCAAGACACACCTGACAAGTCAGTTATTATCTACACTTGCAGGAGCGTCTCTTTGCAATAATACGTTAATATTTTCGTGGGCATGGAACAATTACATTTGCAGAAGCGTTCTGTTTTAAAAATAAGTAAATTCTTTTGATCTATTAGAACCGGCTTCATAAGCACTTCTTATGATGATCTTTGTAATTTAGTCCTTAGTCATTTTTACAAAACAACATAAGGACTAGGGGGACTTGATGACCAGATCTATGAAATCGTTAAAAATTGATGACCAGATCTATGAAATCGTTAAAAACTGAAAAAATTGTTGATCTTTGAAACCTATGATCTACACAAAAGAGAGACGTGTGTTACACTCTTTTTTCCTTGGTATTAGTTTTTTCCCATAGGGTTTTTCCGAACAAGGTTTTTAATGAGGTAACAAATCAAAAGCATATGAGAACTTAATGAAGATGATCGGTAAAAGTTCTCAAAACTCGTCGGAGATACAAGACACTTTTAACTTCTAGTCCAATAATTATTGCTTGAATAATCAATGGACTAGGGGGACTTGATGAGGATAGGTCAAGACCGGACATGCAAATGGCTCAACATTAACATTTCCGATGGTGAAGACCTCGAAGAGCAAGTGTTATACAAAGAATAAGTTGGAGGCGATGCAGTTGCGGATGAACAAGATGCAAGTGCATCCGGCCAACTTACGAAGATGCGACTTCAATAATTCTATAAATAGCCCATTCATTCACTAGCAATGTAACTTCTGATTCCGGAAAACCACACATTTACTGTGTGTTTTCCTCATTTTGTACTCAAATACTTGTGATATTAATAGATCCATTGATTCATCGATTAATCTTCATAGATTAGCTTGTTCCTAGTTGAATTGTGATTTCTCATTTACATGTGGTGAGATTTTGTGGTTCATCAGTTTCTATGATCATTTCCTGTAATAAGATTGAAGAAGAATAAGATGTTCTGTTTTTCTTTATTGAGCCAGTTAACGAAATTATTTGTTTATTTTTGATCAATACCAACAATTGTTGAGTAATTGTGTACACATATATACATGTGCATATGCTACAATGGATTATACACTTCCTTCTTCTGAAAGGAATATCTGCACTAAGAATTAAAAAACCTCCCTTCATAAAGGGAGTACACACGCGATAATTTTGGTCTTTCCAAAACGGTTCATAAATTACTTGTGAGTTCATCAAAAAGAGATCACATGCTGAATCTCTAATGTTGCATCACAATTATTTTCTTATTTATAAGAAATAACCCAAGATAAATAAACAAGTTTATCTTGCCCCTAACTGTCTCGCCAATAATATAAAGAGTGCATGTTAGGATGAGGTGATCAGGCCGGACACCTTGTTAACACAATGGTTGTTAACAGAAGCCCAAAAGAGAGATGGCCAACTTAATAGGGGAAAAGCATGTCTTAAAAACCCATTTAAGCTCTCTAAGGGTCGCAAGTATTACTTTATAACTTATGTTATGATGGTAAATTTGTGGTTAAATCATTTAAACAATGATTCAATCAAGCCTTACTGATGTGTCGGATTTGAACAAGAAAAACGGTCAAGTTAAAAATGGTAAATACTGAGTGACCAAACCACACACTAGGGCAAGCGTACCCGTCGTATGCAATATAGTATCAATAAGTACCGAGTATCAATCCACGTTCACGTAATCAGACTCCCGATAATGTATCATAACTAATATTTAACCGATGCAATTGTAATGATTTAAGCAAAGTAAAGAAACAGATAAACAAGTAACTGAAATAACTAAGGAATCAAAGCAACGGGATCTAAGGTGAAACTCAGATGAGAAAAAGGTACTACCTGGTAAGGAATCCTCTGGGCCTAAAATTGACTTCTAAATTAACTAATCCATGCGACACTCCCCTCAAAAGACAATTACCGGGATAACTAAGACTATAGACACATCCTCGCTATCTAGGCAATCCTGAAATGAAGTCCGGGAAGCTAACTTGATGGTTGAAGCTAAAGAGTCAAACCGCTTAGGTCAAAGCAAATCAAACTCACACGAAAAACAAGCCACTCGAGAGGTCTCTCAATATGATTCCTATAACGTGGTAGAAATCTAAATTGGGGTCAATGGAACCTAGGCAATGCCTAACACGTACAAGCGGGTCAAAACCTTAAGTTCTCAAGTATTCTAACCTACCGACAATGTCAAACAACCACCTAGTGTGCTAAACAAATTGGTCAATTCAATTCAACACAAATATCATGCAAGATCAGCCTCAAATCATAATTGCAAGATCATGTAGAAGGTCTCCTATCATGCATTTGAACAAAGACTATTAAAAGTTAAATCAAACAATGATCAAATCACTAATTAGGTTGAAGTTCTTCAATCCTAAGCAACCTAATCACATCAAGCAATCACAGCAGAAGATAAACATGCTAATATGATCATTCCATCAATCCAAATCAGATTTCATAGCCTCAACATCAATTCACATGGAAAAGTCAAAGTAAAAGTCAACAAAAACCCAAATTCAATCCATTACCAAGTAGTACTTAGAAATCTAGCCTAGCATCATGAATATAAACATGAAACAACTCAAATCTGAGATAATCATGTCAAAACAATCAAGATCTAGGAAGAAATCTAAGAAGGATGATGAATATCAAACCGAAATCTTCACTTTTCCAAGCTCCTTCTTCCAAAATCCTTGCTCCTTAGGCCTTGATCTCTTCAAAATCGTGCTTAGAACCCTCAAAATATATAATCTGATCAAATTGGCAGAGTTCTCCTCAAGAAAAACGGCCTCCCCCTTTTTATAAGGGTTTATGAGGGTTTTTAGTATCTGGTCGACGATGAGGACCGCGCGCAGTGTGCGAAAAGGACCCATGCGGTCCTCATCACTCTCCTGACAACTCAATGAGGACCTCATGACTGAAACTGAAGAGAACCCATGCGGTCCTCATCATTTTTCTGACAGAACTATGAGGACCTCATGCCATGTATGAATGAAATGTAATGCAGTCCTCATCAGTGTAAAAACAACAAAAATTCTTCAAAATCTTCTATCTCTCAAATCCGCTCACCACCAAGCCTCCACTTCCTTGTTTCCAACCAAAATCAACAAACGACCCGATCAAAACCTGTTTTTCATAAATTTCACAATTAAGCACCAAAATCCAATAAAACATAATCAAAGCTTGGTTAAAAATGCGGAAATTCGATAATATAAATATATCCAAAATGTAACGCATCACTTACCGAAGATTGTAAGGACTTTTTTATTTTACAAGAAATTGATTTGCATTACAATAAAATGGTATAGACTCTTAAGGTAGTATTGACATATTGTTGTTAGAACCCTTTAACGGTGGACGCATCTGATAAGGGTGAAACGCATGCGTCAGCTTTCCTTTGAGGTTCGTTCATTTTATCGGGATCTTATCAAAAAAATACTTGTGAAGGGAAATTCAAGAAATTTCCCAACGAAATGACATCACGGAAAAATCCCATATGACAAGGATAATGCATGTTCATTCTTCGAATGCAAGTGTTAAAGTAATACACTTCAATTGCGAATGGTTCTACCTTTAACACATTTGAATAATTTATTCTATGGGAACCATGAGGAAACAAAATACAAAAGCATGAAGAAGATATGAAATAGTTAAACTAGCATCCATAGCATTTGCAATAAAGCATTCACATGTTCAAAACTGCTAACATATGCAGTTCCTACCAGAAGTACAAAGTTCAAAAATATCCAAACGAAAATAACAAAAGATATTGTTTTAGTGCCACAGCATAAGTGAACTTTGAGAAAGAAGTTATTCGTAACAGTACTGAATGGCTTCATGAAAATTACTTGCTAACCTGATCATGAGCATGTGTTCCAGAAGGAGCATCTGATTTTGGGCCTAGAGATGTGCTCTTTGGAAGAGGAGTCGGTTTTAGCATCTCTTTTATCTGCCCCGCATCAGACAAGCTCAACTTCGACACCTGATCAATGATATCAAAGGTCATACTCTTTAATGAGGTTAAGTGAGCTATAAGCTTCTCTCCGGATTTTTGGTCAAATTGCTTAAAAGTAAGGAAGTTGGCCTCTCCCTTTACTACATGTGCTAAGCCACATTTTAATCCCTCATTAAAGCCAACAACGTTAGCAGCCGAGTTCACCTTCAAAGCCACCGGGATTATCTCCGAGTGAACTTTCTTAGCAACCATATCAAGACACTCTGCGATCAACCATTTGCTCTTTTCATTCAGAGCGGTATTCTCAGCTTGCATCTGCTCTCGTTCTTCAGTCATAGCCTTCATTATTTCTTCAAGCTTCTTCACTTCTGATTTTGCAACTTCAGATTCTGAAAAAGTTGAACTTGCGAATTTAAAAGATGGAAATGCAAGTGAAGGAATAAAATAAAGAACTCGACTCGTACCTCTTTTTGTAGTTTCAATTTCGGATTCATGGTGAGAAATCACCTCCAACAATTTAGTTATTTGATCTTCAAGTTTCTTCTTCTGTTGCAGATGCTCAGTTTTGGCTGCTGATTCATTTTCTTGAGCCTGTTTAAGATCTCTCTTGGCTTCTTGCTCGAACGCTACCAGCTTCCGGTTCCTTGTGGTCAAGAGTTCAATTTTATTGTTCAATTCGTTGATCTTTGTCTGATCACCAAACAGAACCGGAACTTGCCTTAAGGGCTAGTAGCTTCTCGTTCATTTCTTCAATTCTTGCTTCAGCTATGATCCATCTTCCATACACATCTGCAATCAAACTCTGTTGCTTCGCTTGGGCTAACATCAACTCATCAGAAAGATCCTCATTTGAGATTTGCTGCATACTGGATATGTCAATCGGTGTACTTCCTAGGAGTGTGAGTTTTCTTGCTGTAGGAGTCTCCATGCACGAGTCATCGTTCTTCAGATCCCATTGAGGGATGAAAGCTGCGCTAGCATTTGCGACATCTAAATTCCTTCCTATGTTTCTCCTTAAGGTCACCAAATCAATTTCCTTTTTCAACCAGGCGGAAGTGGCAATAGCAAAGTTTGAATTACTCCTCTGCGAAGATGACTTATGAGCAAGTGTGGCTAAAGTAGTCAATGGGGTAATATCCTTCTGCAAAACACTCGCATCAGAAGTAATTTGACCCTGAGGCATTTCAGGTAAATTTAGCAAATAATCTGAAATTTAAAAATCTTCGTTGAAAAAGGGAGTTACCACAGTTTCCTTGATGCTCTGCACGTTTTCTTCTTGATAAGCTTCCACTTCCACAATATCAGAAGCATTGGAAGTGTTTACCTTAGATTGACCGGGTGAGGATTGGAGGTTCAAGCGGGGAGATTTTCTTTTATAAACAATAATATCCTTGGTCACAGTCGCCTTGGAAGAACGCTTTGATCTTCCAGCACCCTTGGGAGGAAGTTGTGCCTTTGATGCAGCAATCGCTTGATCGCTTGTGACTTCCTTCTCTTTTCCTTTGGTATTACCACTACCATCACTTGGTTCATTTCGTGTCACCACAGCATTACCAGCAACAGCATCGGTCATTTCCGTTTTTGCTCCTTCGATGTTCCCTCAACAGTAGCACCTTTCCCATGGGCTGATTCCTGCGTAGTACCTTGATCTTCAGGTGTCTCCTCAGGGCGATAATCAAAAAAGGGAGAAGCTGTTTGCCGAAGGAATGGCATGGCCCCTTCTTCCATAACTTCTGCATCGAGATCAACATCTACATAACTTTTCAATTGTATTGCTTCAAACAAATCCATCTCTGCAAATCAAGCAAAGAAGTCAGTAAAATTTTGAAATTTTAGATGGATCAGCAAAATGATGAAAGGGGGGGGGGGGGGAATTCTTACCTTTCTCTTTATTTCTCAAAATGGGCCATAAATCGAGTGTAAACCAAGCCCTACTGATTCTACAAAAGAGCAACACTGTTTCCGGTAATTCGCGGATAGGGCTGGCGCATTTAACCAATTTATCAAAAAATTCCTTTTTATAATCACCCGTTTCTGGGATCGAATCATGAACAACATCTTCCACAACTCTCCATTCCATCTCCAAGGGCACACACCTATCATCTATATAAAAGAATTGAGATTTCCAGGATCGCGGATTTTGAGGAAGATGGGTGCTAATCCTAGATACTCCTCTTCTTCGTTCAAATGTATACCAATCCCCTGCCATTGTGATCCTATAAAAAGCCCTAAACAATGTGACACTAGGGGAAATGTCTACGGCTCTACTGGTAGCCTCAAAATGACTCAATCTGGATAGACCTTGTGGGTGCATCTGCGAGATATGTACCTCGAAGAACATCAGGGCTTTAATAAGAAACTTGGTGAAGGGTAAACGATAGTTCCCAAATCGGAACATTTCCGCATAAATCCCAATTTTGCCTTTGACAAATGGAAAAATTGGTGTATTGGGAGGTGGAAGCGAAGGCTTTAGAGAAAGAGGAATGTGATATTTCGCGATCAAATCATCTAAATCCTTGGGAGAAAGAGTTGAAAACGAAATGTGCATATTATGCTTACTTGATTCATCCTCTACTTTAACAGAGGGAGATACCATTGTAAAAATTCGAAAACAAAAAGTAAGAAGATGTGAAACGACTAACCTTGTCCTGAAAAATCTCGCAAAGAAATGCTTAGGGTTTGAAGAAAGAGAGAGTAACGGCAGAGAAAAAGTGAAAGAGTAAAATGAAGAAGAAAGGGGGAATTTATGAAGGCGAATATGTTTTTAAAAAGGATTCTATAGACAGTTTAAATTTGAATTTAAAAATCCAAAAGAAAAACTAAAAAACTCTCCTGTCAAATAACTCTGGGTCGACACGTGTCCCCTGTAAGTACTCAAGTACTGTCACGCCGAATATCCGTCTGACAAGGTAGTTATTTATTACACTTGCAGCTGCGATTCATTACAAGCAACCGAAACTTGTCGCATAAGCGTCAGGGTTCCCCGATGCATATGCTCTAAAGACACTTACATATGCGATCCAACATAAAATCGGCAGAAGTTAGTTACACATGCGACATTTCTTTCAAGAAAGCATAGTCTAGTCCTTAGCCATTTCTCTCCAAAATAATGTAAGGACTAGGGGGACTTGATGATCAGTCTGTCAAAACCATGAAAGGCTGGTGACACAATATGGGATTTTGAAGAATATTTTCTCCAAATTAAAGCATGATGCGTGTTGCACTCTTTTTCCCTTGGTCTTGGTTTTTTCCCACAGGGTTTTTCCGGACAAGGTTTTTAATGAGGTAACAAATCAAAAATGCATGTGCAAATGGGAAGATGATTGGCAAAATGGAAGTACAGCATGTCTTTAACCTTTTAGTCCATCATGATTGCTTGAATAATCAATGGACTTGGGGGACTTGATGAGGATAGGTCAAGAGTGAACATGCAAGTGCCTCTAGAATAACACTTCCAAGAGACTAATATCGCATATGAAGGCAAGGCAGAGAATGATGCAGTTGCAAATGTTCAAGACGCGAGTGCATCTCCTCAACTTATGAAAGATGCGATTATGAAGAATGAGTATAAATAGGGCATTTCATAATTTGTATAGACAACTTTCAGATCTAGGATTTCACCTTTAACTATGTGTATTTCCTGAATCAATGAAATTCCATTCATTCTAATACTTTTCTATTTGTTATCTCAATTCCATGTTGGATCATTAAATCAAATCTACTAGCGATGGGGTTTTGTGGTTCATCATTAGAGAAGAAAAGAAATATCAAATATGGCTATATTTTAATTTTGCCTTTGTGGCTGTTAGTGCCAATGGTTGTACGTATCGACGGATGTAGAGATAGATGCGGTAGAGATGGAACCAGGGGCGAAGCTTGGGTCGAAAGTCCGTTTGGGCTGGAAGTCACGAGGCCACAAAGGATGGAGCTGAACTATGCAAATAATTTTTTTCGGACCGAACATGTATAAATTTACACTACCGAGTGAAAAAACGGATGGGGCCCGGGCCCGGTCTAGCCCTCTGGTGGAATGATAAGGGTGGCGGCTACCGTGACGGTGGGAGAGTCGGAAATGGTGACGGCAACAGTAGAGGTGACTGTGTAAACGACATTGTGAGAGAGTTGACAAGGTGGTGTTATTGGCAGCAACGGAGGCGGCGATGACAATGACTAGCGGCCTAGTGGGTGGTGCTCGTCTATTTGTACCACTTCTAAGTACACAAACTTTATAATAGTGATAATCCTAAATTGACATGTTTTCCAATATAAAATTTCTCAAACTAATCCGTTGTAAAATTTTAGTACAACAATAATGGATCAATATATAAGTAGCATACTTTCTTAACTAACGGATTGTGGATCTTCAATCTCTTTTACGGTTATCAACCATGATGTTTTTAGTTGACGAAGGAGTCTTCATTGTGTGTTTCTGTAGATTTTAACGTTAATGGTGTGTTGAATCTATCTTTTAGATTCAACTACATAATCATTGGCGAAGCTTGAAAGAACTTCCCGAGGGGGCGGGGTTCAAAAATTTTACCGAGGAAGCGATATTCAATAAATTCGCGAAGGCGATACTCAATACATATAATTTGTGTTACGTAAAATCGTGAATATAGGTACTTCTGACCGAAAAAATCGAGAATCCCAGCCCCCCCCCCCCCGGCCCGGACCCAATGAAGCTTCGCATATGTACATAATAATATAGTTGGATTAATTGTTTGATCGATCTTCACTTACAGAATACAGAGAACGAAAGAGACTTCAAAAATACTTTGCACCTATCACTTGCATACACTCATAAAAAGACAAGTTCTATTTATATATACTACATTTGATCATGTTCTGGACGTTATTTTTAAATATCAAACAACGACCATTAGTTGATAATTTACTAAAACTGATGTTACGTTAGTCTTCCTTAAACTATTGACGCTTTAAATCTTAGGTGATGTCAGATAAGATGTCACGTAGGCAGTTCATTGAAATTGATAAATATATATATGGTGGGTTAGTACTTAGTAACACTATGAATAATGGTTGTGTGAATTTCATTGTGTGGCAAAAGATATAAATTGACCATTTTAAGTATTAAACCAGGATGGAAGTTCAAATACAAATAATGTTTTGCGTATAAAAAATAAGAACGCATCTCGACAATTGATCTAAGGGATGAATGGTTAACTTAAACCAAAAGATGAAATTTTCAAATGTGAAAAAGACTGAAAGGTAAAATTGATATAACCTATAATTGTTAACTTTTAAGTTCTACCAACTTTTTTTTAACGTCTATAACTTTTTTATATGATGTCATTTTAAAAAATAATTACATCAAAAAATTGAGTATTTTATTATCTTACAGGGTAAGGCTTGTTTTCGCTCCCCGTATAGTTTTTGGTCGAAATCAAGTTAGATTTGTTATGATCATATTAGGGTTTATTAGGATTTTAGATATGAAAGCGTGTATGATTAGGAAACCAATTTTCAATTGCATGATCAGATTTATTTCGATAGATACATCAAGACATATGAAGAATCAATTAACAACATCGCACTGATGCCAATGATTCATTTAACATGATAAATAAAACATGACATAAATGTAATGATTACCTGATGGCCCATCAACTACAGTCATGTTTAAGGATTCCATGAAGCCACTCATGGAGTTCCCATTTAAAGTGTATGGTTAGGATAACTAAGGTGGAAGACCCACAAATTCTAGACAGAGAGACGAGGTCACGGTTTTAGAATGACATGGTGGTGTTTAGTCTCTCCCTAATATCTCTATTTATACACCCAATAGAAAACCCTAATTAAGTTAGTAAGGACAATTACATCCATCAAATCAATGACTACTAGAAAACTATATAGTTATTTTAGGTCAACGACCATAAGTATAAAATATTGACTTGACCACAAAAAAGTTACTTCTAACAAGTGCTCGTCTATTTGTACCGCTTTAAGTACACACGCTTTATAATAGTGATATTCTAAATTAACCTGTTTTTCAATATAAAATTTCTCAAACTAAGCCGTTGTTAAATTTTAGTAGAACAAATGGATATATAATTAGCATACTTTTTTAAACTAACGGATTGTGGATCTTCAATCTCTTTTTACCACTACAAGAAAACAAAGCAAAGGTGAGGAAAACCTACGTTGAGAAGGAAAAGTCCTCACTATAGGTCGACTAAAGACAAAAATGTTAGCCGAATTGATTTTCGGTTTCTCTGAGGACAATCTCCTCGCTATAGATGATCTTTTTCTTATAAATTCTTTGCCCATGGGTCCATTTTTAGTTGACTAAGGAGTCTTCATTTTGTGTTTTTGTAGATTAATTTTAACGTTAGTAAAGGGTGTGTTGGATCTATCTTTTAGATTCAACTACGTACTATAGTTGGTTAATTTGATCTTCAGCACTAGCAAAATACAGAGAACGAAAGAGACTTCAAAAATACTTTGCACCTATCACTTTCATATGGTCATATAGGACAAGTTATATATATATATATATATATATATATATATATATATATGAGAGAAGTTCACGTAAGAAGTTTATGCAAAATAAGAAGGATAAGAAGGAGGGTAAATCTGGAAACATGCATATTTTTCACTTTCCCCCCAATTATTAAAACGTTTATAACTTTTACATACGATATTATTTTTTTATAAAAATTTCACCATAAAAACAAACGTTTTTTTATCTTTAAAACTCATACAATATTGCTATATATATAAAAAAAATTGTGAATGAGCTGAACATATAACACAACGACCTGAACATATGACACAATAACACAACGACTTGAACATATGACACAATGACACAATGACCTGAACATTGTTCAGATCATTGTGTCATATGTTCAGGTCATTGTGTCATTGTGTTATATGTTCAGGTAAATTGTGTCATATGTTCAGGTCGTTGTGTCATATGTTCACGTCATTGACATAATTTTTTTATTTTATTTTTTATATAGCAATATGGTATGGGTTTTAAAGATAAAAAAACGCTTGTTTTTATGGTGTAATTTCTATAAAAAAATAATATCGTATGAAAAAGTTATGAAGGTTTTAATAATTGGGGGGAAAGAGAAAAAAAGGGCAATTTGACCAAATTGCCCCTCCGTGTACCTGACCATTTATTTTTGAGTTTTAATTAAGGGATTAAATCTGGGCCATTGATCATCAGATCTAACGGATGAGAAGACTTCTTATCCTTCTTATTTTCACCTAACTTCTCATTATAACCTCACTCTATATATATATATATATTATATATATATATATATATTGAAAAGTTTATTGTAGACACCCCCATAAGTGTAGACAGGTAGACACCCTTTTTCACCATTAGATCTCTTGATCTAATGGTTGTGATTAATTTTCTTTTTTCTTTTTTTTCTTTTTCTCATTGTTCCGAAAATTTCACATGTGAAAACACATGTGAAATAAAGTAATTTCACTTGTGAAATAGGGTGTCTACCTGTCTACACTTATGACGGTGTCTACAATGAACCTCACCCATATATATATATATATATATATATATATATATATATATATATATATATATATATATATATATATGGCCTTTAATCATGTTCCGGACGTTATTTTTAAATATCAAACAACGACCATTAGTTATAATTTATTAAAACTAATGTTACGTTTGTCTTCCTTAAACTATTGACGATTTAAATCCTAAGTTATATATAGTGGTAGGTTGTGTGATAGGAAGGTGATAAGATGTCATCAAAATAGTTAGTGATATTGATAAATGTATGTATGGTGTGTTAGTAACATTATAAATAATGGTTGTGTGTATTTTACTGTCACCATTACGGTGGCACTACACACAGCCTTATAATTGGCAAAAGATATAAACTGACCATTTTAAATACTAAACTAGTGAAAGTTCAAATACAAATTGTGTTTTGCGTATAAAGTGTAATTAAGAATGTATATGGACTATTGATCTAAAGAATGAATGGTTAAGATCTAAATAAATAAAAAAGTAAAAAATTTCAAGCGTAAAAAGATAGAAAGTAAAATTATGCCTACAGTTGTTAACATTTTTTTTAAGTTCCATCAACTTTTTAAATTAATAACTTTTTTTAAGTTCCATCAAATTTTTAAATGTCTATATTTTTTTTATATGATGTCATTTAAAAATATTACACAATTAAATCGAGTATTTTTATTATATTTAATTTGAGTATAGTATTGTTATTCTTTTTTTAATCGTTTTTGTGGTTTAACACAAGTTGCGTAATTATCAATAATTTGCATGATTATCCATATAACTTGGCGTTATAACTGTATTATTATCTAGCGTAGTTATAGACATATAACTTATGTGATTATCAATATAGTTTGCGTGATTATCATGCAACTTACCTAATTACTACCTTATGTCTTTGCGGACCAATTTATCATTTTCCTAAAATACACGTGACGTTTCCTGATTACTTCGTACCCTTTATACGTAAATTATTCTTTGTATAATAACTTTACCCTTAAACTAGATAAATAAATTTAATTAATACTATAAGAAAAGAAAAGGGTGATAATACTAATTTAAGTACACGATAGAATGCAAAGAAGATTTTGAATTAGCTTGGAAAAATGGTAGTTGGATTGGGAAAGGGATCTATATAGACTCATGTGAAAACGAGTTTTGGTGAAAATGGGTCGTTATAAAAAATATCAATTTGATTTACATTTACATCAAACATGTTTTGGTCAAAGTATGCTACTATGCTCTTAAATAGGCCGTCTTAGAAGAAAAATATTAAAAATAGATTCACCCGCTATATTTTTGTTTTTATGGCGGCTAGTGAACAAATAATGGGTACATAAGGCTATTCGTAGTGGGGTTTGAAACCCACTTTTCACGCCCATTCACGCCCATTTCACGCCCCCACTCCATTACGCTCCTGATTTTCGCGCCTCAACCCCCCTCTAGGCGTGATATATTTCAAGCCCTCCCCCTTTTCTCTCTCTTTTCCTGATTGGCCCATGTCAACTCATCCTTTTTCTGATTGGCTATCTTTTTCTTTTTTCTTTTCCTTTTTTTGAATAAGCTGATTTAGTAAACAAGCATCTCCACTACACCACTTGCCCATTTGCCATGTCATGATCCATGTGTCACAAAATGCCCACATGAGGGGCTTGAAAATTAGTAACCATTACACATAGCCTAAGCACACGTTTTTAACCGAACCTGCCCACTTTTTAATGGACGAGTTATAATTGTCACACGAAGTTTCGAATATGTTCTACTAACCGAATCAACCCGACATGTTTTAGATCTTCGCTATGTTTGTAAGTATGATTTTTTTTTTCTTTTTTGTTTTTTTTTGTTAATTAAGCAGTCTTCATTAATCAAACCAACTGTTGTGTTTTTTTTTTAAGAGTTTAAGGTTAGGAAATGGTGTGTGTGTTCCATCTACTTTTAGATTCAACTACTATAGTTAATAGTTGGTTAATTTGATCTTCATTTGCACAATACAGAGAACGAAAGAGACTTGAACAATACTTTGTACCTATCACTTGCATACGTCATAAAAGACATGATAACGACCATTATTTGATAATCTATTAAAACCGATGACTGATGATACCTTTGTACATCTGTTCTTCCTTCTATTGACGATTTAAATAGACAAAAGATATAAGTTTAAAAATATGGTTATGACTTAGAGTATTAAAAATTGTATTTCCGCCAATTTTCAGTCCGAATTTTTTATGATGAATATTAGTTTTAATGATAATATATTTTACACGCGGATGCAGATTATCCTTGTTTAAATAACCACAATAATGCACTTGATAGTCATTTTGTGCATTTATTTATTTGTAATGTGGTGCATGACACAATACAAGTGGTGCATGACGCTACAAAAGTGATGAAGTTACCTTGACGGCATACTTTTTTGGCGATAAATCTACACAATCTAAATCTTCAGTGTTATTTAGCTCACAATGTTTTATTCATGAGGTTGACAAACCACTTTATTGTATAACAGAATGTGAAGTGTTCTTGTTTGTGTATTTTAGTAACGCGATCGGTGAACGGAGATAAGACAGATAGAAATCAATCAACAGCCTCAACTTTCATGAACTACGTTTCCATATCATTCGCCAGGGGCAGATCCAGGGAAAATTTTCAAGGGTAGCGTTCAACTTTTTTTTTGTCAGGATTAACGGGGGTTCGGGGGCAGCGTCCCCGAGAGAAGCGGGGTCCAAGGGGCGGCAAGTCCAAGTCAGCGCGAAACTTTTTTATTTTGGACAAAAGTCCTTCATTAAAAATGCATCAAAATTTTTTATCCGAAAATGTATAAAATTATATCTGAGGGCCAAAATATGTCATTTTGTTTGACTTATATTAGTTTAACACAATTACATAATACCTCTTACTTACAAGTTTTAGTTTAAAGTGCACAAACTTATTAGTGTTTGGTTTTAGGTAATTAACGGGCGTTTTGATCCTATTTTCATCTTGGAATTTAAATAGAAATCATAAAAAAAATTGGATGTGTAGTGTAATATATTTTTAGGGGTAGCGAAAAATTCGTTTCAATGGTAGCGAAATACCGAAAACCTAAAAAAAAAATTTGCACTTCGCCGGAAAAGTTCAGGGATAGCGGGCGCTACCCCTTGTTGAGGCTAGATTATGAGACTTGTAATATTAAATAGTTTGGGCTAGGCTTAGAAGGTTTTTTTTTAGTTTAGTAGACTAGTTTACTTGGGTTTACTATTGGGCTTGGGGTTTAAGATTGGGTTTAACATTAGGGTTTAAGGGCCCAATTGTAAACTCATGGGGTGGCTATATAAACCCCATGAGTTCACCATCATAAGGGTTGCTTGTTTATGATTTTGGAGCAACCAAGTGATTACGATCGTAAACTCGAGAGAAGCTGAGTTTACGATTTCATGTTTGTACCCGACAAGTTCATCTTGTGTGCAAAGATCAAGTTTTTATTGCTTTAATCATCGTATTCTTGTGTTCTCTTCATCTCTATTTTTGAATCATTAATCTAAATAGTTTCCGCACGCTTAGATTAGTTAGATATCGTGAACGGTTGTTGTTTCTGGACCAATAATTGGTATCAGAGCCAAGAAACGAGTGTTTCGTGGTTCTCACGATATTGATTCAAGAAGATCTAACAGTTTTTTTGAGTCTTTCTTGAGTTTTTCAGGTTTACGATCGAGTTTGCTGCTGTTTCTGGGCTGTTCGTCGTGTTTACGATCGCTGTTCTTGCTGTTCTTGGTGTTTACGACTGTTTCTAGGCTGATCTTGGAGTTTACGATCAGTGTTCTTCATCAGATTTGAGTTTACGATCAAGAAAAAAGTGTTTACGATTTCAAGATCGGATTTTTGAGTGTTTACGACCGTGTTTACGACTTTGTATTGTGTTTACGACTGAAGGTGATCGGAAACAAGGTTTACGACTGAAGGTGATCGGAAATAGGTTTACGATCAGGAGTTTAC
>JBCNJP010000006.1:3392955-3452484 GCA_039602395.1 Deinandra increscens subsp. villosa | reverse complement strand
TTTCTTCATAAAGCATGCTCAATCTTTCATGAACTTGTTAGATCTTCTGTATTTATAACTAGGAATGCTAGATCTGTGATAAAGTCTCCAACTTTGCGTATGATATCCAACCATGATAGAGATTCATGCTACTTTAGCCATTTTAGGGTTTTGAATGTATTTTGGGTGATTTGATGACGAAATGCATGTTAAACACGTTAAAGCTTGTTGATTTATGTTGGTAAATGCCTATGAATGATAAATAATGAATTGCATGTATGATCAGAAGCTGTTAGGTTGATTTTTAGGCAAATCCGTATGTTTTTCGCGACCAGCGAAACTGTGTGTTCTCTGGGCGAAACTAAGTAGCGAAATTATATCTCCTTCCAGCGACACTGACCAGCGAAACTATAGTGTCGCCGGGAACCTGACCTGACCAGCCCTAGCGAAACTATCGAGCGAAATACCTGAACGAAAGTTCAAACCAGTTTCCCTGCGAAACTAGGCTAGCGAAACTGCGTCAGCAGTTTCGGGCGAAACTAGCCTAGCGAAACTGTGTTACCGGGCATTGCCTAGCGAAAGTGCTGCCCGTGCACCTAGCGAAACTGGCTAGCGAAACTATGCTAGCGAAACTAAGACCTGACCTAAAAACCAAACTTGTGAAATTTGCTTAAGTGTTATGCCATGACTTGCATGATTTTGCCATGATGAAATATGTTTGATATCTGATTCATATGAACCCTTATTTATGATCAACCATTGGTGTCGTGTGTCGGTATGTCGAGTCATAGTTGCAACGTGCTATGTTATGGGCCATAGTGATATTAAGTAAAGATTAGACACGAAACTAATACTTAAGACCTAAACGTGTTCTAGGTCCTCGTTAAACAACATACTTGGATACTTAGCAAGTGTAGCAGTGCAACCAAAGGTGAGTGTCACTAACCCGCTTACCGTGAGTCCGATGGGCCACACAGAATAACTTAACGAAAACAATGCTGATAAACTCGAGAGTGCTAGGCACCTCACTGATAAACTTGAGAACACGGGATTGCTCGGCACCCACTTGATGAATTGAAGTGTTTTATGGGAAACACTTGTGAATTGTGAACAAACTGTTTTTCTGAAACAAAACTGAAAACGTTTTAATATGGCTAGTGTAGGTTAAAGTCTAAACCATATGATATCACATGTTTTCTAAGGATGCCTTAAAACTTAAAAGTCCTCAACTTAATTGTGCCATTAATTGTAAAGCGAGGGGATGTTGGGTAGATCTACTGGAGTTTGACAAACTCCGCCCCGTGGCACGGGGAGTGCACGGAGGAACAATATCAGCCTATTTGACCGTGGTCCCGAGAGGACACGGGGGAGGCAAAAACCGCGATGACTCTGTCCGCACCGTACGGGATGGCTCGGCCCCCACAAAATAAGTCAGCTTTGGTACAAACTTCCTTAGAGCATGGAACAACGGATTAGCTACCCGCGATATCGGTTGAGTCCTTTAACTTTACGGAACTAGTACATACCCGATGACGTGGTCACGGACAAAACATTTATAAACTGAGAATTAATTACGAGCATTGCTTTTCACAAATGAATATTTTGTAAGTACATTTGATACAAACTATGATTATGAGACCGGGCCAATGCATGACAAGCCCACTGTGAACTCACCAACCGTTAGGTTGACACTTGCGTGGTTTAAACTTTTGCAGATCGCTAAGGAGTATCCGGAGCGGGTTGGCATGGCACGTGAAGACCTTTATTTTAATTGAACTATTTTGGGAATTAAAAACAACATTTATGTAAAGCACGTGGTTAGTGCTAAAGACAACTAATTTTCCGCTGCATATGTAATTTAAGACTTTGATTCCTATCTTGTGTTTGAACTAACCCTGATTCGTTTAGTATTTGTAACTGTGGTTGTGGATCCTGGTCTAGTCGCGCCCCTTAACGGTATAAACTCCGTTAGTGGTATTTTGGGGGTGTGACAGAATTGGAATGAATTCCTAAGGCCTTTATTTATAGCCTTGAATAACCTCCTTACTTTGTAATCCCACCAATGTGGGATACATGCAAAATTTCGAAATTCCCTTATGCCTAAGGGATTTTCGAAATCTTCCATGTGGGATAGATAATTTCCTAATTTAACCAACTATTGATTAATTATTATTTATCCCTTTCAATTAACAAACTGTTAATTAACCTCCCAAATAGTTTTTGTCTAGTTAATTATTAGACCATAATAATTAACAAACTATTTCTTTTCCCTTTTTATTAATTCTCCATATGTCGAGTCTTGAGGGCAACCCAAAAGGACTGTGCTGCTATCAATTATAGTTATAGGCTTAGACACCTAATCCAACAGTATCTTCATGTCATGACAAGCAATTTTTATGGAGGATATGTTTCCTTGAGAGGTAAAAGGTAAAATTCAGCATGAAAGGTACTGTTCTTAACTTGGTTGTTTGTTTGATGAAGCGGCACAGGGTGTTTTGAGTCAAACCAAATTTCCTAAAATTTTCACTTGGTGCTTGATTGTTGAAGTGTTTGACTTCTAATGCAATTTAGTGTGCATGTCATGAAACCCATTTCGCAAAATTTTTAAATTCATACTTTGAAGATTAGCTTGGCCTGATATGTGTGTCTTTATTTGTTCTGTTTGTGTGTGTTCGTGTTTAAAAAAAGTGATTGATGTTCACAAAAGTTGTGACATTAAAAATCAAAAAGCAGATTGATGTTCACAAAAGTTGTGACATTAAAAATCAAAAAGCAGATTGATGTTCACAAAAGTTGTGACATTAAAAATCAAAAAGCAAGGGGAAGAAATGTAAAGATGAAGGAAAAGTTAATCCCTCAAAAATAGTGTGTTTTTCAATTTTTAATTGTTTGTGTTTTGTTTCTAAGAAAGCCATGAGAAGTGAAATATGGTCGGATTGAAGATGACTGACACATGTAAAGCGGAAGTGAAAAGCAAGCTCCACGGTGATATGCTCGGTAGGCTCGACCTAATCTTATGACCACCAATGTTAGTGCAATGAACTTAAAATATATATGTGTTTAGTTTCTCATCTCAGTTTGCATGGTTTAAAAAACTGAGTCCCAGCAAAAACGGGTTGAGAGTGGTAATTATACCTAGTATTCACTCTCTCACACGCCATGTTTCTGCTGTCATGACTACACCACATAATGAAAAGAAAAGAAAAGAAAAAGAAATGAAAAAGAAAAGAAAAAGAAAAGAAAATGAAAAATAATCATTCAGTTTGGTCTTCTTTACGTGCTTACTCGGCCGACCTGATCACCGACTGATGATTAATGAAATAAGTGGTAGTCATAACAGTGTTGCATGGTTCCTCAAGTTGGGGATTTGTTCACCATCATAAGGGTTGCTTGTTTATGATTTTGGAGCAGCCAAGTGATTACGATCATAAACTCGAGAGAAGCTGAGTTTACGATTTCTTGTTTGTACCCGACAAGTTCATCTTGTGTGCAAAGATCTAGTTTTTATTGCTTTAATCATCGTATTCTTGTGTTCTCTTCATCTCTATTCTTGAATCACTAATCTAAACGGTTTCCGCACGCTTAGATTAGTTAGATATCGTGAACGGTTGTTGTTTCTGGACCAACACCCCTCCCCTGGGCATAGCTCTGCCCCTGTCATTCGCAGGTTCCCTGTCAAATCCTAAAACAAAACGGAAACGGATGATCAAATAAAAGTAAAACCAGACTTTAGTAACACAAATAAAGAAGAAAATGAAGGAATGTATAATATACATATTCTGATTGGTCATTTAGAAGATGAGAAATGAGATTATTTTTAAAGCTAATGATTTGAGAAATATGGCATATTCGATTCAATCATACACTTTTTTTTTCCGAGTGGATAGTTAATAGTAATAATAAACTTGACATTAGTTGGACAACGTGGTTACAAAATCCTCTGAATTTCATGTAATTTGCTGGTGTTGGGTTAAGGTTTATCTAGCCCTCCTCATTTAATTTTTTTAATAAAATCATTTTATGTTCAAAAAATAAAGTAAAACCAAGCTTGTTATATAAGAACCCTAACATCATTAGGCGGCGTGGTGTATGCACAACTGGTAATGAATTCCGAAAGAAAAACTTTGATTATCAGCCATACCAACAATTATCAAGAAGTCATCATTTAGGACTTTGTTTGTTAGAGAAGGCCAGACGAAACCTCACACGAATAATCAATGGCTCATCGATGTAAAGGCTTGCGGAAGTAGAGATGGTGTAGCCGCCGATGGTAATGAAGAGGAAACCTCGCTATTTTACACCTTCGATGATTGATGAAGAGGTGGACTAAAATATGAGGATGAGATACGGTGGGTAGAACACACGTTGTACATAGCCATGGATGCCAAGCCTCATAAACAGGTCACACGGCACACAACAAACAGTGCTTCGTGACCTTGCACATAATCAATGAAATATCCACTTGTAACTTATTGTAACCCCCTAGCTAAATTATGTAGAGTTAATTTCGTCCAAATCATCAGATTCATGTGTAAGTAAGGGTGCTAAAAGTCAATCCTCTTGAGTACTATTCGAGATTGTATGACTAAAATCTTGAAACACATCTGAACTTGAGCCTATATGAAACTCATTCAATAAACTACTACTTCAAACACGAACTTCACTTATAAAGCTTGACCAAGCTTTTGAGACCAAACATGTAATTTATCTTATTTTCTTTAATAAATTAAATATGTGAGTATATAATAATTGTTATATATGAGATAGGGATATGATAAATTGAAAACTCAAAGTTATTATAAAAATTCAAAAACTTCTCACTTATTTCTTTGAAAATTATAGTTTATTCATATAATAGGTTTCTCTATAAAAATTATACCAAAAATTCTTTATTATCATATTCTTTTAATTAAGAAAAATATTATCGTACGTTTTTTTAGTATTGTATATATGCATTATGAGTGATACTGCTACATATCATATTTTAATCATAATAAAACATTAAAATGGTTGACATATGTCTCATTTTTAGGGGCCCACATCAACACTGTCACATATCAAAATCACAATCAGTTATCAATTTATTAAATTACCAATTAAAACTAATTACTAATTTGTTCAAACTAAATTTTCATTTCAAAAAAATTGGCACACTTAATTTAAATTTAATAAATTTACTCGATAATTTGAGTCTTTTAATAGCTCGCTTGGTGGAGGTTGTGTCCTCTTAGTTAGAGGTCATGGGTTCAAAGCCTAAAAATGGTGTATTTGATGTAAATAAATATTTGCTGTTTAAAAAAAAAAGAAACTAATAAATAATGTCAAAGATAATCAATATTTTTAATGTATTAAGTTTTATCATTTAATACCAAGGGGCATTTGTCCCAATGGTATGGGGATGAAGGTTAGAGCTTGGGGACCTTGAGGTCTCAAGTTCAAATCTGACTTAAGGGGGTTTTTTTCAAGTGGTGAGTTTCCTCCTTGATGGTGTTCCTGGGTGAGCCAAGCCTGGAGTGTCAAAATCAGTATGGACGGTTGCAATCCCGTCTCAGGAAGGCTCATTCGGGTATTGGAGATTTGGGGAGTAGTTCCAAACGCCGTTAAAAAAAAAAGTTTTATCATTTAATGTTTTATAAGTATTAAGGGTTGGGTTCTATAGAAAACCAATATTTTATGAAAAACCAAAAAACCAAGGAAAAAAATTATTTTTTTTTAAACTTTTTTTATATGTTTCTTTCATGATTTTAAGAATATTGGAAAAAGAAAAAACTTTAAAAACGTTTTCGAGTTTTTTTAAAAAATAAAATAAAATTCGAATTTTAGCTTGAAATTAATATTGCACTATGCAACAATAATATAAAATTGGTTTATGAATGTCAATTCTTTGTTTTTTACATTATTCGCATAAACCACATTCATATTTAAGTTAAGTCTCTTGTTTTTAAGTAGTTTTAATTATAATGCATTATGCAATACTATTGGTACTATTGCATGATGCAATAATAAAAAATCACTAAACTTTTTATTTTTTAAATTTTTTTTCCCATAAATAAAGCTAATAAAATTATAGAATTTTTGGTGAAATTATTTTTAAAAAATATTAATATATGAAGAAGTTATAGAGAAAAAAATGTTGGTTTTTTGGTTTTCTGGATAATTATTGGTTTTCTATAGATCTTTCCCCTAAGTATTAATTCATAATTTCTAAATCTCTTAATCACCTTTTTTATATTTATATAATATTATAAACTTAAATTTTTTTTTCGCGTAATACACGGGTTATCAATTTAGTATGTTATATATCATATTACTAATAGTGTATTATAACTATTAAAACTATTTTTTTTTTTGCTTTTATAGGAAAGGTAAAAAATATTATAAACTTGAAAAAAAAAACTAAAAGCAAAATTGGTTTTTTAGGTTTTATAAGAAAACTATTCTTCAAGAGAACTTAACTCACTCGTATGAGAAGTTATTAAACATTTGTGGATTGTGGATGTTACAACTAATTTAGGTAAAGAAACCAATTACCAACTATTCTATGATATGAAACTCATCGCACGGGTGTTGTAACTAACTGATAAATATATGAATATTAATAACTTTAATTATATTAAAAAATAGAGATAATATATTTAATTATTTGTATTTGTATTATATTCCCGTGTTATCATTGGTGATGCTTAGATCAATAAACTTTTTAGAACATTGAATTATCCTCGTTTTTGGTAAGTTCCATGTATTAAGTTTCGTGCGTCATATCAATCATTTTTAAAGGACTAAATTGAAATTTAGTCTTTATGATATGTTTGTCTTTTGCTCCTAAGGAAGTGTGTTTTATGATGTGTAAGGTAAGGCAATGATTTCGTAGCTTCCTATTACGGGTTTTTTTTTTTTTTTTCTAACAGCAAAAAACAACTCCATTAAATGGGAAAACGCCCCCTAGCGAGAAATTAGAGACGCCTCAAACACCAAAACAGAATACATCATAGTGTAGCTATCCCAATTATCAATTACGAATGAATCATCGCCTTTCCCATTCCACAATCAAACATATATACAAAAGATTTGTCTAGCTATCTTTGGTAACAGAATATGCATGATCCTAGCCTAATTAAATAGTGATATGACAACTGTATAATAATATACAAAATAATATACAATAATACACCCCCGCAATCTAAACGGGAGGCTGATGAACGTTTAAGCTGGATCGAAAATCATCAAACAAGACCTTAGGCAACCCTTTGGTGAAGATGTCCGCTACCTGGTAACGGGAAGGAACGTGAAGCACTCGAACTTGTCCTCGTGCCACCTTTTCTCGAACAAAGTGTATGTCCATTTCAATGTGCTTTGTACGTTGATGTTGGACTAGGTTCCCCGAGAGATAAATAGCACTGATGTTGTCGCAATAAACAATAGAGGCTCGTGAAGGAGGATAGTGGAGCTCGAGTAATAGGTTACGCAACCAACAAATTTTGGAAACGACGTTGGCGACACCTCGGTATTCGGTTTCAGCGCTGGACCGAGAAAGAGTTAGTTGACGCTTGGAGGACCACGCGAGCAAATTATCCCCCATATAAACGCAATAGCCTGACGTAGAACGTCGTGTATCCGGGCACACGCCCCAGTCCGCATCTATGTAGCCGACTAGATCCGTGGATGAAGAAGGGGAGATAGTGAGGCCATAAGCGGAGGTGCCCTGAATATATCGCAGAATGCGTTTCAACGCATTCATGTGGGAGGTAGTGGGTGCATGCATGTGGATACAAATTTGTTGCACAGCGTATGCGATATCCGGGCGGGTGAACGTCAAATATTGTAAAGCGCCGGCAAGTTCGCGATACTCGGTGCCATTATCAAGAGGTGTGACGGCATCAGTGCTAAGCTTAGATTGCGTATCCACAGGAGTCGCAGTCGGGTTGCAATGTGAAAGACCCGCCCGCTCAATGATTTCTAAGGTGTACTTTTCTTGAGATAGAAATAATGAGTGTGCCTGTTTGTTAACTCCGATGCCCAAAAAATAGCTGAGAGGACCGAGGTCTTTCACGGAGAATTCTCTAGCGAGAGAGTCCATAAATGTGTAGCGAAGAGCGTCAGAGGATGTGATGAGGATAATATCGTCAACGTACAATAAGAGGAATGCCCGGTCTCCCCCATTGCGATAGATGAAAAGAGAATGATCACTCTGGCTGTGGATGAACCCAAGGGTGTGAAGATAATCTGCAAAGCGTTTATACCAAGCCCGTGGTGCCTACTTAAGCCCGCATAACGATTTGCGAAGTAAACATACATGATTGGGGTAATTTGGGTCTCGAAAACCCATGGGTTGATGCATATATACTGTCTCATGTAGATAGCCATGCAAAAAGGCATTCTTTACATCAAGCTGGTGAATACATCTATTACTTATCCACACTTTACTCCAAACTCTAATCTCATTAACAACTTTTCCGAAAGACGGAGTCGCTCCATTTAAAAGCACGTTATTTCTTTCATTCCACACTACCCACGCAGCAGTAAGTATGACGCCCTGAATCACGTCCTTCTTCTTAGCATCAATCTGCGTCCAGGAATGGATAGTCACCAGATCTTCGAACGAGAAGACTATCAAATTTGGGATCTTGCACCAAGCAACAATCCATTGCCAAACTTTGACCGCGAAACTGCAACCGCTGAACAGATGCATCACAGATTCCTCGCCATCATTGCAAAGACAGCAGCGAGTGCTTCCCACCTGCACATTACGGCGCACCAAAGAATCGAGCGTGGCAATCTTGTTTCAAAGCGCTTTCCAAGCGAACAAATTGACTTTGCCAGGCACGAGATTACACCAACAATAAATCGGATCCTCCACAGTCCTATCCGAACAAGATATGACCTTTCTAACCTCCTTAGCCGAGAAGTCCGCTGCCCCGTTCCCAACCCATATCCATCTCTGATTATGAAACGCCATCCATAAATGCATACCATGATTATTCTTGCTTAACTCAGAATTGACCCCCACCAAAGATTTCCAAACCCCTGAGATATCTTTTCTACAAGGAAAAAACAACTCCCTGTTACGAACAACATGAATGCTATCAACTACTCTACACCAAAGTCTTCCATGATCAACCTTATATTTCCATAGCCATTTACACAACAAACTGATATTTAACTCCTCAAGCTTGACCAGCCCCAACCCACCTTTGTCCTTAGGCATGCAAACAACCTCCTTTTTGACCCAATGAATACATCTTTTATTCGACCCCCCCCCCCCTCCAAAAGAAAGTTGAATCGGATTTTATCCGGAACATTAATGACCTTTTTAGGAGCTTTATAAAAAGAGAAATAATAAGTTGGCAAACTATCCAACACACTTTTCACAAGGACTAACCTTCTGGCAAACGAGAGAGTCTTGGACTTCCATTTGGAAAGTCTCCTTTCAAACACATCCACCACCTTTTGCCAATTGCATCTTCTACTCATATTTGCCCCCACAACCATCCCCAAGTAAGATAGGGAAAACAACCTTCAATACATTTTAAATCTGAGGCTTTGCTCCCTACAAATTCCGAATCGATGTTCACCCCGTATAAAGCACACTTACTTAAATTTAATTTCAGTCCGGAAGCCAACTGAAAGCATCGAAAGATCCTAACAATATTGTCAATATTTGCATTGCTCCGTTTGGCCAAAACAATTGTATCATCCGCATAAAACAGGTGAGAGATAGAAGGGCCTCCATTAGGCAATTGAATAGCCTCAAGGATACCGATGGAACAAGCTTTCGAGAACAAGCAATGCAGAGCCAGTATACCAATAACAAATAGATAGTGGGATAGGGGATCCCCTTGTCTCACCCCTTTATAAGAGTTAAATTCCTTCCCCGACGAGCCATTAACGAGTACCGAAGCCCTAACCGAAGAAAGGACACCTCTAATCCAGTGCCTCCATTTTTCTGGAAAAAGCATTTGATTCATAATGGAGTCCACAAAAAGCCAATCCAAGGAATCAAAAGCTTTAAAAAATCGGCCTTGAAAAACAAACCCTCCCCTTTACTGCGTTTTAGCCAAGACACTACTTCATTAAGGACAAGAGGCCCCTCCACAATATATCTTCCTTCAACATAGGCCATTTGAGTCTCCGATATTGAATCCTTCATCACCACCTTCAATCAGGAAGCCAAAACCTTAGAGATAGCTTTTGAAATGCATCCAAGGAGACTAATGAGCCTAATATCCTTAAGGCATTGGGCATCAATCACCTTCGGGATCAAGTGAATAAAAGAAGAAGCACACCCATATGAAATGCGCTCTGACTCAAAAAAAAAATTGATTAAAAACCTCCATAAAATCCGATTCAAGACAATCCCAAAAGAACTTTAGGAAATGGAAATTAAACCCATCGGGCCCAGGAGCCTTGTCTCCATCGCAGGCCCATATCGCAGCCTTGATTTCCTCCTTAGAGAAAGGCTTGTTAAGCTCCTCCGCCTGCTCATTAGACAGTTTGTTAATCCCCTCACAAACAATAGTCGGTCTCCTCGAGTTCGTAGGTCCGAATATATCTTCAAAGAAATTAGTAGCCGCACGTTTAATTTCCATCGGATCATCAATCCAAACCCCATTTAGCTTCAGCCCATTAATCCTTCCTCCCGTCGCATTCGCATTCACAAAACCATGAAAAAGAGACGATTTTTCATCTCCCTCTATCGTCCATTTAACTCTAGCTTTCTGACAAAGATCAAGATGCTTAACCCTTTGTATCTCAACTAATCTACCTTTTTTTCCAACCCATTCCTTCATTTCATGCTCATTGATTGTTCTAACCTCGCTAGCTAAATCCATATCCGAGCAGAATTTAGAAAGATCATGGTATTCCTTACTTTAAGCTTCTGAACCCAATCCTTAATACACCCCTTGACCCTTTTTAATTTTCTATGCAACTTAATATCCGGAGCTAAATACGAAGGTTCGGCTATGGACAACTCAACTTTAATAATACTCACCAACTCAGGATACTCCAACCAGGAGGAAAAGAAACGAAAAGGTAAGGGGCTAAAGTCTTTGGCACCACATTATTATATTATACAAAAAAATTTCATGGATGAATAGTTAATTTTTATTTTTTTTTAAATTTTGGCCACGTGACTTTGGTGTTTTGACGCTTTCTACCCCTAAACTTTTACGATTTGTTTTTTTTATTTTTAACGAAATAGTAAACTTTTAGTTTTCATAGTTTGGCCACTTTGTTTCATACTCTTACGTTTTGTACCGTTTAACTTTTAAAGTTTTTTTTTTTAATTTTAAGTTTTGTTGTCTTCTATTTTGGCACGAAACTTTTAACCTTTCTACTTTCGTTTTTAGTATATTTTTATAGTTTTATACTTTCACTACAAGACTGTTAGACTTTTATGTTTTATACCCCTTAACTTTTTTATCCTCTAACATTTAAACTTTTTTTTTTGTTTTAACTTTTATTGTCTTCTACTTTGGCCATAAAACTTTTAACTTTTATACTTTCGTTTTTAGTATATTTTTATAGTTTTATGTTTTCACCACAAGACTTTTAGACTTTTACGTTTTATACCACTTAACTTAGTATATTTTTATAGTTTTATAATTTCACCACAAAACTTTTAGACTTTTACGTTTTATACTCAATTTTTTAACCCTTTAACTTTTAAAGTTTTTTTTATTAAGTTTTTTTGTCTTCTACTTTGGGCACGAAACTTTTAGTTTTTCTACTTTCGCTTTTAATATACTTCTTAGTTTTATACTTTTACCACGAGACTTTTAAACTTTTACGTTTTATATCACTTAACTTTTTTACTTTCGCTCAGTATACAAATTCAACCCCGCAGCAACGCGCGGGGTGGGTAAATATCTCGTTTTAAAATAAGGGGGGTGTGGTGAGACCACATTCTCAGAAGGGCTCTAAGAGAAGCGCAAGGCCAACGATTAAAAAAATCTTCACTTACCAAAATCCTATCCAACTTACTGAAGTTCACCCCATTATCATAGGAAAATGTATATCTTGCACCCCCATACTATACTCCTTTAGATTAGCCTGGAGAATGAACTCGTTAAACGCATCCGCACTTCTAGCACATAACTCCGAGAACCTCCTTTCATCCGGAGTCATGACCTCATTAAAATCACCGATTAACACCCACATGCCCTTCATATCTCGGATCAGATTAAGCAACTCCCCCAAAGCAACCTCTTACTACGCGAATCTTGAGGTGCATAGACATTCACAACATTAAGAAGATCCGAATCCCCCACCATATGACCGGAAACAAGAAGAAGGTTAGGGTTCTGAATAGACTCCACCTGATTGAAAACGGCCGGGTCCCAGATGCTAACAATACCGCCGAACCTGCCATTGGCTTTCACCTCTTCAAAGCAAAAAGCAGATCTTCCCCAATAGTTTTTTATAGGAGCAATGGAATTTTCAGACACCTTCGTTTCCTGTAGGCATAGAAAATTCAATTTATGCTCCAATCTAATTCCCCTGATCCAATCCTCCTTGTTAGAATCCCTCATACCCCTGATATTACTTGAAAGAAAATCCATCAGCACCTTCCTATAACTCCATTACACCCGACAACCTATTTGACTTCCTTATAATATAACTATCCAGATTCACCCCAAGACAACCACCAACCCTAATTGAATTATCCACTTCTTTCTCAGAATCCGAAGGAGAAAAACGATCAGCCCAGCGACCATCGGCACCCAATACCGGAGAAGTAGCGGCGAATTCGCCCTCTTCATCCTCGTCGTCACTGGAGCCCACTTCATCACAGACAGATTTAATCCCTTTCCCTTTCTTGTTCAACACTTGCCTGTAATCGGACCTGACCCGCCTTCTAGCCCTACCGACTTTAAGCCCAAAACCCGTACTCGAGGAGCTGGGCTTGCCTCCAACCTCATCGAACTCAGAAGACATGGGCCTATCCTCCGAAATGCCATCAGGCCCAATAAATATAAGGAAGCTTATCGGACCCACTCGGATACACCCTCAGCCTCTCTGGACAAGAATCTTCCACTCTTTGTACCGTTGCCGAGGTGGACCCCACATCCGCATGCGCACCTCTTTCATCTTCTGCTGCAGCCGCCTCACCACTTTCCCATGCACTATCTTCTCCATGCAAAGGATCATTCGACTTCCCTTCTGGCGTAGACGAGGCCGCCGGCGATCCACCGGAATTAACAACCAAAAAATTCGGCTGCCAGTCATCCAGAATCTCCGATATCGCACACCGGAATTTTTTTCCCATCCACTCATTTATACGAAGAACGTTAACAGGCGACATACTAGTCACCAAAATACCAATGCAATCAAACGATAAATCACCGTCATCCAACTTCGCCTCAGAGGCTTGACAGATCGTTCCCAGAGAGCTACCTATTGCATCGAAAACTCTGTTGTTCCAAAGCACCGGCGGCACACCTTGAATTTTAATCCAAGCCACCCGATCAAACATCGTCGCCTTCCCCCTCCACAAATCGAGTTTAGAGAACCAAGGTTCCCAAAGACTTTTGACCGCTAAAATGTCCTCCGCGTGATCGGAACATTCGAAGGAGATTAGAACTGATAAACCCCCTAGATATTTGATCTTCCAGCCAGTCATAGGGATCTCTGACTTTCAAGAGTGAAGGGAACAAAGCCTCTTAATGTCCTTAGCCCGACCAACAAGTGCTTTACCACTCCAGTGGTCCAAAGCATCCGAAGAGGTATCCTTAATCGGAATAACCACCTCCTGAGAACCCATCCCACTACCAACCACCCCAGCAAAGGATTTCCCATCTAAGAGTTTGCCGGCATTATTCACACCACCTCCATTAATGAAGTTTCTCAAGTCAAGTCCCTTGGAGCTATCTTCCGTCTTCAGACGATTAACTGGTTTACCGAATCTGTCGAATCTTTCAAGGTTCACTGATACCTTTAGAAAATCCATCTTGATGTTCTGCATCTTGGCTTCCAACTCCAGGTTATCCTTAACTCCAGTAAATTTAACAAAACCAAAAGGACAACCCACCTTGTCACACCTTGAGGAGATGAAGACGTCAGCCAAATTCCCAAACTTACCAAACACTTCCCAAAGGTCCTGAGATTTGACACCAGAGAGAAGATTTGAGACAAAGAAAATGTAAGATCCCCCTTTCTCCCCCAAGTAAGAACCCCACCTATGCACTTTCTTATTACCCCAATCTTTACGCTTCCGACCCACCACCTCACAGTCACTTTCTCTCACACTTTCCATGAGGCCCAACGTAACCCAAAAAAGGAACGGAACCAAATGAACCTGACACAAATCAATCCAAAACCCCAATAGGATAGCTCGTATTACCTGTCTCGAACTGAACTCTGGAGGATGCAATCTACGAAGAGGTTGGGAAAAACCCTAACAAGACCCAACGTAGAGATCACTAACCCACTGAACAGTGAAAAAGGAAATCACAGGTGTGCTATAAGGGTAGGAAAAGAATGTGAAAGAAGATGCTAGAAGAAGAAAAAACCCGACGAGTCACCGAAGAAAGGGACAAACTTTATCAGTGTTTGTTTCTATTCTATTACGGGTTTATCTTTTAAAACCTTATGCGCCGTCTCTCGTTATTGAAGAGTCAGCCAATCTCTCATGCTTAGGCTATCCGTAGTAGATGGAGCCCCTTGTGGACGTTATGCGCCATGTGGCGTCCACGTCATCAAGAGAGGCTCCATGCCAATAGTGGTGTAGTGGTAAAACTTTTATAACCCTTTAGCAATCATTACCTAATTATTTATTTAATCATTTTTTTATATAAATAAATATTAAAAACTAAAACATTTAAAACAACAAGATACATTTAAAAAAAAACTACCAAATTTTTTACAAAAAAGTTCAACATTCATTAAAAAAACACCAAACATGAAAAGTTAAAAATAATCTAAAGTCCATATTCTTTCATGATATCGGCTCGAATTTGCAACGCGAGGCTTCGTGCGGGTTCGTCTCGGGGATCGGTTTCATAAGCCTCTCCAACACTTTTTCTTTTTTTCCGAGCGTTAACGGATTTCGCTTGTTCTCTCTTAATTGTCAACAAATCATCAAAACGTTCTTGCATTTCTTTATGGTTTGAAGAAGGTTCGCCACGAGGAAACATCTTGTTTGTAGTAAGTAGAAAGAATTTTATAAATGTGGGAGGATGAGTGGAGGACTGTGTTTAAAAAATGGATGAAAAGTATTATTTTATAGTGTGTAAAATAGGTTAAAAAAACAAAACATCAAATGACCGTTCAACGGTAGAAAAATTAAATACCCTCTCCTCCTCCACGGCGCCATTAACATGGCGCTCCCCCTCATTTTGACTAACATGGCGCCCCGGGGGTGGGTAGGGGCGTTATGAGGGGCGCCATATTAGGAAAAAAGCCTCCATAACGCCCATTATGGATATCCTTATAATAATGTTTACTGGTTTCTTTCTGTCAAACTAATCAGGAAAATGTCTATATCCTCCGACCAGTGTCACCTCGGATATACAAGCATACCATTGTAAGATTTTCCTTGTTGATTGTGATTCTTCCCAAAGAGGACAATAGGAGTAGCCAGTAAGACCAACGATTAAGCACAAATCAAGTAGACACAATCTTTTAACATTTGGCCCTCGACATTAAGCTAAGTGAACACTAAGTAGACCCTATGTAACCGTAAGGGCCAAGGTAGGAATACCATATTCTCCTCACTCACGTTCCTTTCCATCCACATCAGCGTTATACCATATTTTATAATTACCTTACTAAGTCTCACTAGCTCTCATTTAAAGGTAGGAATACTAACCATTTTTCTTATTCACACTCTTTTTCTTTATCAACCAATTAAATTAAATCTATTAGGTCCCCAGAGGGGCTCTAATCAGAGTTGACTCAGTTGATTTTAAACAATTATGAATATTAAGTGCGAAAATTAAAATCCACTAGAAGAAAAACAATTCATATAAAGATTTTATGTATATCTATTTGTAAGAAATGGTTACAAGAGCTTATGATGTGAATGTGTAAAAACAAAAATATCTTTCTATAAGAGTAATGATCGATCTTAGTGAAGAAGATTACGATTTTTGTTGTTGTTTGTCTTATCGTTCATGTTGACAATGACATTCTGTTTATAGCAGGTGAGCGGAATAAAGTAGTTGGGGTAAATTGAATGAAGTATTCAATTAATTTACTACTTTTCAATCGTCACACCCCTAATTTTCACTAACGGAGTTTTACCAGGGTGGGGTGTGACAAATCAAGATCCAAGTCCATTAGTTACACCAAACAATCATTAAGGATCAAAAGATTTACGTTATATTAAAACATAAAATAAAATCAGAGTTTTACAAATGTGGAAGCATAAACAAAATATTTAGTATTTACACAAAACATCATCATTTCGAAGTAACGTAACTTGTATAAAAACCATAATAGTGTTTTAAGGACTCATGGATGCATATTTGTGATACTCGAGCACCTGCGACCTGAGAGAAACATTTTTTAAAAAAAGTGAAGGTTGGTGAGTTCACTTGTTTTGATATTCACAGTTAAGTTTTCGTCTATGGACACAAAAGTTTTACCATCCTTAGATTAGTTATAAAGTTATGCTATATTTGTGGCGCAGAGATTATATAACCACAGGACCAGTGCCTAAACAGAGGACTTGTGGCGTGCCATAACAACCAAACAAAAGATAAGACACAAATTAAGTTACGCAAAATAATCAGTCAATTTTGTAACGAATTGAGTGAGTTATGATATTTCCAATATGGTAAAAAGTCTAGACAACTTGTGTTAAGAGAAATTATTGACGTTTCGCTAATCAGTCAATAACATGACCCTGGCATATAATATGACTCTTAAATTTTACAGGCATCTAATTTCATGTTTTTCAAGCAATTTTCATCAAGAGGTTATTCACATAAAACCAACGTAACATGCTCATAATAACAACACAAGTTCGTAAATTTTGGAATATAGCTGTTTTTGCACACCTGACTTGCGACGACTGTTTCACAGGTCAAACAATGGTCATTAGAGATGTAATCATAGCCATTTTAAAGCTAGGACATAGAGTTAAATTGTGCAAAAAGAGTCACTCAATTTGGTTAAATATTGAGTGAGTTATGATGTTTCATAGTTGACCCAAATTTCATAAAGAATCCGTCCGAAAATGGGATTTTATAAAACGAGGTGTAACAAAAGTTTTGACCAAGAATTCGACCAATACTCATCATGGGACGATTTTTACAGCATTAATAATCAACAATGATCAATTTCACAGATTCTAAACACACATAATCATCCAAATCGAACCATAAACATGTTACGTACAATGAACACAATAAATGAAGCATCACAAACATGGAATCATCATCAACATTCAAGGGTATTTGAATCTTAGGTTAAGCACTTACCTTGGTTTGCTAATGGTTCTGGAAAAAAGATGGAGAATTCGAGATGTTTGAATGCTTGGAAGAGCTTGGTTCCACGAGAAGGCAATGATAAATCAAGAGTTTGTGTGTGTGTAGTCCAATCGTAGAAAGAAGAGAGGAGGGGGGGGGGGGGAGTAGAAGTTGACGACAACAAATGATAGGAGAGGGAGGAGAAAAGGAGTTTTAGGGTTTGATGATTTCTTGTGCTTATTTGTTCTAAAGACTAGCCAAGACCCACCCCTTGAGTTTTAACCAAAACAATGAGCTAAGACTTGAGCATTGGGTGGGAATTTTCGGCCCGGGGGGGGGGGGGGTGGTTCAAGACTTGATCCGAGAATTTTTTTTAAAGAGATGTGCAATAGTGAGTCACAGTTTATGCATAGGCCGGTTCTCCGTATTGCATACAATTGACATCAGAATCTGTCGACGACTATTCTAATTTGTGTAGTTTTGGTAATGCATAAAGTCAGGGTCACATATTGCAAAAAATTACAGAAAGCACATAAAATCATAGAATCACGTAATACAATTTGTTCACATTATGATTAAATGTCTAATGTTTTATTTAGTTGATCAACCAACGCTCGAGGACAGACTCGGTAACGTAACGCACATAACTTGACATGTAATAGATAAAAGATTTGTTTAATGGAGTTAGCCCTGGGATTTGCCAATTGTCACATCATTCCCAAGTTGAAAGAATGTTCATCCCGAAAATTAAAGTAATGCTTGTGGTATGCTGACTAGTTTCTAAGTCCATTATAAAGTGAAATTTCAGTGTATTAATTATAAACATATCTTGGTCACACACAAATCCTAGGTAAATTAAACATGCATTCTATCAAGTACGCATATTCCCTACCACATATTTTCACATCTCTATTCAGAAGTCTGAAACTTTGCTCGAGAGTTTAGATGAGAAGAGAAAGAATAGATCACATAGACTTTGGGTATCAACTAACTTCCCACTGGTGTTTCAATCAGGCTGCAACCTGACGTGTGACACGTAGTACGCATTAGTGAAAAAGGCTAAGGGTTTTGGATACTTGCGGGTCTCTTTTGTTGTGCACTTACGCATCTTTTGGGTGTACATATATATATATATATATATATATATTTTATTATTTTATTTTATATAGAGTGATCTACAAGCACACCGGTGCAGTCAACTCTAGGTCCTTGCTCACGCAAAACAGAGGAGAGTCTGACTAACGGCTTAGACATCCCCGAGTCTTTGCTTTCATAAAACAGAGGGGACGCATACTTTTCGAGCTCAGTTTCATACTCTTGGAATCAAACGTGTGTATCAGGAATACAAACATACAGTCAAATAAACATGCACAAAACCTAAGTGTGTGTTTTCAATAATATGCCATACATTATCTTCAAGCGTGTGACACATCCCTTTTGTGAATTAGAAACAAAGCCTACCAACATATCACCATGGATCATGTCTTTCACGTATGCCTTACGCGTGTCAGCCATTCTCAAAACGGAACAAAACACATTAAAAATTAAAAAGCCTCAGTTTTAGAGGGGCCTCTAATCAACTCTTCCCCTGCTTTTTTATTTTAGTGACTCTATTTTTCATCATTTATTTTTTTTAATCTTTTTTAAATAAGTAAACACACTGACACATAATTGAACAAAACAAATAAGAATCCTGCCAAGCTACCCTTCAAAGAATTAACTTGAAGGTTTAGGAAATTGGATTTTGACTCACACAAACTTCACCGCTTCAACACTCAAACACCCAAGTTAAAACAATACCTTTTTGCTGATTTCATCTTTTTACCTCTCAAGGAAAAATACCCTCTATTGTACAATATTTCATGCCATGAAGTAGAGTGATATCTCATATCCTGTGCCTGTAACAATCACTTATCAATAAACAAATAAAATGTTAGTGATAGTCCTCCTTGACTGTTCCTGCGTAAGGTGAGAGATCAGTTAGCCAGTGGTATCCAGGCCATTGCGGTTCTAGGTATACCTGATGTATCAATAAAAGACACTTACTTTAAACACATCCCCTCAGGAATTTAGGATGGAGCTAGCTGCCTTGGATTTTGCTTTCTAAGTTTGAGGTGACTTTGTTAGAGCACAATCAGTATGCGTCAGTGTGTCTCGTGTGTTGTATCTAGAATAGAGCTTAGAGTGCGTTAGGAGAGAAACGAACTGAACCACGAACCAATGACTCGTGAGCAACGAACCAATTGTTCGTTGTTCAGTTAGTCACACCTATAAATAGGTTGACTTGTTTAGAACTATCATTAGTCAGAGAACTTCTGGTCATTTCATTTATTCTCTGTGTGTAATCCAGAGCTTCATAATCATTACAATCTCATTGTATTTACTCTTTGTGTCACCAAATTCATCTCGGATTTACTAGATAAGTAAATGATCCATCGCCCCTCGCTCTTACAAGTGGTATCAGAGATTTCTTGTTTTATTTGTTGATCCAATTGTAGTGATTTTTTAGTTATCTAGAGAGAGAAAGTGAGTTTTTGTCTAAATTCTATAATTTTCTGAGTTTTCTGGTGCAAATCTGATTTCTAAGTGTTTATTAAGTGTTTTTCTACTTGTCTGCTGCAAATAACAATCCAAAACCTTCAAATTCGTGAAAATTAGAAATTTTTAGTGTGGTTCGCTGGTTGAACAATCTGGTTGCTGGTTGAATTTTCTTGTTCACGGGTGAGTTTTCATTGTGGTTCGTCAGTCATCTGGTTCGTTGGTTGAGTTTGTGCTTCGGTTCGCACAAGCAATATTCGAACTCCTAGTTTGCGGCAGTTACACCTGGTTCGCGATAGTTATTTCACAAAAGCATTGGTTCACTGATAGTCTTGGTTCACACAAGGTTCTTCGGTTCGCTGAGGGTTCTCGGTTCGCCTAGAGTTTCTTCGGTTCGTCCAAGGGTATTTGGTTCGCTAGTTGACTTGTGTCGACTTATTTCAGTTCGTTTGACTTTCTTCGGTTTACAGCTAAGGATTTCGGTTCGTTGAATAGAATTGTTGGGTATTACAAAAGTGGACGTAACTTGAGATCCGTTTCGATTTAGAAGGTCTATTACTAGTCAAATTCCACTTCTAAAACCTCCGTTTTCGAGTTTGAAGTTTTCGCTACCGATATCACAATTTCAAATGAATGATTATCAAGCATTTTCCACGATTCAAACCACGATGCAAAATTTTCTTAACTACGAAAATGAAATAGGAACAAGTCAGAAAGTTCCTAAGTTGCTCAAATTGGAATATTATCTTAGTTGGGTGAAATGATTTGAAGCATACGTGGGTACCAATGACATCGGCCTTTGGTTATCTTTTAATGAATAATACGTATATCCAACTGGTCAAAATGGAAGGCCAATTCTACAAAGAAGTTTGTTAGCTGATCAAAAGTAGGGGTATCAAGCTGAACAAAAGGCTTATGGAACATTAAACATGACATTACCCAAAGATTTGTTACATCAGTTTTCTGCTTATAATACATCAAAAGAATTGTGGGATGTTTTACAAAAAATATGTGAGGGTAATAACCGGTTTAAGAAAAGTAAGCAAAATATTTTAAAGAAAGAGTTTGACAATTTCAAGCAAGTTCAAAATGAGACTATTTCAAATCTGATTGCAAGATTTTCTCATTCCAATGAGTGAAGACATTGGTTAATATAAAAAGGATGAAGCTGATTTAAAAGAGAAGTTACTAGAGGCATTACCTTAAAACTGGGAAAATTATGTGATGATGATTACTAATGACAAAGAGTATTTAAGTTTGACATTCATTGATTTGCTTGAGAAGATTAAGGCAAGAGACATGGAATGAACGTAAATAAGATCATGCCTGCACAAGGTCAAAATCTAGGAGTGTATTTTGGTGAAAATGATTCAACCATGAATGCTAAGAAGTCAATTGTTTTCAGTCAAGGTCCTACAACAACGTTTCTTGCTAGAAAATCTGATAATTCGCGTTATTCTCCAGGTTGCAGTTTCACAATTCCAAATCATTGAAGTCAAAATGCATTTTCTGTTAAAACATCTGATCAACATCTGGCATTGATTTCTTTGTTATCATCATCATCATCATATTTTGGAGTTCTAACTGGTAGTGTGCCAACTACTGATCTGTTAGAAGAAGATTTAGATTAGATAGATCCTGATAGTCTTGAACTTATGGATATTAATTGGACTCTGGCAAGGATTGTCCGAAGAGCTAACGGTTTATGGAGAGTACAGGCACGAAAGCATTAAATCCAGATGGTAAATATGGATTGGTCAAGTCACAGATAAAATGCTTTAAATGTTCCAATTTTGGTCATTTTGCGAGAGAATGTTTGTAACACCCCAAAATTTCATGACCTATGTTATATACATGTGCTATATGTGTTAAGTAGCTAAAACGTATATTGATATGGTTTATGGGTTGATAAATGGGTAAAGGGTAACGGTTTGCAAATGCTAAACGTGTTCATGTTATAGATACATATGATATATGTGTTAGATAGCCAAACGTGATGAAACGTATAAAAAAATGCATGTTACCCATTAAAGGGTAATGAATTGATAAAAGGTAGGGTTATAAAAATAATACGCGTGTTGATTTATGAAATGAAATAAATATGTGTTTTGTAACAAAGATAATTGATATACATGATATCAAAATGAAACACGTGTTTAGGAGTTGATATGATAGAAATAAATGATAACCGGAGGAAAACACCTTTACGCGATTGCGTTATGTTAGATATATGTGTAAGTATATACATATATATATATATATATATATATATATATATTCTAAAAGCATAAATGCATATGAAATAATCATTTGATAGACATATACGTGGGGATACGTGTTCAAAATAATTAAACGCATGGTAGAAACATATTTTTGTTAAAAAGGATTGTTGAAAAAGAAATAAACATAACATATATAAGTATTATACGTGTTTATATTCATTATACAAATTTCGAGGCTTAGAGAGTATTATAAATATATCCTAAGATGATTTGGAACATAAAATAATAAGTATATGAAAGTTAGAGGGGCTAAAATGCAATTTAGTGAAATATATATATATATATATATATATATATATATATATATATATATATATATATATATATAGTGAA
The DNA here is from genome assembly GCA_039602395.1 of Deinandra increscens subsp. villosa. NCBI lineage: Eukaryota > Viridiplantae > Streptophyta > Magnoliopsida > Asterales > Asteraceae > Deinandra > Deinandra increscens. Next base: position 3,429,941 of record JBCNJP010000006.1, on the reverse strand, counting down.
AAGTTCATTGTAGACACCCCCATAAGTGTAGACAAGTAGACACCTTTTTCACCATTAGATCTCTTGATCTAATGGTTATGATTAATTTCTTTTTTTTTTCCTTTTTCTCATTGTTTAGAAAATTTCACATGTGAAAACACATGTGAAATAAAGTAATTTCACATGTGAAATAGGGTGTCTACCTGTCTACACTTATGGGGGTGTCTATAATGAACATCATATATATATATATATATATATATATATATATATATATAGGGTTAGGTTCAAATGAGAACTTTTTCTTTTGAGAACTTTTGAGAACCAATTTGGGCCACTAATTTTCAAGGGGGGAGCATTCAAATTCATGGGGGGGGGGGGGGGGTTTCCATATATTCTAAACTAGTGGCTAAGATTAATTCTTTTTACTTCTCAAACCCAATTAGTTCTCAAATGATCCTCTCCCTATATACATATATATATATATATATATATATATATATATATATATATAGGGAGATGATCATTAGAGAACTAATTGGTTTTGAGAACTTTTGAGAACAATTCTAAACCACTAGTTTATATATATGGAACCCCCCCCCCCCCCCATGAATTATAGTGGTCCCACCTGAAATTAGTGGTTGAGATTTGGTTCTCAAATGTTCTCAAAATAAAAAGTTCTCATTTGAACCTAACCCTATATATATATATATATATATATATATATATATATATATATATATAGAAAAGGGATCATTGGAAAACCCGTTACTTTTTGGAAAACCTGGAAAACCTTTTTCAACCAATCAAATAATTCCTCCTATTTTCCATTATTTCTTTTATTAAAAGGGTAATAAGGTAAATTTCACATAAACTATTTTAAGAAACCATTTGTTTATTTAAATCATCATAACTACACTCCATATTTACACTCCATAAATCATCATAACTATCTATTTTTAAAATGTCTCAGTTTTGATCATTATGTACAGATTTGAAGATTAGAGATGTTTATTTGGTTTATAATTTCGTTTAATTTGGTGTTTTTTATATATTGTTCATAGTTGTTACAGCGGTGTAACAACGATTTCGAAGAACAAAGATGATGAAAGAAGATGATCAAATGAAGATGTCATTGAAGATAATGATGATGCACATGAAGAAGACATGTTAAATTTGTGTAACCATGATAATCCAAGTCTCCATCTATTATATTATATTATGTTACTTACACTTAGGTAATCATAAGTTTTCAAGTTCTAATTATGAAGTTATGAATTGATTACACAAATGTAATTGGGGTTTGTTGGATTGCCACTATTTCCTTTGATTTATCATGTAAATTGTGATTACACACATGTAACGTGAGTTGTATCTCATCTACATCTTAATTTAAAAATGGTTACATAAGTCTAACTTTAGCCTTCAACAAGTAATTACACTTGTGTAACAAATTTGTTTCATCTCAACTTCTCATAACAACGTTGACGATAGTAATGATAGTAATGAACTAGTGATACACCGGTGTAACAAAATTTGTTTCATCTCAACTTCTCATCATAACAGTGACGTTTTTCTTCTTTAAAAATATAAATGAAATTGTTGTTACACCTATGTAACAACAGTGACGAGAGTGATGAACTTATAATAAACGTTTTTTTAAGTATGTTCGAATTTTTTCTATAACTTGGTCTGGAAATTTGAAATTAAAGGAGATAGAGATAGAGAGAGAGAGAGAATGATAGATTTTAGGAAATGAGAGATTGGAGAGAGAAAACTAATTAAAACATTAATTAATATAATTATGATTTGTCTATTATGACCTTCATTAAACCTATACATTTTACAATCTTGCCCCCGTTTAATCTCAACCATCAATTTTTAATCAATGGTTAGAAAATAGCTTTCCAAGTTTTTTAAAAATAAATGGTTTTCCATGGATCCCCACCCTATTTATATATATATATATATATATATATATATATATATATATATATATATATATATATAGGGTTAGGTTCAAATGAGAACTTTTAAAAACAAATCTCAACCACCAATTTCAGGTGGGGACCACTATAATTAATGGGGTTTTTCCATGTAGATAAACTAGTGGCTTAGAATGATTTTTAAAAGTTCTCAAAATCAATTAGTTCTCAAATGATCCTATCCCTATATATATATATATATATATATCTACTACCTTATAATGCATATTCTATCCAAGTGGTTGAAAATTAAGATGTACAACTTATTTATGCATAAGTTACAAGTGAAAATTAAGAGGTACAATCTTTAAGGCTACATGTATAAGTGGGAAAATGCAGACAAACCCTAAAAGGCTTACCCTTCTGCGTGAATCAGAAACCAACGCAGCAGCAACAAGCCGACGACATTCTCCTCTCTACTTCCGGTAAGAACTCAGAATGCTTTCCCTCTTTGCTTTTTCACAGTTCCCAATCCTTACCAATCCTACCATGGTGTAGATTGAACATAGTCCGATAGTTCTTATCATTCTGAACCCTAATCTGACGGTTGTTTCAAGGGGTTTTCACACGGATTAGTCTTGGTTTGACACGGATTGGTCTTTTGGATGGAGCATAGGTCGAATTTGTTTGTGTATAAAGCTACACGAGATGGAACTCAAATTCCACAACAATCACAAATAAATTTCAAAGATATTCCGGTAAGAGGATTTGAATATGATATTTTTCTAATTTTTCGGTTATTTATTTATTGGTTTTGACATCAATTTTTGGTTTGGGGTATGTTTTGCAGGTTCATCGCAAGCATATCAAGCTGATTTGGGGTATGTTTAATTTGTATTCTTTGTTCTTCTATACTTCTTCAAGCATAAATGATTTTTTTTTAATTTTAATCTATTTTGGTGTAGAATCAGTGAATGTGTGCTAATGTGAAACCTTTTTATAGTTTTTGTCTTTTATGGTTTAACCAAACTTAACAAGAACCAAACTTAACATTGTAACTCAAATCTGAGATACTCTGATGTTTGTTGTTTTGGTTAGCTAAATCTGAAAATACAAATAAGTAGTGCCTTATAATTTCTATATACTCACAAACGGGCGGGTCGGGTTGGACAAGGTAACGGGTCTGAATGGGTTGTTTCAAAACAAGGCTATTTTAGTTTGGGTCAAAATAGGTTTTTGATAAAAAAGAAAGAATGCAGACCAAAACCGGCTCCTTTAAAAACTGTCTTTGTGACATTTTTATAAAGTTTCATGATATGACATGAGTTAATTGACAGATATGGGTAGATTGCATTTGTAAATTTCATACAATTGATCACCTTTTCCTTTTTGGTAGTAGATTTTACTTCATGTGAGAAAGTTATAATATGTTAGTTTTCTGATGACATAACTGATGGTAAAACCTCGGACTTAGTTTCAATTTAATAACAACTTAAGTTTACATTTCAGAACATTCAATCAAAATGTATTAACATCTCAGTATTCAAATTTGAAACTAATAGACTATATTTTGAACTATACCATATTCTTCAGTTACACATTCGAATTCATGGCACTTTTCTGATGGTATATGGAATATCAATTACATTAGTTTTTTATTGCTTTAACTTGTAAGTCCTTTTTCAGCTTACTTTTAAATTATTCACAAATATTCATGTCCTGTTTTTTAAAAAAAAAATCGTAGTGTATTCTATAGCTTAATTATCTGAACACACACACACACACAATAATCAAGTTGTACCTATTTGGAACATCATAAAGTGATTTTAGAAAACATGTGAGATCTGCTATTGAAACAAAAGGATCTGTGTTTACAAAGTTTTTACATAAATAAGTATTTTAAACTAACGAAAAGTTGAGAATCTGTGTTTTACAAAGTATCATTACATTTCTTACTTACATCATGTTGAGAATCTGAACACACACACACACAATAATCAAGTTGTACCTATTTGGAACATCATATCAGAAACTTGGACATCACCATTATATCCCCATTTGTATAAGAAACCTTGATGACACTAACTTAATTTTCGTTTTTAATGTCTATTTAATATGTCACCCTTTAGATGTTTGATAAAATGGCAGTTGTGATTTTTGGATAATTAGGTTTTCATCTATCTAATTTTATGTTTTGTTCTCCTTTTTGTTATAGTGATTCTATGCTCAAAGTTGCTCTCTTATAAGTAGCAGGACTGTAGTATTTTAGAACACTACACACCAATCTTAAGTTGTGGCCTTTCCTGCGTAACATTAAGTTGACTTTTAGTATGGAATGATTCCCACTCTCATAAAAGTAGTATTAGGAGTATAATAGATGCATGTGTGAATTGTTTTTGGTTTATAAGATTCTGTTACTTCCATATTTATTCACCAGTAATCTATATATTTAACTGCTACTTAAGATCTTCTATATATTCACCAGTAAACTGTTATTTTGACTCAGTTGGTTTTAAACAAAATAATATCTGTGATTTAAGTTTATGTTGGATCTGATTTAAGTTTTAACTTCAGCTAATGATAATTTTGTGTTTAAATTTAAGTCTCTTTTTCCATTTTCTAACCAAACCAAGAGTTTTAAAAACTGTTTGAACTTTAAAAACATACCAGCAGCCTTTGTGTCTACTTTGATTGCTTGAATATCCTAGAAAACTTGAATATCCTATAAACAAATTGATGTCAGAATTTTTAGTCAAATCTTGTCATTGTTGATGTCTGATATAGTATTGGTTACACAAATTAGTTTCTATCAATTGTCTTCACACATTGCTTCAAATGCATCTTTGTTTATACAAGTATGTCCAATGCTATGAACACATTGCTTAAAATCTTTCTTTGTTTATACATACCAAGGTTTTTAGCCAAGGTTTTCAGCCATGTGTGATCTCTGATGGCAATTCATTATTGTTATGCCTTGGTTGTGGTTGGATTGGGTTAAAGAAATTTTTGTTTTCATTTCTGCTACTATTGCTACCCTAAGAAACGCTTTCATTGCGTCTTATTGTTTTTACATTGACGATATTAAACTGTTAATTGTTAAGTATATAATAGAATATATATAAATAATGAATGTTTTGTTCTTGATGTACAACCATTGCATCGTCCCTGAATTTGGTTAGTTCATTATTTTGTTTGAATGTTCAGGTTTGGGGTTTCTTTTGATTGTTGGTGGAGTCACCACTGGTGCCTCACTTCCTTATTTCTTGGGTTCCCTCTTTTTACCACAAAATTCAAGTGAGTTTTCTTCTGATTTTAGGTAATTTTTATTTTCTTTGGCCAAGTGCAATATGTTAAAGGCTTTGTGTGTTCTATTTCTTAATGAAAAGTGTTTGTTAATATGTACAATGACTGACTGCCTTCTAAAACACATATAAAAGTTTATGACAATTGATTCGATGTTGATGTTAAAATTCTGTGATGGTTTATCAATCGTGTCTTACAAGTGTCATATCAATAAGTTCTATATATATATGTACGGATTGATCCCCTTCTAAAAAGTGTGCACTTAAAATGGATTATTTCCTTGCCTAAATTATTTCCTTGCCCAAGGGATCAGTGATCATTTAAATGGATTGTTTCTTTGGCCAAGGGGTTCATGATCATTTAAATGGATTGCTTTCTTGGACAAGGGGTCTGTGATCATTTAAAAGTGTTAAACGGGTTACTTTTATTGAATGATTCAAACGAAAAGTCTTATTAAACTGGTCAAATATGTCATTTTAATAAACGGGTCAAATGGGTCATTGAATGCATCCTATATTTACTTTGGACAACTTTATCAAGTAAAATGTAAGGAGCAAAATCTATTCAATTTTATAGATTCCTGGAAACTTACCTGCTCATCAGAAACTTACCTGCACATTCTAAGGTTTGAGTCAATGACTTTAAAAACATATCTGCACATAAGAAGGTTCTCAAGCACATCTTAGATAACTCTGATTTGACAAATGATCTCATAAAATATCCATTTGTCTCATTTCTTTATGTTTGGTTATGGGTCAAGTTAGTGTATCAAAGTTTGTTAATGATCTCATAAAACATCCATTTGTCTCATTTCTGTTGTTTCAGGTATGGGTCAAGTTAATGCAAAAAAGTAGATAATATATAAACGGTTCTGATAAATATAAACGGTTCTGATAATATATAAACGGTTTTGAAAATATGAAGGTAGAAGTTTTCAAATCTATTATTAACATGGGTCAAGTTGGTCAAAACTTGATATTTTAGGTGTTTTTTTACTCAAACTTGTTTAGGTGTTTTCAAATCTATTATTAACATGGGTCAAGTTGGTCAAAACTTGTTATTTTAGGTGTTTTTAAACTAAAACATGTTTAGGTGTTAGATAAAAGTATAAAACTCATATCCATATCTTATTATTAGATAAAAGTATAAAACTCATCTTATGCCTCTCATCTTATGATCAGCTACTATTAAATATGGATGAGCATTCCACAATTGACTCCTTTTCATCACTCAAAAAATTTGGAGTTTGGTATACCTTGTCTTTCGTTTGGGTCGAATTCGTTTTCCCATCGTCCGCGAAAACAAATTATTGGTCATTTTTCTTGACCAAAACGTAAGATCCTATCTCTTTTTTCTTAGAAAGATGGCTTTTCGTTCTTGAATCACTGGTTTTTTCTTCTTTTCTTAGAGACTTAGAATGGTGGGTTTCGTCACAGAACCTTTAGTAGCACTTTACAAAAACATTAATTCGGTAGAAAACATGTTTGTACTACATCGTTGTCAAATAGAGAGATTCGCTCGTGAAGAATGGCCGAAATATGAAAACTACACCTTGTATGCAAGTGATTTGAAGATTACGATTGGTGAACACACCCAACTTCTTCCATTTACAAATGATGTTCCAAGATGGTTTCGTTTATATCCATTGGTGCCTTCTATAAAAACACTTGCGCAAGATAGGATATCTTATAAACTAATTACTGGTACGTATAAGTTGTTCAATACGATCAAATCTTATTTCTAATACTAGCTTTTTACATTATGTCATTACGTATAAGTTGTTTCGATACAATCAACTATAATTTATTTAATTGGTCTTAGATGTTGTTGGGAAGATATTAAGCCATGAGTGACGATTTTGACATTTTATTTTGATACTTCAAGATTTTACGTAAGTAATTTTTTATATTTATATCTATATAATAGATAATACATAAAAACTAAAATGATTTCTTTATAATTATAAATTTCTATTATGATTTCTAATATAAATTACATGTAACAGTGATACAACAATACAAATATATTTATACGACCCGTCAGAGGTTTTGTTGGTGGAAGCCTTTCGAGCAATGCTTAAAAAATCTATCGTTTATATATCTCGGGTCAAGTTGGTTCGTTTGCCACAAAGTACGTTCTTATCAACATATTTGAATAAAAATTAAACTTCTTGTGGTAACCTAACTTTTCTAATATAATATATGTATAAATTTCTTCAGTGAATATTTTGAAGTCAACGGATTATACTACAATCACCTATGAACCAGACCTTCTAGAGGCACACCACATTAGGATTATGTGTTCTTAATTTCTTAGTACAAGGGATATCTTTTATTGTTCTCTATTTTTGTAAGTTAATACTGTTTGAGTTATTGTTTTTTTTTTCCTCAATGGATATGGGTGATACTTATGTAATGATTTGTTTAATTATTAAAATGTCTTTTATTTATGTGTAAAATATGTGTGATACTTTCAATTATTACTTTCATTATATTTAGTTAATAGATTATATTTACTACTTAACTATTATTTGTAGTAAACAAAGATATCACAATGGTTGCTATTCCTATTGAAATAATCGTGTGTGAGATATTATCGAGGGTGCCAACGAAGGTTGTAGGCCGTTCTAAGTCTGTTTGTAAGAAATGGTATGCCCTATTGTCAACTCCTGACTTTGCAAAGATCCATTGTTCCCGGTCATTAAAGTCAACTAATCAGAGAGTTCTATTTGTTGGCGATCAAACATGCTATGTTTGTCCAATCAACAATCAATCATGTGAATATGGGCTAGGCACCATCGTTCATTTTCCATTCATTGATTTCTCGATTCATTCACATTTGGATGGAATGTTGTGCGTTCTCTTGGAGAGTACGACAGAGTTGCTTCTTTGGAATCCAATCACTGGTGCTTACAAGAATTTGTCAACAAACGATTTTCATGGATTTTTATTAAGTAACCAAGATGCGGTGGGTTTGTACATCGACCTTTTTGAAGATTACAAGGTGTTACATATAAAGCGTAGATGTGGTGTATATTTTGCTAAAGTCTATTCAAGGAGATTGGACTCTTGGAGGAGTATACCCTTCATAACAAGACCGGAGTACATTAGGCCCAGTTTCAATTGGTCATCCGGTACTTTATGCGGTGACACTTTATATTTCACAATTTCCGAGAGCTATGTTGGAGGAGTAAACGTGGTGATTTGTTTTGATGTCAATTTGGAGCAGTTTAAGAAGATAAGCTTTCCACCAGTTCCTTCTAAAGGAATTTATAAAGGAGAATTATTAAACGTAAATAATGAACTTTACATGTTTGTCAACACTGGTTATCGTCAGATGTCAGTTGAGTTGTGGAAGCTAGAAGGGGAGCACTGGAGTAAGGTTTTGTCATCTTCCCAAATCCCTGATATATCACTCGATTTATGGTGCAGCATGACACACTTTATGACAAACGGAAATTGGTTGTTGATGAATAGAGAGGAGAAGCTTTGTGAAATCAAAATGGATACAAATCCCTTTGAATGCTTTTATCATGCTTCTTGTTTTCGCCTAAAAAATGGTGCAATGTTTCTAGAGACCGTTGTTTCACCAACACTTTAGTTTAACTTTTCAATTAGCGTTTCATTTTCTGTTTAAATGTTATCAGAACTTGATTGTCTATGAAACTTTCAGAAAAAAACATTGTCTGTAATATCTCTCTTATTTTAATTTCAAGGTAATTTCCAATGACTAATGGACACTCAAAAGATCGTAATGATGCTTCCACCTCAAATGCTGAGAAAAGAAAAGAATATAATGCACGACATTATGCATTACGCAAAGAAAATAGACAACCACAAGTTGATATAAATGTTGATTCTACTTCAAGTGCATCTACAGAAAAGCGAAAACTTAGTAATGCACGAGATTACGATGAACAAAGAGAGAATAACAAAGTATTGAAAGTTGGTACCAATGATGTCTCCCAAAGTAATGGTAGTCACATGGCAAAAGAGAATGTGTCAGGTACACCAGCTCGGGCCAACGAAAGTACGCCGACAACTACATTTCCTTATGTAGTTGATAAAAGCATGCCTCTAACATCAAGAGGTTGGGAAATGCTTTCTCTATTATAAACTAGACATTTTATCCATTTTCGTCCTTTAACACAATTATATTCTTAGGTATTCAAATTCAACCGCGTACACTATTACCTCAATTTTGCCACGTTATTGGCCATACTTCTTCCATCCGAGATGAGAACACAGGAACCCATCGTGTCTTAAATCAAGTTATGCCTAACGTATCACAAGGTTTCTTTCTATTTGACAACAAATTATTTAAGAGTTAGACATCTTTGGCAACTTATAACGAATTTTTATAAGATGCTTATACCTCAAATGCATGCATGTCAGCTGAAAAACAAAAAGAATATCAAGCACGATACTATGCTTCACGCAAAGAGAATAGACAACCACAAGATCCTAATGTTGCGTCTACCTCACGTACGCTATTACCTCAATTTCACGACGTTATTGGCCATACATCCATCCAAGATGAGAATACGGAAAACCATGGTGTCTTAAATGAAGCCACACCTAGCGTATCACGAGGTTTATTTCTATCTACAATAATTTTTATAAAACTTAGACATATTTGGCAACTTATATCGACGAAAACATATAACGGATTTTTTAAGATGCTTATAACTCAAATGCATCCATGTCAGCTGAAAAACGAAAAGAATATCAAGCACGATATTATGCTTCACGCAAAGAGAATAGACAACCACAAGATCCTAATGTTGCGTCTACTTCAAGTGCATCTACTACGTCAGCTATAACAAGAGAATCTAACGCACGATATTATGCATCCTGCACCCAAAAGAGTACACCGACAACAATTCTCCCCTGTGTAACTAACGAAGTCACACGTGAAGTTTCACAAGGTTTCTTTTCAACTTTTAAACAATATATTTGTAGTACAGTTGGCATATTTTACAACATTCGCTAACAAACATATAACGATGATCTTAGGTATTCGCCACGATAATGTGGAAGATGATCCATATAATTTTGTTTATGATGGAATACCTAGAGACCATCGTGTTTTAAAGGCTATGAACCCCTGTGATCATTGTGGAGCAAAAAGATTTCCAAGTGAATTTGCTACTTTTTGTTGTATGAGTGGAAAAAACAAAGTTAGCAAATTCTGAAATTCCACATCAATTGTACCGACTTTTCACATCTCAGGATGAAATTGGAAAAACGTTTAAGTACCACATACGGGCTTATAACACCAATTTTTCGTTCACCTCAATGGGTGTGACATTGGACCGTACAGTGGCCGATATGAGAGAAGGTGTATATACTTTTCGTGTTCATAAAGGAATATATCATCAAATCTCGCCATTGGTTTTGAATGACGGAGTTCCAAGGTATTTACAATTGTATTTCTATGATCCCGATACTGAGTTAAATCTTAGACTACAATGGCCAAATCTTGATCGAAATATAACTGAGATAGTTAGAGGTGTTCTTTCTACGAACCCATACGTCAACACGTTTCGAAGTCTTGCTGAACTAGGACCTTTAGACAACTATAGAGTCACTTTGAATGCTTCAACGGAACTTGACCAGAGGGTTTATAACCGTCCAACGACGTCTGAGGTTGCTGGTATTTGGGTTGAAGGCAACGACAATATCACTTCGTATAATAGAAGTATTGTTGTGTATGGCCGGTCCGAACATAATCAGACTATTCAGTCTCACTATGGTTGCTATGATCCATTGTCTTATCCTTTATTTTTTCTTAATGGCGAGGAAGGCTGGCATCCTAACATACCACGTCAAGGTGAATCGATGATTCAAGTTCAAAATAATGAAGACAACATCGATGAAGAAAGGGAAGGTACTCACAAGTTGTGGAGTTTTATTTTTATATATTCTAAGTTGTATTGTTTTAAACTAATTTTTTTTCGAACATCGTGATTATTCAGAGACCAACACCAGCCATCGTAGAACAACGGTGTCTATGCGAGAGTACTACTGCTATAAGTTTCAAGTACGATCCACTAATAACGTGCTCTTGTTTGGTGGTAAATTGCTACAACAGTTCATAGTAGATGTTTATATAAAGCTTGAGACGTCGCATTTACAGTTTGTAGAAAAGAATCAGGCTAAGATAAGAGCAGATATATATCAAGGTATTGTGGATTGTGTTAATGCCGGTGAGGTTACTCCAAATAGAATTGGAAGGAGAATTGTCTTGCCTGCATCGTTCATCGGTGGTCCTCACGACATGCGTCAACGGTTTCTAGATGCCATGACTATAGTTCAAGATGATGGCAAGCCTGATTTATTCCTTATGATGACGTGTAATCCTAATTGGCCCGAGATATCAGATAATTTAAAGGTTGGTCAAGCCCCACAAGATCGTGCTGATCTTGTTTCAAGAGTGTTTCGTGCCAAGTTAGAGGATCTTAAGGAACTACTATTCAAGAAACACATCCTCGGAAAAGTCAAGGCATACGTTTATGTCATTGAGTTTCAAAAGCGTGGTTTGCCGCATGCACATTTTCTTATTATCAAGTGCTCTGAAGACAAAATCAATAATCCAGACCACTATGATAAGTTCGTGTGTGCTGAAATCCCTGACAAGCAAAGATATCATATAATGCACGAGCTTGTTGTCAAACACATGATGCATGGTCCTTGTGGACCTTTACGAGTAAGTAGTCCTTGTATGCAAGGTCATCCTCCAGTTTGTCGGTTTCGCTATCCTAGAGATTTTAATGAGCAGACAACACAAGGGCAAGATGCATACCCGTTATATCGAAGGAGAGACACAGGGATCCAAGTGGAGGTGCATGGAAAAACTCTTAACAACAGATGGGTTGTCCCGTACAGCCCAAAGTTGTTAATGATGTTTGATTGTCACATCAACGTTCAGGTTTGCTCAAGTATAAAATCTGTCAAATATTTGTTCAAGTATGTTTACAAAGGACATGACAAACAGGTTATTCAAGTCGATCCAAATGACCAAGACATTGTTATAAATGAGATAGCGAGATTTCAAGATGCACGCTACGTATCGCCCCCGGAGGCCATGTGGCGCATATTTTCCTTTCCACTGTCTCAAATCTATCCTGCTGTGTTGGCATTACAACTTCATCTCCCTAATCAACAGATGGTTAGATTTAGAGACAATGATATACTTGTTGATTTAGTTGAGCGGGAAAGAGATAAGAGAACAATGCCAACTGCCTTTTTTGATGCAAATAGAGTGAATGAAACGGCAAGACAATATTTGTATAAAGATTTCCCAAAACACTTCACGTGGAATGGGAACACGCGTTGTTGGAACCCACGTCTAATTAAATCACAAAGAGGGCGCATTGTTTCTGCTAATCCAGCGGAAGGAGAAAGGTACTACTTGCGTGTGCTATTGTCAAATGTTAAAGGGCCTACTTCGTTTAAAGATCTTTGCACAGTTAATGGAGTAAGGCACACAACTTTCCGAAAAGCAGCTCTCGAGATAGGTTTAATAGAGAACGACGAAAGTCTATCATAATGTCTCGCTGAAGCCTCGCTATTTCAGTTTCCCGTTGCTCTGAGAAGGTTATTTTCGACCATATTGATTTTTTGCGAGCCTGGTGATGTACGTAAGCTATGGGATGACCACTTTGATTCAATGTCCAAAGATCATAGACTGCATTATCAAAATGTTGAACGAGTTCGAAATATGGTTCTTACCGAAATTAGAGTTTTTCTACAGTCTATGGGTAACAATCTTAACCATTTTGATCTTCCGGATATCACAGAGGATGTTAACTTACAGTCTCAAGGTAGTCGTGAGATGCAAGATGAGTACGGGATAGTTGTTGAACCTGAATATTTATGTGCGAAAGATTCACTTAATGCTGAGCAAAGGTTCGTGTATGATGAGATAATGAGGCATGTCAATAGTGAATCACCGGGTGTGTTCTTTATAGATGGTCCCGGTGGAACTGAAAAAACATTTTTGTACAAAGCTTTGCTTGCAGAAGTTCGTTCACGTGGCTTTATTGCCTTGGCAACAGCTTCATCAGGTGCAGCAGCTAACAACATGCCGGGTGGAAGAACAGCGCACTCTAGATTTAAAATCCCCATTAAGGTCGAAAAGAATTCGATGTGTAACATCGGCAAACAAAGTGGAGCCGCTGAAGTAATTAGGTCGTCCAAGTTAATCATTTAGGATGAAGCGTCAATGGCAAAACGACAGGCGATAGAGGCGGTGGATCGAACATTGCAAGATATTACAGGGGTTAATCTCCCGTTTGGTGGGAAAGTAATGGTCATGGGAGGAGATTTCAGACAGGTGTTACCGGTTATTAAACGTGGCACACGAGCACAGATGAAAGTCGCCTCTTTGGTCTTTAACTAGAGTAATGCGGTTGACCATAAACATGAGAGCGCTTACAAATCCGTGGTTTTCTGATTTTCTTCTAAGAGTCAGTGATGGAACCGAAGTAAACTATCGAAGGAAGCTTTATCTGGATTCCCGATGACATGACAATTGGTTCTGCCAACCGCGAAAACTCTATAAAAGATTTGATCGATTCCATCTTTCCGTCACTTCAAGAGAATATGCATTCTTCAGATTATATCATCTCAAGAGCAGTATTATCCACTAAGAATGAGAATGTTGATGAGATTAATGATCAGATGATTGACATGTTTCAAGGTGAGGAATAAATTTACTACAGTTTTGACGAGGTAGAAGATGATCACAACAACTTATATACCGTTAATTTCTTAACCTCACTAAATGTAAGTGGTTTGCCTCCTCATAAACTTCGGCTTAAAGTAGGATGCCCCATAATATTGTTGCGGAATATAGATCCATCACATGGTCTATGCAATGGCACAAGACTGATATGCAAAGGATTCCAACGCAATGTTATTGATGCTGAAATAGCTGTGGGACAACATACTGGAAAACGGGTGTTTTTGCCGAGAATCCCTTTGTCTCTTTCCGAAGAAGACATGTTCCCGTTCAAGTTGAAAAGAAAACAGTTTCCAGTTCGACTTAGTTTTGCCATGACAATCAATAAAGCTCAAGGTCAAACAATTCTGCACGTTGGTGTTTATCTATCAGATTCTGTATTTTCCCATGGGCAACTATACGTGGCATTCAAGAGGGATATCGCGGGAAAATACAAAGTTATTAGTTCACTTGGCCAAAGACTTTAAGCGAGACGGGGTATACACCTCCGATGTGGTCTATCGGGAAGTGTTACGTGACGAGTGAACGCAATTGTTTTTTATGTTGAATGTCCCAAATGATTGTTATTACTTCAATGACCACACTTTCTTTTGTGATGTTACATATCAAAACATTAGATGAGCTACATATGTAAGTTAAAAAATTAGTATGCGTCTTAAGTTAATATTTATTCATTACAAAATACTAACACAATTGTTTTTTCTACATTAACTAAAAAGTTCCTAAAGATGGATCATGATGACCATAATACACAAGATGTTCCAGGTATCAATTTAATATTTAAATTTGTAGTGCGCTATACCTATCTATAACAATTGTAATAGACTTAACATTATTTTACAGTGATAGAAGCTCCTCCGATAGAGGAGAACTTGCAAGTGGCAGACGATCCTCCGGTAGAGGACAACATGCAAGAAAATGAAGAGACGCCTCCACCCATTTCTGATGAAGAGTGGTGGGCAATGTACGGTGATGAGGTCATCGAGATATGTAAGCTCTATGAGACAAATTGAGCTCCTTACACTCAGTTGAAGTCGTTTGAATTTGAATTTGAATGTTGTTTGTTTGTTCCCTTGTTAGAACTATGTTTATGACTTTCCATCTTAGAACTATGTTTATGACTTCTATCTTAAAACTACGTTTGTGATCGATTGCTTTTTGTTTGAGTTTGAATGTTGTTTGTTTGTTCCCTTGTTATTCGTTTGAGTTTGAATGAGAATACCAATGTTAAGCATCATGTTAACAGTAAGAAATATCGCGTCGTAATTGTCGTCACCGCCGAGTGCGTAAACAAAAGACAAATTAAGCACTATAAATTGTCGTCCGCCGCAACGTGCGGGTATCCCCCTAGTATATATATATACACATATGTATATGTATATTATAGAACGTATCCCGAGCCTTAGAAACCTTTATAAATATGCCCTATAATGTTTTAGTGCATAAAATGATAGAACGGTAGAAGTTTAGGGGGTTAAATTGCAACTATAAAGCACATGGACTAAAACTGCCAATCTGTGAAACTAGCTCACGGTACGCGACTCGTGCCTGGATGCGAATGCTCCATGAACTCGAAGTGCAGCTCACGTTTGATCCAAATTGACGACCATAACATGTCGTTTTTCTTGATTAGTCACCATGGACTCTTGCTAAATCCTCCTGCACCTCTAATAGCTATAAATAACGGATCAAACAAGCCATAAATACTCACCAATTCATGAAATTTCTACCTAAAAACCCTCTCTTGAGCCGCAATCTTCTTCTGTCAGATTCGTACAATTCGTTTGTAGTTAGAGGCTCAATATCTGCAGTCATGCTTCATTAGGTATTCTTGATAATAACCTCTTTCAGTTTTATTAATTCAATCTCTAAGTATGGTTTCTAAAATTATGTAAAAAATTAGGGTTCTTGAGCTTGTTTTGCTAAAACTGGGTAATCGGATTGGAATTAGGATCTGAATTTTTTTAGGTAATCCTAAAATAATGTATTTTAATAAAGCCCTAAGTTTATTTCACAATTTGAAAAGGTTTAGTAATGGTTTTGTTAACGGGTCAAAATTAGGGTTTCCGTAACGTTGTTCTGCCCAAATTGGGTAAACGATGTTGAATTAAGCTTTGATATTTTTAAAGTAATAGATAATACCCTAAGTTTGCTTTGAAAAAAAAATGAGTGTTGGTCAAGAAATAAGAAAAATGGGAAATTAGGGTTTTGAAATATGATTATTTAATATAAAATAATTCGAAGGGTATAGGGACTTGATTTTTGGTATAATACCATGTTTACATATATAATATGTACATATGAAGTTAAAATAGATAAATAATAAAGTAGTAAAGATACCAAGTTAATCGGATATTTAGAAGTTCGTGCGGACCGGAAGGGTAAGCGCATGTACACTGGGGTTTCTAGCAAAGCGTGGGTGTCACATAAATCTCAACTGGTACTTGGCATACCTCACTAGGCGATCCCAGAGTGAGCGTTTACTTATAGGGCATTTTGGTCATTTAACCTTTAAAAAGGAATAAACTTAATAATTGAATATTATTAAGATAATAAGATGTTAAAATAAACATAGGAAGTGTTTATTATATTAAATCTTGTGTTAACGCCATACAATACGCGATTAGGTTTAATTGGAAGGCATAGCGGAGGTTTTGCCTGAATTAACTGCTTAAAAGAATAAAGTGAGTTTTATGAGCCCACTCTTGTGTACAACCTCACTTACACCAAACTAGTAATAGTACACCTTTAGTTGTATCAAGGGTGTGGTGGATACGCCGCCTGTACATCCTATATATATAGACCTGAGGTACAACCAGAAGGGGGAATAAGATTAGTCCCGTGAAGGTAGGTATTATGGGCCACTGTGAAAAACGAATTAGTAGCATTCATGAGTATGTATCATTTACTAATGAACAAGTGAGGGACTATTGATGTCTAGAAGGAGAGTTCAAATCTTGCAGCAGGCGGATAAATGTTTAACATACGCAGAAGGTTAAAGCCGAGTAGCAGAAGCTTCGCGATAAATTTCATACTTGAAGAATTTCGAAGCATATCTTAGTGGAATTCATAACGAAGCTACCCTATATATATAGCTAAGAGTTATGACACCACCTAGATAATATGAGATTGATAAAATGAAAAGTTCCTTTTTTTTTGTGAGATGTATTCTCCCAAAACTTCGTCTAGACTGTTCATTAGAAATTCTTGCCTAAAAGAATTAGTATCTGTCATAGAAATATGGTCCACATTCTAAAGTGGAACGAAATTCCGTGGATAGAATAGATAAAGTGTTACCTTATAGGTAATAGAGATAAATGATAGATTGTCATAAAGAGTTTTTTGCGATATTAAAATTGTAACCTAGGAACCAGATGGTTCATATGATAGAATGCATTAGATGCATTAGAAAAGGTTCCAGATTAATCCAGGAAAGAACGGTGAAAAGGTAAAGATCTCATTATGAGTTAAATCATAGTTTGAGCAGGTTTCGAGGAAGAAACTTTATTTAAGGGGGGTAGAGTTGTAACACCTCAAAAATTCATGACTTATGTTATATACGTGTGCTATATGTGTTAAGTAGCTAAAATGTATATTGATATGGTTTTTGGTTTGATAAATGGGTAAAGGGCAACGATTTGCAAATGCTATACGTGTTTATGTTATAGATACATATGATATATGTGTTAGATAGCCAAACATTATGAACGTATGAAAAATGCATGTTTACCCATTAACGGGTAATGAATTGATAAAAGGTAGGGTATATGAATAATACACGTGTTGATTGATGAAATGAAATAAATATGTGTTTTATAACAAAGATTGCTGATATACATGATATCAAAATGAAATACGTGTTTAGGAGTTGATATGATAGAAATAAATGCTGACCAACCAGAGGAAAATACCTTTACACGATTGCGTTATGTTAGATATATGTGTAAGTATATACATATATATATATATATATATATATATATATATATATTCTAAAAGCATAAATGCATATGAAATAATCATTTGATAGACATATACGAGGGAATGCGTTTTCGAATAATTAAACGCGTGAAAATAGATAGAAACGTATTTTTGTTAAAACTGATTGTTGGAAAATAAATAAACATAACGTACACAAGTAGTATACGTGTTTATATTTATTATACGACTTTCGAGGCTTAGAGAGTATTATAAATATATCCTAAGATGATTTGGAACATAAAATAATAAGTATGTGAAAGATAGAGGGGCTAAAATGCAATTTAGTGATATATATATAGATAGAGTGAGAGAGAGAGTTATATACGTATATTATCGAATGTATCCCGAACCTTAGAAACCTTTATAAATATGTCCCATAATGTTTTAGTGCATAAAATGATAAAACAGTAGAAGTTCAGGGGGGTTAAATTGTAATTAGAAAGCATAGGGACCAAAACTGCCAATCTGTGAAACTAGCTCGTGGTACGTGGAGCCCCCTTCATGGTACGCGACTCGTGCCTGGATCCGAATGCTCCACGGACTCGAAGTGCAGCTCACGTTTAATCAAAATTAACGGCTATAACGTGTCGTTTTTCTGGATTCGTCACCATGGACACTTGCCAAACCCTCATGTGCCTCTAATAGTGTTGATACCTGATCTTTGTGTTGTGTGAAGTATCGAGTTGCATTAAGTCAAGCACAAGTTCAAGTCAAAGTGTGACTAGCCGAACCTGGTCCGGACCTGGAGTTCGGATCAGGGCGAACCTCAGGTTCGAATGAGGTTCGGCGGGTCAGTATTATTACACGTTTGTTCTTTGTGTTAGGGAGTTCTGAGCGTGAGCGATATCCATAAGTGTGTGTTTCTGTGGTGTATTCTTTGTGTCTGTTCTCTGTGATTCTGATTATAATTGTTCTACTTTAGATCAATAAAACAATCTTTATAATTACTCGTTTCGTATCCGAATAGCTAGAATGAATAGCGGATCAAACAAGCCATAAACACTCACCAATTCATGGAATTTCTTCCTAAAAACCCTCTCTTGAGCCTTAATCTTCTTCTGCCAAATTCGCACAATTCATTTGGAGTTAGAGGCTCAATTTTCTGCAGTCATGCTTCATTAGGTATGCTTAACAATAACATCTTTCGGTTTTTATTAATTCAATAGGGTTTCTAAAATTATGTAAAAACATTAGGGTTCTTGAGCTTGTTTTTGCTAAAATTGGGTAATCGGATTGGAATTAGGATCTGAATATTTGTAGGTAAACCTAAAATAATGTATTTTAAGAAAGCCCTAAATTTATTTCACAATTGGAAAAGCTTTGGTAATGGTTTTGTTAACGGGTCAAAGTTAGGGTTTTCGTAACGTTGTTCTGCCCAAATTGGGTAAACTGTGCTGAATTAAGCTTTGATATGTTAAAGTATATTATAAAATGTTATAATGGATAATACCCTAAGTTGGTTTCAAATAAAAATGAGTTTTGATCAAGAAATGAGAAAAGCGGGAAATTGGGGTTTTGAAATATGATTATTTAATATATAATAATTCAGAGGGTATGGGGATTTGGTTTTTGGTATGATACCATGTTTACATATATAATAAGTATATATGAAGTTAAAATGGATAAATAATAAAGTATTAAAGATACCGAGTTAATCAGATATTTAAAATTTCGTGTAGACCGGAAGGGTAAACGCCTATACACTGGGGTTTCTAGCAAAGCAGGGGTGTTGCATAAATTGCAACTAGGACCTGGCATACCTCACTGGTTGATCCCGGAGTGAGCGTTTACTTGTAGGACTGCGCATCTTCATATTATCGTTAAAAGAAAAGGATAACAGCCTAAAGGGCATTTTGGTCATTTTGACCTTTAAAAAGGAAAAAAGTTAGTAATTGAATATTATTAAGATAATAAGATGTTAAAATAAATATAGAAAGTGTTTATTATATTAAACCTTGCGTTAACTCCATATACGTGATTAGGTTTAATTAGTAGGCAAAGCGGAGGTTTTACCTGAATTAACTGCTTAAGAGAATAAGGTGAGTTCTATGAGCCCACTCTTAAATGTTTTCGGGCTCATATACATACCAATGTTATGAAAATATGTTCAAATGGTTTATAACTGAAATACTGTTTATTTTAACTGTTAGAGCTGTTAAAAGCTTTTTCATTGATATATACGTGAAAGGTTATGAAAATGTTATGAAGATGATTATTGATTAAATGTTTTACAGTATTAAACTCTTAAATGGCTGTTGAATTGAAATATATGTGAAAAGGTTGTGATAAGGTTTACGCGTTAAACGTCCTAAACTGTTAAGCTGCCAAATTTCCTTAGGAATGATATATGGGAAATGTTAAGGGAATGCGTTAAAATGCCTTTTACATGTGTTGTGCCGATACACAATTTAGGGGTGTTCATTATTCGAATCTCGTTCGAATAATTTGAAATTCGACTCGATTCGAATTTGAATAAGAAATTCGAATTCGAATAAGAAATTCGAATTCCTTGTTCGATTTATTCGAATCGAATCCTAATTCGATTCGATTAATTAAGTCGAATTCGAATCGAATTCGGATTTGATTTCCAAAATTTGATTCGATTCGAATAATTCGAATAAGATATAAGTATATATTTTTTTTATATATTTCATATATATATATATATATATTTTATATATATATATATATATATATATATATATATATATATATATATATATATATATATATTATGTAACTTTATATCAACAATTTAGTATTCTTGGGCTCACATTTAACATAAGCCCATTTTAGTATTCTTTGGAAGAGGTATTTTGGTTGTTCTCTTAGCTTATTTTTTGCTTATTTGGAGTTGTCGTTTGTTTGACTTTGGTTTGTTCTTTTGGTTTATTTATCTAGTACATTGATACTTGTTTTGTCGTTAGTTCTATTATCGCCTCGGACTTGTTTGGTACCTATCGTTTTGGATATGTTTGGAACTATTTTAAAGTTATTATTGGATTGTTATAAAAAAGTTATTGAAAAGTTAATTTTATGAAATTAAAGATTTCTCTTATTCAAATAAATTCGAATTCGATTCGAATTCGACTATGATTATTCGATTCGCATTCGACTGGTTTTAATCGAATTCGAATTTGGTTTTAGAAGTTCAAAATTCGAATAATTCAATTCGAACAATTGGAATAAATCAAATTTGATTCGATGAACACTATGAAAATGTTATGAAGATGATTATTGATGAAATGTTTTACAGTTTTAAACTCTTAAATGGCTGTTGAATTGAAATATATGTGAAAAGGTTGTGAGAAGGTTTACGCGTTAAACGTCCTAAACTGTTAAGCTGCTAAATTTCCTTAGGAATGACATATATGGGAAATGTTAAGGAAATGCGTTAAAATGCCTTTTACACATACGTGAAATGTTTTAAGGCCTATAACTGTTTTAAAATAATGATTACATGTTATAAACTGTTTTCAGAAAGGTTATAATGAACGGGTAATATAAAGGATGAAACTTTTATATAAAGTTTTGAGAAATGGAAAATGCAAATGTTTGGTCTAAGGTTGCATATGTGAGTAAGTGTCAGATAAATATAATCATATTTGCCTTGTTGTGATTGTAAGATGTAATTTACACTGGGTTGGTTCAATATCATTTCCGTTTGTATTTAAGGTGTGGTGGATACGCTGCGGTACTTCCTATATATAAACACCCGTAATACAATAGAAAATGTTATAGACTCAGTCCAGTGTAGGTTTTCAGCCGTAAAGGTTGGTGTGTTGAAAAGGCTATGAGTCCAAATACAAAGGTTATTTAAATGGACTTTTGAAAAGGTTTTAATCTAAGCAAATATTGTCTAAGTGAAAAGGAGAAATAGTGGTTGTACAACTGAAACGGGGAAAGACGCTTCTCCGGGGTAGCGAAGACTGCTCTAATCTTGAAATGGTATTTGGGTGGCGATGGTTGCCCGAGGAACTAACGTGGTTCCTATAGACAATGCTTAGTAAATAAATGACTAATTATAATATTTCGTATAATCCCTTTATATTTTATACCAAATGATTAATTGTACAAGAGAGGGTCTAGGAGACCCAAAGTACTTGAAGTACTAAATGGTTTTTACTATGATTTAAAGGTTATGTTTTGGTATAACACTATTATGTTTATACATGTTAAATGGTTGAATGGTGTGGACAAATAGTTTAATGGTTAAATGGATAAATGTTTTGGTATAACTCTGTTATGCCTATTACCTGATAAATGTTAAAAGGTTATATTTTGGTATAATGCTTATACTTGATAAATGTTTAAAGGATAATGGTTTTAAAGTCACAGTATAATTATGTTATGTTTTATACTTGATAAATGTTTGATAAAAAGGGAGTTGTTAGGCCCAAGCGTTGGAATAAACTTTCGAGACAAAGGTAACGCTTTTTGAAAAATATAGAACTCACCAGCATAAGCTGACCTTTAAAAACATATGTATGTCAGGTGATGATGATGTTTATGTTAGCAAGGAAAGGGCTCTGGTGAGGGCAGATCAGGTGGATAAGCTATTAGGAAGGACTCGGTAGTAGACTGGCATAGAGATAGATAAGATCTAGTTGTTGTAGAATGTTGTTATCTTCCTTACTGATGTACTTGGCTTATAAATAAATGAATTTTTTTTTTAATTTCCGCTGCTTAGTTATCTATGTTGTACCATGTGTTCATGAGTAAATCCGATACGTGACCCTTCCTGGTGCCAAGTCTGGGAGTGGGGGTCACAATGTTCAAAGTCAACAAATGCTAAATCCATGTCTGGAGGGCAAAGTCAAACATCTAACACTTCTAATAATTCAGAAGCAAAAGCTATGGTGGTACAAAGTGATAAAATGTTATACTGGTTCTGATTCAGAAATAAGTTCTTGTGAGACAGAAGTAGAAGAAGTTAATGAAGCTGTAACAAACATGCAAAAGAAGGAAGATGTTAAATGTCAAGTTTGTGTTGTTTTACACAACAAGAATGAAACTTTGTTGAGAGACATGAGTCTAACAACTGAAGAACTTAGAGTTGTTAAAGCCGATTTGGAAAGTTCATAACAACGATATGCCGACTTGATTAAAATCGATGAGGATTTAGAGAAAAAGAAGAAAGAATTGATGGAAGAATCTGAAAACAATAAAGCTGAAGCTAAAAAAATTGCTAAAGATTTTGATGCTTTATTTGAGAAGAGTTATCCGGTACAACAGAAATATGAAACAACTAATCAAATTGATGTTGAAGCTGATGAGAAAGTTATTAGTTTTCAAGAAGAAGTTTCAAAACTTTGAGATGAAAATGTTCTTTTCAGAGATAAAAATGAAGTATTGACAAAAGATGTCGACATATTTAAGAAGAAATGGGAAAATGTCACTGAAGAGGTTTTGGAAGAGTGTGACCTGAGACGAAGGCATAAATATGAATACAATTATTTGTCTGAACAATTTATAGCTTCTCAGAAAGAGTTGTTGGATGCACAAGTGAAAATTTCAAAATTGAAGATTGAGATTCTTGATATACAAAGACAAGTCAAGATATGCAATTTGTCACCTACATTTTTGAATTCTATATACAAACAGGAGAAGAGTGAAGAAAGTGCTAAGGATGATTTACATAAAGTTCCTTCACCGGTTGATATGTCAAAGTTTACATCTGCTCCAGTCAATCCAGGTGAAGAAATGTATGATTACTCAAAATTTGCAACTCCAGCTTCAGGAAAGAAAAAAAATCTATGTCTGGAAAGAAGAAAGGTGTAAATGGACAAGCTCCAAAGTTTGATGATGGTTCATCATTCTTAGATGATGAGAAGATATTTGATAAAGTTGAGAAGTATGCTAGTATTTCATCTGAAGTCGAAGCTGATAAATCGTTGATTGTTGAGAACAAGTTGCAGGACATCAAAGCTAAATTTACTAAAACAGTTAATGAAATGAATGTTTATAGTTCTCAAGCTGGGTCATCCAAAATTCCTGGTTACAAGCATAAAGGTCTTGGTTATGAAGTCAAGGAAGTCCCAGTTCAACAGATCAGTAAGATAAAACAGAAGAAGAAAGTTGTTACTAAGCCTGTTCAAATTCCCCAAGGTCAAGCACAAAAAAGAAGCAGAAAGTAATAAAATCAAAGAATGATCATTATTATTCTGGAGGATCTTCTTGTGGTTCACATTATTTACCACGAAGCTCATCTCCGAGGTATGATTCTTATGATGATTTCTTTGATTCATTTGGTACTGATAATTCTTTTGGTTTTTATGATTCAAATGCTGAGAAATCTTTTCATAAATCAAACAATTTTTCGTATAAGAAACAAAATTTTGAACTAAATTTGGGTAGCAGTTCCCTTAATGTATTTCACAGAAAGTGTTATGCATGTCGTAAACCTGAACATCCCGCTGCTCAGTTTCCTACGAATGCAAGCACTCACTTATGTGTGAACAAAACTGCTAAATATGTGGATGAAAATGGTCGACTTTTTTTATGAAGCACAACCGACCATGAAGTAAGCCATCTTGGGCAAAGATGCAAGTTGATAATTTTGTGGGTTCATTTACAAATTTTCAATCGCCAATGATCTGGAAACCCCATGTTGTATCCAAGATTATCAAATACCATGTTGAAGACACCGGGTGATACGAGGTTGTTGACTCAGGCCGATCCCAAAACTACTAGTGCAGGTTTCTTCAAGAAGACCTATTATGCGTGTATTGCTGATAGTGAAGAACTTGCATTATTTAGCATTTCAAAAATTTAATCATTCTCAAAAAATTTTCAAAACGAAAAGTTTTTGATAAAATGTGTGTTTCCAAATGAAAACT
This sequence comes from Deinandra increscens subsp. villosa, assembly GCA_039602395.1. NCBI lineage: Eukaryota > Viridiplantae > Streptophyta > Magnoliopsida > Asterales > Asteraceae > Deinandra > Deinandra increscens. Next base: position 3,405,169 of record JBCNJP010000006.1, on the reverse strand, counting down.
ACAAAGTATCAGTGTTGGTTGATCAATTTTCTTTCTTTTAAGTTTGTTTTACAAGTAGTAGTTGTATATGTTTAGGGGTGAAATTTAAAAAAGCTACAAATAGTGTCTTGTTTTTGTTAAAATGAAAAATCCAAAAATAGAGTTTTTCATTTTAGGGGGAGAAAAAGCAATGGGAAATACAAAAACATGAAAAAGATCAAAATCGAGAAATTGATCATTGGGAAGTGATGGTACATTGGCTAACGTTTCTGACTCACGAATAGAGTAAATGAAAAATTCATAAGATCATTGTTCGATGTGCTAGATAGGCTTGGTTAAGAAATCTGTTTCTAGTGATTTCTCTATGTGAATATTGCTTAGCTCAATGTTACAAGTACAACGCCTTTTATACTATCTTTAGGCTAGGGATTTGCTCTCGTCACTCGTGAAAGCGACTGCTCTCCTCCTATTGGTGGAGGAGCCCTCACATTTTTCTCTTGGGATACGTGGCAATCCCTTATTAAAGCTAGATTATATTCTGTGGCCCCCACTAACGGTTACTACAATAACAAACATTCTTGTAGAGGGGTCCACCTATCATTCCTTCTATCCGAGCATATGGGCGGGTAACCCGAATGTGCCCGGATCGGGTTACCATATCTCTTTAAGTCCCCTAGCCCGAGGATGTCGAATTTTGGGTGGGATTCTCGGACTTCGGGCGGCGGCCATCACTTCTCGTTTTACGACGGCAGAATAGCAAACCAGATATTTTGCTAGGGATGACGTGTCGGCCTATAGCTTTTCCTTGCTGTCAATCCCTACACGCCCTGAAAATTGTTTTCCCCCTCTTATAAAACGATCTCTTTCAGAAGTATCTTTCATCTCCATCTATCTTTTCCACTTCTACATTCTCTAATTTATCGAGAGTTTGCGTCTCTTCTTTTCTTCGATGGCTTCCGTTTCAAGAAGTACATGGACCAGAACTCCGGCCCCTCATCAATCCGACGTGGCCAAGATTCCCCTTTCTTGGACTGCAAAGAAGCATGCCAATTTGCTGACCCGATACCAGTTGAAAAAGTTCAGACCCTCGTATACTCATCCGGGAATGACTGAAGCGACACCTCCCCTGGGGATGATTACTCTGTACGCAGATTGGTTTACCGACTGCAACGTTCGTCTTCCAGTGACCGTATTCACAATAAAGTTGTTGAAATACTATGGTGTTCATGTTTCCCAAGTTAACACAATGGGGATTGCCCGCATTCCTTTTTTTTAATTTTGCTACCGTGCCCATATGCACGCTCCTTCAGTCGCTCTCTTCAATCTCTTTCACCGTATGACCATTATTGATAGCTGGTACTCTTTTGTTAAACGGCCTAGGACGGCGACTTATTCTTCTGATATTCTTAAAAGTTTGAAGGGGTGGAAAGAATTGTTCTTCTATGTTGCAGACTGCATTGTTCCCTCTGACATGGGTATGCAGTATGTCAAACATCCTCTGGTTGATAACCCCCCACCGGTGCTGAAGCCTGAAATGATGCTCTATACAACCTTCTGTCTGCTAAGATAGCTAAATGGAAAAAAAATTCAGAAAACGAGCACTCCCTTCTTGTGGTTGGTATGAGCCGCATCTGGAGCCACCCGAACCGCGTCCCTGTGTACGCAGTTGACAAGAAAGGTGCGTCCTGCTTACCAATTTATTAAGAATTTAGTGCGTTATCTTTTACTAACTTTACCTTCCTTTTCTTGCTCTCATGCAGTGGTGAGTGCCACAAGGGTTTTATTCCCAGAAACTTCTTCTCATTTGGAAGACGGGACTCTCAAGGTTCTCGAGGGGAGTTGATGCGCGTTTTTCGTGGTGGTGAAGCCAAAATATATAATCGCACGATCAGGTTTTAAATTCATAACCCTAACATTACCTAGACCAACCACATACGCAATATAGGCAAGTGCACCTATCGCTACTGTAATATAGTCCTAATGGCAGGTATAGGGGTCGATCCACAGGGATACGAATCTCCTACTCAACCTAACCTATTTCTGGCCTAACTACCCTAACCTAGTTTAACTAGCCTAGCTGTCACCTAAACTAGCTTAACTAAACTAACTTATTAAATGATGATTGAAATGAAAGATATCAAACTAATTACTAAGGGTAGCTATAAGGGAAACTTATATATCTAGGGATAGAATTATCTTAACCTCATCCACTATATGGAATGATCTGCTTATGCTACACTGTCTTAAGGATACATAATCGCTAAAGGCTATATCTACAATTATAACCACAGCCACAATGAAGTATCCACTAATCTAATGACTTAGTTATAAGACATTAAATACATAACCTAAGACCTAGGATCATAGACCAAAACTATTCTAACTAATCATGATGGACTAACAATTATGACCAAACTATATACCATCACATGAGCAATATTTCTAGACACTTCACTAATCCCTAAACCCAAGACATGGATTGCTAAGTTTCATGAATAAATAAAAGGACACACTTCAATCGAAATGGACTACTGAATGAACATCATCACCAATTCCTATCTAGGCTCGCTAGAGTTCCTAAACACATATTGATATTGCAGATAGCAACTAAGAAATAACAATTGATTAAATGAACAGGTGATCAGTCTATGCATCAAACCAGCAACTACTAGGAATGGATCAAACATACAAACAATAACTCAAACTGGTATGTAGTAGGAATCACATGCGTTATAATAAAATCATTGTGTCATAAGCAAATAAATCAAACCATAAAGTCAAATCAGTCAAGCATCATCTAAACCTAGATGATGTAAGTACTAGCCTAACATACTACTGAAATGAAAACAAGTTCCAAACCTAAACATGGCTGGAAAACAGAATGTAAACAGTAAACCATCACAAACTGGACAATCGATGCATGTAGCATCGATTGGACTTCAATTCCTTGCTCCAAATCTTCCTCGTATGCTTCGATCTTCTTCTCTCGATGTTTCTGGTCGTATCTGGGGTAGAATGACCGACCCCAGCCATCCTCGTTCGTTCCTAAGCATCACGTTGTATTTATATGCTCGAAATTAGGGTTTTTAGCGAAAAGTAGCCGCAACAGGCCGTTATGTGGTAATGGGCCGTTATGGACCATGTTTGACTTTTTCAGCAGTAACCTTGAAACGTTCATAATTTCTTCATTATAACGCGGAATTGACCCCCGTTTTCGCCTATGTTCATCATTTTCCATACTCTATCATCTCAAGTAGGTTTCACATCATCATGGGCTGGACAATAAGGGATCAAATTCTCATTCTCAATTTCTAAACTGAACTTCCGCTTTTCACCCGATTCTTCGTGTCTTCTCTGTTTTTCACCATTCTTCCTCCAAATCTCTACCAAGGCTTCTAGAAACATAATGTAACATAATTTAAGTATCTAAGCCTCATTATCGTTCAAAAACATATATAAAAAACGCATGAAATGTCAGGAATTATTGACATAATGCTGGAGTATCTAAGCCTCCAAATCTCTACCAAGGCTTCTAGAAACATAATGCTGGAGTCCTCTCATGCTACGTTGAGATCGCCCACCAATGGTATGAAAAAGAGGCTCAGGTTACCAGCCTCAAAAACCAGTCTGCCCGAATTACTGAAGCACATGTGTGCAGTAATTAAAAATTATTTATACGTGTCGTATACATAATATTTTTTTTAAAAATTTGCACCATAAATCTTATAATTGTTTTATCTATAACTCTGAAAAAAAATTTAACGTTTTATAAAATTTTTAATTCTATGCTACACATGCACACTTTAGCTATTAGTTATAGTGCATATGTAACATTATCATTTGTAGCATAAAGGTTTTAGTGTTTTTTTTAAAATATTTTTAACATAAGGAGTGTTTTTTTCTCATGATAATTCCCCTTGTGCAATACTAATGAAAATGATGCACATGTGCAGTATAATTAATACTTATAATGGACATGTACAATATTAAAAAAAATCACGAAATGTCAACTGTTTAATTTTTTTTCTAGAATTAAAGACTATATATAATCCTAAGATTTTTGGTGTAATTTTTATAAAATAAACATTAATGTATGAAGAAGTTATAAATGTTTTAGTATTAGTTTTTTGATTTTCACAAAAAAACAAGTTTTCGCGGGATTCTTACCCTATTATATATAGGGATCATTTGAAAATCCACGTTAGATGTGAAAACCCCGAAAACCCTAATGTCCCGTTGAAAAATATATATATAAAAAATACTAGATTGTATAACATCGATTTTTTAGTTCAGAGCTAAAAAATGGTTAAGAAATCATGGATAGTTTTTTTTTTAGTTTCCGATAAAAAATATTAATTTCCCGTTCTCGGAAATTTACATATGCCAAAAAAAAACCTGGTGAATTTACATACGTATAAAAAAAAAACTGGGTGATTTACATATGTAAAAAAGTAAAAAAGTTTAAAAAAGATTTTTTATAAAAAAAATCTGCCAGGCGGATTTTATTTCACCAAAACTAATAAAAATGTATATAGAATCCATCTCAAAAATAAAAACACTTTTTTTTTATTTTTTTATTTTTTACATATGTAAAAACATGGTTTTTAGGGTTTTCACAACAAAATTGGGTTTTCACTACACCCTTTCCCTATATATATATATATATATATATATATATATAGGGTAAGGATCATGTGAAAACAACTTTTATTGCGAAAACACGAAAACAAATATTAAAACCTCTATAACTTTTTCATACGTTAATATTTTTATAAAAATTTTGCACCAAAATCCTTAAAATTATGTTATCTTTATTTATGGGAAAAAATTTTAAAAATAATCAAAATTTTTTAAAAATTATTATTGCACAGGTGCAATAATTTTTATTATTATTATTATTATTGCACATATGCAATAATATTAAAACCTTTATAACTTTTTTCATATGTTAAAATTTTTTATAAAAAAATACACCATAAATCTTATAATTCTGTTATCTTTAATTCTGGAGAAAATTAAAAAAAAATTCAACGTTTTTTTTATTTTTTTTATTATTGCACATGTGCGATAAAAATTTATTACTGCACATGTGCAATAATATTAAAACCTCTATAACTTTTTCATACGTTAATATTTTTGATAAAAAATTGTACCATAGATCTTATAATTCTGTTATCTTTAATTCTGGAAAAAACTAAAAAAAAAATTAACGTTTTTTTGTTAATATTGCACATGTGTAATATAATTAATACGTATTATTGCACATGTGCAATAATAAAAAAATCACGAAATTTTATATTTTTAATTTTTTTTCCCAGAATTAAAGGTGACATAATTTTAAGACTTTTGGTGCAAATTTTTTTAAAAAATATTATCGTATGAGGAAGTTATAGAGGTTTTAATATTTGTTTTCTTGTTTTCGCAATAAAATCTTGTTTTTATTTGATCCTTCCCCTATATATATATATATATGTATGTATATAGGTAAAAGATCCGTATAGATCTCTTATTTTTTGTAGACCCCGTAGACCCCTTATAAAACTCAATAAAACTCATTAAAACTCACTAAAAATAAAACTCAGTTTTGTTAATTTAGTTTTTTTTATTTGCGATAAGCTTTTAAGAACAAAAAAAGACAATTAAAAAAAAAGAAAAACGAAAAACATAAAAAATTGAACATTTTAAGACAATGAGTTTCAAAAATCAATGAGTTTAAAACTCAATAAACTCAATAAAACTCAGTGTTGCGTTTAAAACTCATTATTTTAAAACGCATTGTCTTAAAATGTTCGATTTTTAATGTTTTTTGTTTTTTTTTAATTTATTTATTTATTTTTTTTTGGTTCTTAAAAGCTTATCTTAATAAAAAAACCAAATTTACAACACTAAGTTTTATTTTTATTGAGTTTTATAGGGGTCTACGGGGTCTACAAAATTTAAGGGGTCTACACGGAACCCTTCCCTATATATATATATATATATATATATATATATATATAGTGAGAGGATCATTTGAGAACTAATTTAATTTGAGAAATAAAAAGAACTAATTTGAGCCACTAGTTATATATGAGGAAATCTCCCTCATGAATTTGAGTGGTCCTCCCTGAAAACGAGTGGCCCAAAATAGTTCTTAAAAGTTCTCAAAACCAATTGGTTCTTATTTGAACCTAACTATATATATATATATATATATATATATGTATATATATATATGTATATATACATATATATATATATATAGGGTTAGGATCTTGCGAAAACATTTTTTTGTGAAAACTGTGAAAACACATACTAAAACCCACATAACTTTTTCATATGTTAACGATTTTTCATAAAAATTGAGACAAAAGTCTTAGAATTACGTTATCTTTAATTCTGGAGCAAAATATTTAAAATACTTAATGTTTTTTTTCTTCGTGTGATGCACATGTGCACCATTATTATTACTACTGCACAAAAACTAATTATAATGCGAAAAAACACCCTTTATGTTAAGTACATATTAGAAACACTAAAACATTTATGGTACTAATGATAATGATACATGGTGCACATGTGCATCATATAATTAAAAAAGTTATAAAATATTATTGTTTTCCTTTAAATCTAAAGATAACAAAAAATAAGATTTAAAGTGTAATTTCTTTTTAAACCTATTAATATATACCACATGTATGAGGTTTTTTTTGGTGTGATATACATGTGCACCATTCATTAAAAACGCAAAAAAATTATAGAAATATATGACAAATGGTGCGACTTAGAAAAAAAATTTAACTCATACTAAAAGTATGAGTTTTTTTTTTTTGTGATGCACGTGTGCACCACATAAAAATAAACGTTAATTTTTTTTCATTCTTAGGATTAAAGATAAAATAAACGTTAATTTTTTTTAATATTAGGATTAAAGATAACAAAATTTTAAGACTTTTGGGTGCAATTTTTTTAAAAAAAAATACTAACGTGAGAAGTGGATGATGTGTTAGACATTAATGCATGTATTGTCTTTTTATTATATTTTTTTGTAAATATCTGACACTATACATGTTTTTTTCCATTTTAAAAGGTTATATATTTATCAAAATTAGAATTATAGAATAACACACTAATATCCTAACACAATGCATTTTTTTAAAAATTCTTAACAAATGGTATTTGGTGGTGTTTGAATCCAGTGAATGATGTGTTTTATTTTAAGATTGTCATATGTTTCGCCAAAAACACAATTAAAAGAACCACCATAAAAAATTGAGAAAAAAACGTTTTTTTATCCCGTTTTTGAAGAGGTTCCACGGGTTCCCCAACTCAATGGGGTTCCAATATAACCCTCCTATATATATATATATATATATATATATATATATATATATAGGGGAAGGATCAAATAAAAACAAGATGTTATTGCGAAAACACGAAAACAAATATTAAAACCTCTATAACTTCCTCATACGTTAATAATTTTTTAAAAAATTTGCACCAAAAGTCTTAAAATTATGTCACCTTTAATTCTGGGAAAAAAATTAAACATATAAAATTTCATGATTTTTTTTATTATTGCACATGTGCAATAATACGTATTAATTATATTACACATGTGCAATATTAACAAAAAAATATTAATTTTTTTTAAATTTTTTCAACAATTAAAGATAACAGAATTATAAGATCTATGGTATAATTTTTTATCAAAAATATTAACGTATGTAAAAATTATAGAGGTTTTAATATTATTGCACATGTGCAATAATAATTTTTTATTGCACATGTGCAATAATAAATTTTTTTTAAAAACGTAGAATTTTTTTTTTAATTTTCTCCAGAATTAAAGATAAAAGAATTATAAGATTTATAGTGCAATTTTTTATAAAAAATTTTAACATATGAAAAAGTTATAAAGGTTTTAATATTATTGCATATGTGCAATAATAATAATAAAAAAATTATTGCACCTGTGCAATAATAATTTTTAAAAAAAATTTGATTTTTTTTTAAATTTTTTTCCAGAAATAAAGTTAACATAATTTTAAGGATTTTGGTGCAAAATTTTTAAAAAAATATTAACGTATGAAAAAGTTATAAAGGTTTTAATATTTGTTTTCGTGTTTTCGCAATAAAAGTTGTTTTCACATGATCCTTACCCTATATATATATATATATATATATATATATATATATATATATATATATATATATAGGGAGAGGATCATTTGAGAACCAATTGGGTTTGAGAACTAAAAATAACTAATTTGAGCCACAAGTTTATTTACATGTATCCCCCTCCCATGAATTGTAGTGGTCCCCCTAAAATTTGTGGTTGAGATTTAGTTCTCAAAAGTTCTCAAAACAAAAAGTTCTCATTTGAACCTAACCCTATATATATATTAGGTTCAAATGAGAACTTTTTGTTTTGAGAACTTTTGAGAACTAAATCTCAACCACAAATTTCAGGGGGACCACTACAATTCATGGGAGGGGGATACATGTAAATAAACTTGTGGCTCAAATTAGTTCTTTTAGTTCTCAAACCCAATTGGTTCTCAAATTATCCTCTCCATATATATATATATATATATATATATATATATATATATATATATATATATATATATATATATATGGGGAATGATCAAATAAAAACAAGATCTTATTGCGAAAACACGAAAACAAATATTAAAACCCTTATAACTTCTTCATACGTTAATATTTTTAAAAAAATTGCACCAAAAGTCTTAGAATTATGTCACCTTTAATACTAGAAAAAAAATTGAACAATTAAAATTTCTTGAGTTTTTTTATTATTGCACAGGTGCAATAATAAGTATTAATTATATTACACATGTGCAATATTTAAATTTTTTTTATTTTTTTTTCAGAATTAAAGGTAACAGAATTATAAGATTTATGGTGTAATTTTTTTATCAAAAATATTAATGTATGAAAAAGTTATAGGTTTTAATATTATTGCACATGTTCAATAATATTTTTTATTGCACATGTGCAATAATTAAAAAAATAAAAATAAAATGTTCATTTTTTTTAAAATTTTCTCCAGAATTAAAGATAACAAAATTATAAGATTTATGGTGCAATCTTTTATAAAAACTTATAAAACATGAAAAAGTTATAGAGGTTTTAATATTATTACACATGTGCAATAATGATAAAAAAAATATATTATTGCACATGTGCAATAATAAAAAATAAAAAGACTATAATTTTTTTTTTCCTGAACTAAAGATAACATATGAAAAAGTTATAGAAGTTTTAATATTTGTTTTCGTGTTTTCACAATAAAAATTGTTTTCACAGGATCTTACCCTATATATATATATATATATATATATATATATATATATATATATATATATATACAGGGGCGGATCCAGAAAAAATATTGAGGGGTAGCGTTCAAATTTTTTTTTTAACCGTAATTGATAACGTTAAAAAAAATTCTAACCATAATTCATATAATATAAAATTAAACGCATACCTAATAGATGTTTCTTTTTTTGTTTTTAAAAGCTTGAAATTGAGCCATTACACCCTCTTTTTTTACTTGAAGAAAACTTTATTTTTCGACTGCACAAATGAGAGGGTGATAACTCAAAATAGGTTGTATGTCGGAGGGATCCAAAGGAAGATCATTCAAATCAATTATATTTCGCGTTGAAGGAGTTGGACTTGGACCGATATTATCATCTTCTTGCATACAATTATTCTCAATATTTACACTTGAAGTTGGAAAAGTTTCATCATTTTTCGGGACATTTCTTTTAAACAAATTGCTAGTTAAAGCTTTTTTATGTTTTGGTTTCATCTTCCTAGATAATTAGCTAATGGCAATTAGGTAAACCCTAAAATAAGAATTCAAGAAAACAATATAAAGTTATGATTTAGTCATTTAAAACACTTTCTAAATGCTATTTCCTAACACAATTAACAATTCCACAAAACATTTGTTTCTAAATCTCTAAATCAATAAACCCTAAAACAAGAAAATAGGAGATTAAATAGGAGAATACAAGGTTACATGCGGACTGACGTGGAGTTGTGAAAGAGAGGCGTTCCGACGGCGGCGCTGGCGGTGGAACGACGGCCGGCAGTCGCCGGGTGCCGGTCGGAAAAGAGGGGCGGCGGTTGGGAGCGGGGGGGGGGGGGAACATAACATGCGTAAGTGGGTTTGGAATTTGGGATTTGGGATGTGATTTCCGTTCTTTTTTAGACTTTTATTTCAAATATATTAATTTAAAGAAATTACATAACACCCCCTATACTTATAAGCTCCTTGTTTAAATTGCATAAACTTATTAATTGATCGGTTTTAGGTTATTAACGGGCGTTTTGATTATATTTTCATCTCGGGATTCAAATAGAAATCATAAAAATTTTGGAGGGGTAGTGTAATATATTTTCAGGGGTAGCGAAAAATTCGTTTCAGGGGTAGCGAAATCTCAAAAACTTAAAAAAATAAAAAAAATTACACGTCGGCGTAAAAGTTCACGGGTAGCGGACGCTACCCCTGCCATATGCATAGGTCCGCCTTGACCCCGTTTTTTGAAGAGTTTCGAAAGTTTTCCCAACTCGGAGTGGTTTCATTTTACCCTTCCTCTCTCTCTCTCTCTCTCTCTCTCTCTCTCTCTCTCTCTCTCTCTATATATATATATATATATATAGAGAGAGAGAGAGAGATAGAGAGAGAGAGAGAGAGGAAGGGTAAAATGAAACCACTCCGAGTTGGGAAAACTTTCGAAACTCTTCAAAAAACGGGGTCAAAATATTTTTTTTCATTCAATTTTTTATGGTGATTCTTTAGGTTATAGGCTACCCCTAGGTGGAAAAAAAAATCAGAAAAATGCCTTGGGGATTTTTTTTAAAAAATGTCAAAAAACGGTTTTGTTACATATGTAACATTGTATACATATATTGGTTACATATGTAACAACCTTTTTTTGAGATTTTTTTTTAATTGCCGGGGCGTTTTTTTGATTTTTTTCCACCTAGGGGTAGCCTATAACCTAAAGAATCACCATAAAAAAATTTGAATGAAAAAAAAAACTTTTTGACCCCGTTTTTAAAGAGTTTTGAAAGTTTTCCCAGCTCGGAGTGATTTTCACCATAACCATCCCCTATATATATATATATGAGAGAGAGAGAGAGAGAGAGAAAACAAGATATATAGTTGTTTGATTTTAATATAATTTTCTTATCCCCTAACAAGAAATTATGCTGAAATTATTGGTTTACTAAACAAAAATTATGGTTGTTTAATTTTAAATAAAAATTTTCATATTGACTAATAAGACATTATGTCTTAACACAACGAAAAACAACATTTGGCCAATTTTCAAGTTGCCAACTGCTAACACATTACCAGCTTAACAAACATGAAATGGCATGGCTGTTGGACATTTGACATGTAAATTTAAAAAGTTTAATAATATAAATAATAAATCCACACTAAAGTCTCTGTGTCACCTATAGTTCTACAAGTATATTATTTATATAACATTTTTAAAATCTGAGTTGTACACGTATCAGCCAATGTTTAACATAGAAGTCATATTACTATTGGTTGAGTTTCTTTGTGAGCTTTCTAATTGGTCTATATGGGCGGTGACAACGTGTCTGGTGATCTCATATATGGCAGTTCCTCCACTTATCATATGTATCTCATCACTAGTACAAATATGACATACGGTCACACTTTTCACGTTTCGACCCTGTGACACTTTCGATTAAAAGTGTGACCGTAGTTCGTTTTTAATTTTCTAGACATGTTTCGGTGACATTTAAGATCAGTTTGTGTGACCATTGCAAGCGTGATCAGTTCATGTGGTCACACTTTTACATTACATGTGTGACAATTACTAGTCACATTTCAAACAATGTGACCAAATGTAACCAATTGCGACTTTTATTTTGATAATATTTACGAGTGACTATAGATACATATATGGTCACACGAAGAAATTGTTTATGTAATTAAATGTGGCTAAATGTAATATATACTGACACGTTACTTTTGAGTGTGACAGTAAGTTAAACATTTTTTTGGTGACAATTAGTTATTGGTGTGACTATAAGTTACAATTTATGGCCACATTTCAAATTTGGATGTGTGACTGAAGATATATACTCGTCACAATAATTGAACATACATGTGACTATAAGTATCATATGGTCATATTTCATTTTCTTAGGTGTGACTAAAAATTCCAGTCTAAATATTTTA
>JBCNJP010000006.1:3232170-3392455 GCA_039602395.1 Deinandra increscens subsp. villosa | reverse complement strand
TCAATTTCACATTCTAAACAAGATAAACACGATTCATAATTTGTCATGCTATTCACAATACTAAATCATGTATTTAAATCACATTGCACATAATGACGATAAATAGTTAAACACATAACACATATGGACGGGTTCGGTGATCAACCAAAGGTCGTGGACGTATTCGGCCTAGTTAAGCATTAGTTACTAAGTTAACACTTATAACGTAACTAACGGAGATTGTCTAACGGAAGTTAACCTTGGAATTCTCGGGTGTCACACTACCCAACCAAGAGACAAATTGTTGGTTTAGGTACCGTTTACCTGTCCGAAGAACGACAATACATTCATGGAGTTTCACTCCAAGATGACTGTTACAAGGTGTCGATTGATGAAGTTAAAGTACCGGCATCGTTTTTACCATTTGAGGTATATGATGTCAAAACAATGGAAAAAACACTAAACAGTTTTGTTCCTTGGCCAAAGAACCTTTGCCTTGATCAATCAAATGTTAGTTTCCTTTAATTACTTACCTTTCATAGTACATTATATTATTGTTCAAACTAAATTAGTTATCATTTATTATTTGTTTCAATTTTTCTATATGAATGTTGTTGATTCAGGATCCTGTTCTTACCGCCACCACCACCTTTCACTTGGACCAAACCCTTTTCTTTCCTTTCTTTTGGGTAATCATATATATAGAACCTTAAAAAGAAACCCTAGCATCCTCATTCACTCTCTCCCTCTCCCAATCGTCGCACCTCTCTCTCTCTACTCTCTCTCTAGCTTTTCTTCATCCAAACTCAAGAACACTTGAAGATCAAAGCTACTAGGAGACTCAAGGAAGCAAGATCTACCATCCTTCATCCTTCTCCATGTTTTCTATAAGTTAGTAGACATCATTTTCTTAGTTTTTCTCTAGTTATTCATGTTAACTAGTCATATTTTCCATCTAGAACTCCAACCACAAGTCTTGGTTAAAAATGGTAACTTTTGACATGCATTTTCTCTTATGTTTCTTGTAACTAAAACTTTGTTTATGGTCATGTTAGATCTAGTATATCATGTGTTTCTACTAGTGATTTCATGTATTTTGAACCCCTCGTATGCTACATTATATAGATCTATTGAAAAACAAGTGTTATAATGCTAGTATGTGTACAATATGGCTTGGTTTTATGAACAAACCACTACATCCGAAATTTGTGCCTCTTGGAACCCTAGGTCCGAAATTTTTAACATGTTATAAGGTTATGGATAGCACCATACGACTTATTGATATGTTTGGACGGCTAAATCTATAAAAATAACCCACTTAAAAGTCTCGGAAAATATAGATAAATTAGAGCCATTTTAGGTCAGAAACTTGGACCCCTCTTAAAGTGATTTTATATTATGTTTTTATTCATAAAAACCCTAGTACAAGATCCCTTTTGAAAATAGCTAAATTTGGGAAAAAACAGGACAAAAAACGGACACTTTACGGGCCCGGAAACCTCGTTTTTTGTAAAGATATACAAATAAATGTTACAACTGACCTTGGACACTTTTAGGGACTTAATATGACTTATAATAAGTTTAAAAAGTGTTTTGGTAGTTTACAAAGCCTTAGAACGAGTCACAGGATCAAAACCGGCTAAATCGGACACAAACCGGAAAAACCGACAAAACTAGGAACTTGGACTTTTGAACATTAATTTTCTGATTTGATATTATCCTATGATGAAAATAAATGAGTATTTATTTATTTGATCATTGCCTTAGTCATATTACCAATAACGTGAAATGCGGCTAAAACCGGTAAAAAGCTCGTTTTAATCTTAAACCGTCATTACTTCCTTTAAAAGTCATTTGAACTCACATGATATTTATTTGAGAAATATAAAACATTTCTAAACTAATCATTATCTTGGAAATAAAAAATATTTTACTTATTGTAGAATAAATATTTATTTTCAAGAAATATTTCATTAAGGTCAACGATATCGTATCATAACATTAAGGTCAACGATATCGTATCATAACACCGGGTTACCATGACGCCAAGACTTGACCAACCAAATTGGAGTGACTTAGATGTCAAACCAATTTCTATATTCTAAGTTGTTTTATAACATTGTATAGGACTGCTTACTTGCCTATCTTACTGAATCATTTGCATTCAGGTGAGTTTTCACGGCCCCTTTCTTTTACAAGTTTAATACTTGGGGGAGAATTCATTACAAACATAATCATTGCCTGACAAATAGATTACTTGTTACCTTATTGATTACATGAGCTTTTCTAGTCCAAATCGTATTGTACCATGCTTGATCATGTTATGATGAAACCCCACTATTAGTTGAATCCGATTAATTTACAAACTGGAAAACGATGACTCGTGGATAGATCTATCGGGTTAACGCCCATGCTCTGATTGGTAGCTCCAATCCTAACTCCATTTTAATAGTCAAGAGAGTACATACAGTTATATTTGGCCATGCGGTACCGTTGGACATAGTATCATGAGTGGGTAATCAGTTAGTTTCGTAATTCAAGGTTCATGGTAATTTATAAAACAACATCTATACAAATTGTCAAACAATGGAATGATTTAATTGAACTTGTTTATCAAACTTTACATGCATGCTATCTAAACCTGTGAACTCACCAACTTTATGTTGACTCGTTTTAGTATATGAATTCTCAAGTGATTGAAACTTGCTGCATTTAGGACATCATATCATTTAGGACCTGCATTTTCTTATTCTGGAGTCATGGTCAAACCGAGCTGCACTTTTGGAGATTTCATTGCATAACACCTAACGGTGTCATGTTTTCAAATCTTTTTGAAATGTAATTGTTTTGAAACAATTAAAACAAACGTACTATCATTACTATTTTCGCTGCAACTTTGAATGAAACTCCACATTTTGAATTAACTTAATCTTTTAAACGGCTCTAGTTGTTTAATCATCCAGAGATCGTTCTATGTAATCTTGACTATGATCCATCTCATTCGCACCCGACACAATAAATACCGGGGTGTGACAAGAGATGTAATGGTTACTTTATATTAACAACTACTTGTTTAATTGTGACCATTTTCCAACCAATAGTCACTTTAAGACATTTTTGTGTCACTATAAACTATGAAATAGTCACACTTCCTACTTTTTCTACATCAACTATCGTCATATGGTCACACATAACAAAATTGTGTGTCTCTAAAACCTAAATAATAGTCACACTAAATTATAAGTTATGTGACCAATTGTTAGTAAAACGTCACAGTAAAGACGAACAACATGTCACCATTTGGGAACACTTTGTCACTACAAAATAAATAAGTGTTACTAAACATGGGTTTACGGTGACATTATTTGATAAATTCATTGACCCTGAAAGAAAAATCAGTACTCTATAGTCACACTTTTTATCTACGGTCACATTTTTTGGTACCATACGGTCACTGAAATTTAATGTCACCATATCATACCTAAAATGGCGTGACTTTTAGTCACGGATTGGACGGAAAAAAAAATGTCACTAATCACATATAGTTACACTTTTTGAGTGTCACCGAAGGTCATTTTTGTACTAGTGCATCTCTCTTCTCTCAAACACCGATTACGACGCCGCCGTTGCCTTACCGATTTGATGACGCCGAAGCTTGGCGATGGCTAACCGCCTTATCGGCCTCGCTTCTTCTACGGCTTACTCTCTTCAAATCAATGGCGAGCAACGATCCGAACACAAGGAGGAGTAGGAAACCACCGCCGCCGCCGAAGACGAAGACACCGGAGCGCCGGAGGTTTTGATCGCCAGGCTTGAAGAAGTCGCTGTAAGTACCAGTGAAGAAGATGAAGACACTATTCTGCTAGGGTTTTGGTTTCTGTTTCGCGCCGTTGGCCGGAGCCCTAGGGCTTTGTTTCGCGTTCTTTTTATCGAATCTGACATCGTACAGGATGGTGATAGATGAATTGAGCGGTCATGGGAAGATGAGGATGATGATGTCTCCGAGAGAGATAATGTCAATGTTTTGAGGCTGAAGACGAAGAAAGGGGCAACGATTGTGGCGGAGATATGAATAATCCGGTGACGTCTTTTTCTGCTAAATTGCAAATGCTCTCTCTTAGTGCTTTGCTCTTTCAGATTTGTTCTTTTGTAAATTATATGAAATCGAATTTGTTGCCTACTTCTATGTTTGTTTTGTAGGTGCGTAATTTTTTATGAGTTTGTTTAGGTTTTGTTCCGGGCGTTTTCTCGCGTGATTGTCCTTCAATTTGTGCTTAGTTTCTTCTTCATATCTTCTACTTGGTTCAATTTTATAAATCGACTCATTTTCTTTTGGTTTTTGTGTTTATTGTTAGTTAATTTTACGAATTGTGTGTGTTTGGATTTTTTATTGGATGTTAAATATGCGAATTATATAAAATATGTTTCTTATACAATATGCGAATTAGTTATAAGACATGCAATGAAGATATGTCTAAATTTTACAACGATTTAGAAATTTAGACTGCAAGTCCAAATTATAATTCTATCTGAATTTGCTTGGATTTTATTCCAACTTTGATGCTAATACTATTCTTGCAAACTTGATATCAAGTTCTATTCAGATGTCATCTTTTACAAATACATACTGGCTTTGAAAAGTTGAAGTAATAAAAAAAATGTGTAAAATACTATCCTTACAAAATTGGTATCATTAAGAGTGTAACTTTCAAGCAATAGATTATTTTGGTTGAATGATAATCACTAATGGGGTAGATGTCGTAAGTACCTGATGATTCTTATAAAATATTCTCATAAGATGAAGCAATTTCTTAATTCTTATTACAAACCGTGTGTATAGATGTAGTTAAACACAAGGTATAATCAATATTGATATTACTTATGTTTTATACCATTTGTCTTGAATACGAAAGCTGCAGTTTACTTAAAACACATTGAATAGTTGAACAAATTGGATGTAATTTCCTGCTTTCTTACTGATTTTATTAATCTTAATAACTTTCGTTTCTGAATGTATAGCTTGCTTGACCAAGTGTTCCTATTATCTTCTAGATGTTATCGAGGATTGGATGTTGTAATAAGTTTGCTTTTTTAATTGTTTGTACTATTTAATTAGAAGAACATTTCTGTGATTTAGAAAGGGTTACATGTTTGTTCTGAGTTTATATACGTTTTTTTATTAAAATCTTGTACTTTCTTTTAACAAGTATATGAGATTTGTTTCGGTTTAGGTGTCTATATGACTTGGATTTAGTTTCTTAGGTTTTTTCTTATGTATCTTCTTTATTTGAGAATTCAATTTCGTTATTTTAGCATGGCGGTAAATACCAAAACACAACGTAAGGGCCAATGCGACCCGTTAACAAGAACTACAATATTACTGTCTAATATTGCTATTACAATGATTTTTTTGCTTAATATTTTGTAAAGAAAATCCCTTGCCTTTCAAGATCATATTACATGTGTTATTATGAACAAAAAATTATTATATGAAATTATGTATGTGCTATCTAGAAATGAATTACAATGTTGGTTTACTCCAATATTCTGTAAAGAAAAAAATGTAAGGTGTTAGAACCTTTTAAATACATTTCTGCTTACTTATAAGCTGATTGAACCATTAAACCATCCCTATTGTGGAACCCTTAGGTTTGATTATTAGTCTATGCTACTTCTTGGTTACTTTTATGGTCACTTTTATAATATAAGGTTTAAGGTATACTAAGGTTGTACAAAAACGATTCTTGATTTGTTCTGCAGAACATTTTTGTTGATGTTTTTTGATGAAATTATGTCACTGTGTCTTTTTATGGACGTGTTTAACTGGATTTATGTCATAAGAATAATTTTATAGTTTCCTATACAATATTTTTTTTGGCAATTAATGTGTATTGGTCAGGGCTGGCCCTGGGTATGGGCCAGATGGGCTACAGCCCTGAGCATCAAATTGGAAGGGGGCATCAATTACCAACAGCGATCTTATTATTTCGAAGAGAACACTGTTAACATCACATCAGTCATCACTCATCAGGTGATATTGTTCTATTTATTCTACTTTTAAATATATTTTTGTTATTGATATCATGCCCCTCGTCTACAACTATCTGATGTCCAAAATAGAAAAAAGGAGAAAACAACAAGAAAACTTACTCAATATTTACAAGGATCTTTAAAAAAATTATTTTAGACATGAAGGTAATACTAGTAGAGAAAATATTGATGAAAAGAATGTGGAAGACAATAATATTAGTGAAAATAATGTTGATGAAAGTAATGGTAATGAGAATAATGTTGATGATAATATTGTTAAAGACAATAATTTTGAGGAAAATAATGTTGATGAAAATGAAAAAGAATTTGATAGAATGTTTGAAGATAATGAAAATCATTTTAGATGATTTATATGTTGTAATTTAACTGTAAGTTTGAAAGTTTTATATTTAGTTAATAAAATCGGCGTGGGGATGAGCTGCTTATCTTGACTAGGTTCCAAACCCTTAAAACTTTGTGTTGTACTATTTAAAGTTTTTAACAGGGGGCAAATTTCCGACTCGCGCCCTGAGCATTCAAATTCTCAGGAACGGCTCTGGTATTGGTTCACGTGGTCTTCAAGTGTGCTCTTTTCCTATGTCCACCTAATGTATATAGGATTTATGTCAAATTTTATATCTTGCCTAAGGGATTATGATGGTATTGGTGCACGATTGGTTCGCGAATGTTTGATATCAGCGGACTTAAAAATTGTTGGTTTATGAAGTATTTTGTTTCCGGCTTTTTTTGTGCTATTTCATGGAACTGTATATGCTGAAGCTAACCGGCCAGGTTTGCAATTTCTGAAGTTTGATTATTTGTTTTTGGTTATAATTCGACTTTTTTGCTGACTTTATAACTGTTTTGTTTCGATTTATAGAAATATTGTATCGGACATACCGATGGTTTCCCTGTTAATTCAGAAGCAAAAAGGCAAAGGGTGATCCAATGCCCATCATTTTGGTATCCTTATCAGCCTAAAGGATTTTAAAATTGTTTAGTTGTAGTGTTTTACAAATTGGTTGACCTTCATCTGGATGTATATGGATCATATTGTTGTGTATGTGTGTGAGTTGTATATGCAGGTTAACAGGTGCAAACAATTTTAAAAGGCTGGACTTTCAACTTTCAAGCTTCACATGTAACTTCTCCATTCAATTCAAAATTTTCATATCCATCATTAGGTATGCCTAACTTTAGTATATATCATTAGATTTACTGTCCTTGCTTATATCTTAGTTTAACTTTAATTTACGTGAAATTAAAATATAAATTGTTGGAAGCAGTGGCGGATCTTGAAAAAAATTTCGTGGGTGACCGAAAGTTACATGACCAAAAAAATATATATATAACTAACGAATTCGGGTCGAATCCTATGAAAACCCTTTATTTTGTGAAAACGTGAAAACCACTTTAAAACCTACATAACTTCTTTATACGTTAATGTTTATTCATGAAATTTGCGCCAAATGTCTTAGAATTACGTTATCTATAACTCTGGAAAACAATATTTATAAAAAAAAACGTAAAAAAAAACGTTTTTTTTTTTTTTTTTTTTACGTTTTTGGTACACATGTGTACCATCATCACTACTACTACAGAAAAACGAATTATAAAGTATAAAAACACTCCTTATGTTAAAAATATATTAAAAACATACTAAAAACAATAAAACATTTATGTTACGAATGATAATTAAACATAGTACACATGTGTAGCAATACTTAAAAAATCATAAAATGTTATTTTTTTCTTTAGATATAAAGATAATAAAACTATAATAATTATGGTGCAATTTCCTTTTAAAACTATTAGTAACTCATATTAAATTTTGAGTTTTTTTATTGTGGTACACATGTGTACCAAAAACGGAAAAAAAAATAAAAAAACGTTTTTTTTTTGTTTTTGGTTTTTATAGAATTAAAGATAACGTAATTCTAAGACTTTTGGCGCAAATTTCATGAAAAAACATTAACGTATGAAAAAGTTATAAAGGTTTTAAAGTGGTTTTCACGTTTTCACAAAATAAATGGGTTTTCACACGATCCTAATCCTATATATATATATATATATATAATATATATATATATATATATATATATATATATATATATAGGGTTAGGTTCAAATGAGAACTTTTTATTTTGAGAACTTTTGAGAACTAAATCTCAACCACAAATTTCAGGGGGAACCACTACAATTCATGGGAGGGGGGATACATGTAAATAAATGTGTGGCTCAAATTAGTTCTTTTTAGTTCTCAAATCAAATTGGTTCTCAAATGATCCTCTCCCTATATATATATATATATATATATATATATATATATATATATATATATATAGGGTGAGTTTCATTGTAGACACTTTCGCATGTGAAATAGCTCTTTTTCACATGTGAAAGTTTCTAATTAATGAGAAAAAAGAAAAAAGAAAATTAATCACAACCATTAGATCAAGAGATCTAATGGTGAAAAAAGGTGTCTACCTGTCTACACTTATGAGTGTGTCTACAATGAACTTTTCACTATATATATATATATATATATATATATATATATATATATATATATATATAAGTAACGAATTCGGGTCGGGTCAATCCATTAGAACAAAAAATATTGAATCCGGGTCGAGTCGGTTCAAACAAAAAAACTATAAATGAGTACCCTTATACTTTGTTTTAGTTACCAAAACAACCCTAAACTTTGTTTTAGTTAAAATAAGTCATTTAAGATCTAATTTTTGATATTTTTTTAGTAAATACATAACGTTTATAAATAATTTTACGTTGGAGACTGACTTAATACATTCAATATTAAAAAAAAAATTAGTGGTGACCAACTCAATATATATATATATATATATAAATTTAGTGGTGACCGAAACGATATATATAAAAAATTTCTTCGTAAAACGTCTATACTCGGTACCTCAGAACAAAAAACTGATAGATTTTCTTTTTGTTGATTAGTAGTTGTTTTAGCGAAATATGGATTATATATGTAGAAGCAGGTTTGGATGGAAATAAAGCCGATGCAACAAAACATACATATAGAACATAGAACATACTTACTAAATTGACCGTAAATACCTTTATCGTATGCCACTTTATGTCATTAAATTAAAGGTCTTTGTCCTATATTTTGGGTTTCGATCTTATTGCTTATTTTGCTATATATGACCATCCCACTTACGTAGTGTTATTGCCACTTTATAAATATTCATTGAATGCAAGTACATTATGGATATAAGAAGAGTATGAAGCATTGAGTTGAAAACTCTTGGGGTTTGTTTGGTATGTGGTAATGGAATGAACGAGAGAATGGAATGGACAAGGTAATGGAATGGTTAAGGGAATGAAATGAATTATTACCATTCTATTATCCTGTTTGGTTACAATGTGAGAATGAAATAAATCATTGCTTCGTGTTTTTTTATATTTAGTAAAGGAAGTAATAGAATACAGTTTACCAATATTTCAATTTAAAATAATATATTTATATTTTAATTTTTTAAATTTTATTTTACTTTTAATTTTTTACTTTTAGTTAATTTATTTTTATTAAGTATTTAAATTTTTAAGTTTTATTTTATTTTTTATTTTTTGTTTTTATTTTTATTTACAAATTTACTTTTGTTTTTTGGTTTTATTTATTATATTATATTTTTATTTTATATTTATTTTATTATTGTTTTTCATTTTTTTATATTTTTATTTTTTTCATTTTTATATATTTCGTATTTTTTATTTTTTTTATTCTTGATTTTTTTTTTCAAAATATTCTAATAAAAATTAAATTAAATAAACTTTTCATTCCATTACTTGAGGGAATGGAAGAAAAACACGCCACCCCTAAGGAATGAAAATCTTATATGGAAGGAACCACATTCCTTATGTAATGGTTCATTCCATTTCAATACGTTACCAAACATGTCGTTTTTCATTCCAATGTAATGACCCTTTCCATTTCACCCTCAATTCCTGCATACCAAACGCTACCTTGATGATGAGAGAAGTTACAAGCCTCATGTCAAATTTATATCTATAAACCATTTGTTATTTATAAAACATGCATATCAACATCCATCTAAAAAAACTTCCGAATTATAAGAAATCAATTATTCTTTTATTACCCGCGTGTTCCCCGCCGCAACGCGCGGGTTGTTTTACTCGTAACCTAACATTTATAAATTATAGACAAACCAAATATATAAAACTCTCGTGTGTGTATACATATACTGATATACGTTAATGTCATCGCCATTTTCATGATAAACTTTGGCTCAACTCAACCTAAGTGTTTAATCATATATATCTAATGTCATTCTTATGAAAGGAGGCTTCACGTCGGATATGCTGATGTTACTAAAGTCTACTAGTGACGAGTTTAATTTTACAAAAATATAAATTGCATATAATATATTATTTGAGGAGGTTTTCTGTTTTAGGTACAGAAATGAATGGATGAAAGAATAATTAAGGTGTTGTTTAAATATTAAAGTATAATTAAAGCAACTAATAAGAATATAACTGAGCTGGCGGGTTATGGGACCATATGCAAATTGGTTATAGGCCAGCTGATCCTAGTTCAGTTGATGTCAACCCAAGGCCAACTACTTCATGCCGAATAATATTTTTAAGACTACTAGCCTATATGGCATAGAACTGCGAGCCGTTCCAAATGGTGAGTTGGCGTGTAAGAAGCCAACGATGAATATAAGGGTGGGCAGTGGCGAAGCTTAGCCTAAAAAATCATCCGGGCCGAAACTTAGGGTCAAAAAACTTTTAGGTTTTCGCTAGGTTTTATGTTCGGGTCGGATATTCGGTTCAAGTCGGGTCAAACAACAAAAAATTTAAAATACTAATTGCAATAATTCATTAAACTAACTATTGTTTAACAACTAACATAAAAAAAACAAAGTAAACAATGCGAAAGTGCGAGAGAAATGAAGATTACCTGGAAGCATGATCACAAGTCCGCCCGACGATCTTTGAGATCTTTGAATTTATCTATTATGCAATCCGGATCATACAGTTCAGCAAGTTCTTTTTCTACGTAAATCAACAGGCTATTCGTCAGATACTCATCTGACATCCTATTGCGTAGACGAGTCTTTATAAATTTCATTGCTGAAAATCCCCTCTACGTTGTTGCAGTAGAAACTGGAAGCGTCAAGATAAGTCGAACCACTCTATCAAGCAAAAAGTACGTTTCACGTTTGTTGGTTGTCACGAGAATTTTGCATAGATCAGAAAGTGTTGATGCACCACTAAGCCTTGGATTTTGAGTTCTATCCGCATTAAATAATCTCAACTGACATCTTAACTGAAACTTATCCTGCTCATTAAAATCTTCTGAGTAATATTTGTCAACAAGAAGACAAATCTGATCAACATCTATCTCTTTTGAAGCCAAACTAGAACTAAGAGATAACAACTCCATCATTTGATCACTGAATCTACTGTTCAACTCATCCAAATATTTGTCAAATGTGGCAATAAACAAATATACTCGGTAATAATGCTCATATGTAACGTGAAGATCTGTTATACGAGCTCGACACCGACTACTAGATTTATATGGAGCATTCATGTTCGGCATTTCTATTTTATGCTTTTTACAAAAATATGTAACTCCATCCAAAAAAGAAACCCAATTTTTGTTTCTGAAATTATTTAGATCAACCTTCGTTGATTTAACTAAGTCCATAGCATTAAGAATATCTTGGGATTTCTTTTGGAGATCTTGAGAAAGTGAATTGGTTATTCCCATTACCTCTTTTATCAGGTGAAGAATGAAGATAAACTCATATGATTGTGTGAAATTGTAAGCTACATCAGCCTCTGCACGTTGACTGCGAGTAGTATGATCACGGTCATCCATTATTCCCTCGAGGACAATATTAGTGGCAGCAAACATATCAATCATATTGCAAACAGAGTCATAGTGAGAGCCCCAACGAGTATCACCAGATCTTTTCAATGTACCAACTTGATTCAACCCTTTTCCCGAATTGATCTCACCCAGTTCTAATAACTTTTTAATTTCTTCAGCCTTTTGCTTCTCTAACTCATCATGCCGCTTACTAGAATCACACACAACATTAAATACATAACCTAAATTTGTAAAGAACTGGTTTACTGGAATAACATCCTTTGAAGCACCAACCAATGCAAGTTGTAACCTGTAGAGAAAAAATGAAAGAAAAATAAACAAGTGTTTTAGTCATAGAGAAAAATGAAAGAAAAATAAACAAGTAGTCAAGTAGTTTACCTATGTGCAAAGCAGTGAACGTAGTACGCAGAAGGTACATCACCAAGAACAAGAGCCTTCAATCTGTTCCATTGCCCTCTCATATTGCTAGCACCATCGTAACCTTGACCACAGATTTTATAAACATCAAATTGATTCTTCAATAATACTTTCCGTAAACTTGATTTCAAAGTTGCTGATAAAGTATCCTTCACATGAACCAAATCCAATAACCTTTCTTGTACCATCCCTTCTGCATCAACAAACCTCAAAACTATAGCCATCTGCTAATTTTTTGCCTCATCTCGGGACTCATCAACCATAACACAAAAGTATGAATCCCCCACTTCACCACGAATATGCCTCCGAACCTTACTTGCAATAATACTAAGAATCTCTTTTTGAATATCACTAGAAGTATACTTGGAATTGTACGGAGATTCTGCTCTATTTTTTGCAAGTTCATCATTGTAAGAAGAAATAAAATCTAATAACTCAAGAAAATTACCTCGGTTTTTAGAGTTTTTAGTTTTTAGTTTCAACATCCTAAATAACAATCTAAACCATAATTTAATCACAATCCAAAAATCCCCAAATTTTGAACATAAACCCTAACTTAAACACAATCACAAATTCTTCAAATTGATGAACCTCATGAGTACAAAACCTAATTTGGACATAATCTAGGTTAAAATTTGAATTGAAAACATAAAGAAATTTAACTAATTCAAGTGTTTAAGAAATTAGAAAAAACTTACCTAATGGATGATTGAAGAAAACACACACAATAAGATGGAAGAATGAAGTCAATTAGGTGAGTTCCCGGCCGGATATCCTTTTTCCGGCGAGTTCGCACTTCGTCGGAGTCAATTACAGTGGCGACAGTAGGAAGCATGCAGGCAGGCAGCAGTGTAGCAAGCAGGCAGCATCACTTTCTTTTTCTTTTGTCTCGCGGCGGCAGTAGAAGTGCACAAATACCTTTTTTTGTTATTTACATTTATAACCCTAAACTATTAAACTATATACATTTTAATTCATATCTTTTATATAATTTAGATTTCAAATAAATAACGATTCGATTCTAAGTTTTTAACTATGAAAACTTTACAAAATAAAAATTGGGTTTGTAAATTAGAGATGTATAGGGCCGAACTATATCTATAATTTTTTTAAAAAAAAATCTCACGGGCCAGACTATATATATATAAAAATTTAAACTGGACAGGTATACTACCCTACTTCTGAGCGAAAAAATGGCCCGGGCCGCGGCCCCGGTGGGCCCAAGCTAACCTGCGCCATTGAGGGTGGGGGGTATGGTTGCCTAAGGAAATAAATAATTGAATCATAAAACGACCAATCATGTGATAACAACAAGAGAGAGAAAAACGATGTATAATGTGATGCTTTGGTAGTGGGTATGGTTGCCTAAGAATGTTTTAGGCATACTTGAATTGTTTTAAAAAAAAACAAAAACAAAAAGGTACCGTTTAAGGTTCAAATCCTCAATATGTCTCGGTATCACATTCGGCATTCAAATTCCGAAAACATAAAAAATTTACCGATGCCGCAAGGTTGTCGAAGAGGGGGAATGGTTGCCGAAGAGTTTTCCGAAAATATATCACTTGCCGAGGGGTATACCGAAGGTATACCCCCCACCCTAAGGTGAAGGTATGGTTGTGAAAGAAGCCTTGGCTTTAAAAGTATAGCCAATAGTATTATGCCACCTCAAACTGTAGTAGAGATAGACTTTTGAAGCCTTAGGCTTTTTTTTATGTGGGGATGGTTCACAAATGAATCCTAGAGGCTTCTTTTTTTTTCTTTCATTTTATTTAAAAAAAATGATTTTATATTAAATAATATAACACTATATAAATAAATTTTTATATAGTAGCACATTACGTTAAAACACATAATACAACTTATTTTAAATGATACTAGATAAATAAACTACGTGTTTAACTCCTTAGTTAAAAAAACTTTCATGTTTGCGGCGATGGTGCTCCTAATATCAAATCTAAGTTTAAAATGTGTCTCGCTGTCTCGCAATTCCAAAAGGACATTTGGATCGATAACCGGATTTACTAGAGGATCGTGAATGTCCACCAGTGATATCGCTTTGCCCTCGTCTTTGAGAACCATATTGTGAAGTATCATGATGGTATACATAATTGGAAGCCCTTCGATCAACTATTGCTCACTTTTGCTTTAAAGCACCAAACGTTCTTTCAACGTCTTTTCTAGCCCCCTCTAGTATCTTCTTTATTTTTTTCTCCTTGATTTCAAATGGATGTCGAAACGCCTTCATAAACGTAGACCAAGTGAGGGTATATGTCATTAGCAAGGTAATAGCCACGTTTGTATTGTCGACCGTTTACAACAAAAGGACTTCTTGGAGCAACTCCGTGCAGTTCGTTCGTAAAAAATGGTGTCTGGTTAAAAACGTTGATGTCATTGTTTGAACCGGCAACACCAAAGTACACATGCCAAAACCACATATCTTGTGACGTCATTGCCTCGAGTATGATCGTTGGTTTTGCATGATCGCCCCGATGATATTGTGCTCTATACTTTGTCGGCCAATTTCTCCACTCCCAATGAGTACAATTGATGCTACCGATCATGCTTAGAATGTCATGCCCTCCAAATGTGCATCATACAAAAGTGCATATCATGGCTAGTAGGTGAACGTAGAAGTTCATCCTTATATAATTTAAGTACAGCGTCACAAAAATAATGTATTTTTTTGTATGCTAAAAGCTCATCACATCCGTCAGAACATTACCGTATGCTAGTTGACGAATAGATGACATGCATTTTTGCAAAGGTGTGAAAATTTTCCTCTTGCTCGCGTCCAAACGTAATGTGAACCATGGAAAATATTCTTCTATGTCGTAACAATTTCCAAAAACAATTGTTTAAACATCTGAAATCTATCATCAATAATATACCTTCGTGGTAACGAGGAACGTCGGAGAAATATAGATCGACCAAGCGTTGATGACCGTTTTCACGATCACGGAAAATACGTATCCTCAGTCGAGGACTCGTAGCCTCATGTTCTTCTTGTTAATTGACGCTAACACATTGGTTAAGATAATCGATCGCATCCTTGTATGAACCATCAGAATTACTAGATAAACTCACCATTTCTGGTGGTATATTAATTTTGAAACCATTCAGTTTTAAGTATGAAGGAATGCGTAAAAAATGGAGAAAATAGTGGGGATTTATGTAGAAATGTGAAGGAATGTATAAAAAATTAGAGATATATTGTGTAGAAAATGAGTAAAAAAGAAAAAAAATTTTAAATGCTATTAGCCGTTGGGCTAGTAGCTGTTTGAGTCCTAACGGTCAAAAACCCACCCATTTTCTCGTTTTCATTCGGTTTCTTTTTGTCGAAAAACACCAAAATGGGAGCCGCATGAGAGGAAGCCGAGACAGGGGAGATGGAAGCCGACGAAACTGCCAGAACAGAAGGAGCTGAGGGGAAGGAGCCGAAGACCATACCTCCCCCTAACACACTTTGTACTCGTTGAAATCATTTCTTGTCTTGAAGTTTTCCTTTTACTTCCCTACCTCGTATATATATATTTATGTATATACATATATATATATATATATATATATATATTTATTTATTTATAGTTAGGTTCATTTGAGAACCAAATGGTTTTGATATATTTTGAGAACCATTCTAGGCCACTAATTTTTAGGGGGTGGGGGGGATTTCCTTATATATAACTAGTGGATCAGACTAGTTCTTAAAAGTTCTCAAAACCAATTGGTTCTCAAATGATTATCCCCCTCTATACACACACACACACACACACACACACACACACACACACACACACACACACACACACACATAGGAAGAGAATCATTTGAGAACCAATTGGTTTTGAGAGCTTTTGAGAACCATTCCGAGCCACTAGTCTGTATATATGGAAAACCCCTCCATGAATTATAGTGGTCCCCAATTGAAATTAGTGGTTGAGATTTGGTTCTCAAAAGTTCATAAAACAAAAGTTTTCATATATATATATATATATATATATATATATATATATATATGGAGAGGATCATTTGAGAACCAATTGGGTTTGAGAACTAAAAAGAACTAATTTGAGCCACAAGTTTGTTTACATGTACCCCCTCCCATGAATTGTAGTGGTTCCCCCTGAAATGTGTGGTTGAGATTTAGTCTAAAAGTTCTCAAAATAAAAGCTCATTTGAACCTAACCCTTATATATATATATATATATATATATATATATATATATATAGGGTTAGTTTCAAATGAGAACTTTTTGTTTTGAGAACTAAATCTCAACCACAAATTTCAGGGGGACCACTACAATTCATGGGAGGGGGATACATGTAAATAAACTTGTGGCTCAAATTAGTTCTTTTTAGTTATCAAATCAAATTGGTTCTTAAATGATCCTCTCCCTATATAGGGTTAGGTTTAAATGAGAACCAATTAGTTTTGAGAACTTTTGAGAACCATTTTGGGCCACTAATTTTTAGGGGGGACCACTCAAATTCATGAGGGGGGGGGGGGGAGGGTTTCCATATATATAAACTAGTGGCTTAGAATGGTTCTCAAAAGTTCTCAAACCCAATTAGTTCTCAAATGATCATCTCCACACACACACACACACACACACACACTATATATATATATATATATATATAGTTAATTACATTTTGCGTCCCTAGGGTTTGCTGTTTGTTGCCACCTGAGTCCATTTTACAGATTATTAATAAATCTCGCATGAGGTTTGAATTTCGTTGCCATCCGAGTCCTAGATACTAACAGAGGTTAGATTTTTTGTTAAGTGGAAGGGTATTTAAGTCAATTTACACGCGCACACAACATATGCAGCATGATATCTTTTGAGAACCAAATCTCAACCACAACATATGCAGCATGATATCTTCGAGTGGAATGAAAGATGCTGGGGTCACTTACACACAGGTGCAGGTAACAAGAAGCTGGTAAATTCACTTCCACCGAATTGGGATAGCACTATTGAGTTAATAGAGAAGACAATGCAAATGTCTACTTCACCATTGAGTGAGCTCATGTTAACCATTAGAGCTTATGAAGAGAAAAAACATAAAAGAGCTAGAAAATTGGGCAATGGAGCATTAATGAACCAAGTGAATCAAGCCTTTATCTCACAACCAGCTGCAGCTCCTAGCAACTCACACTCTAGTCCAATGGGATTTATTGCACAAGCCACTGGGTTAAGCACATCAGGATCATCAAATCTTATTTCTTTGGATATCAATAATCTAACCAGAGACTCTAGTTTTGCTCTTGGTGTGGGTATCATGAGTTGCTATCAGGCACTCATTGCAGGTTCTCTTCTACCTGTGGATTTAACTCCAGATGATGTGAATCAAGTCAACCCAGAAGACCTGGAGCATATGGATATTTCTTATCAGATGGGAATGTCAGCTTTAAGAGCTAAGCAGTTCATGGCAAAGACAGGAAAGAAGGATTGGAATGGAGGAAAAGGGATAAAGCTCAGGTTCAACAAGGCAAACCTGCGGTGCTACAACTGTAATGAGTATGGGCATTATGCAAGAGAGTGCACCAAGCCAAAGGTTGAAAGAAATGTCAAAACTGTGGACAGAAGTGAAGGCGTGAAGAAGGAGACACGGAAGAATGACAGGGAACTGGTGGTTCAGCACACACCAGGATATGATTGGACTTCACAAGTGGAAGACTTGAGTCTGACACTTGGTCATGTGGCCCTCCTTGCAGAAGAAGTAGCACAGAAAGAAGCTGCTGAAGTCTTTCATCATGCGTTCATGGCAGACATCACTCCAGGGTCTCAAGCCAGCAGTAATGAGGTATGTTCAAACTCTAAATGTCAAACGGTGTTTAATGAATGTAAAGACTGGGACCGTAAGTTCATTAATGAAACCCTAAATCAAGAATTAACCGCTAGAGACCTTAGGGAGTATAAAGATAAGAGTAGGATATTCAGAGAAAAACTGGAAGCAACTAAATTAGATATTAGAAGTCTTCAAAATCAAATGTGTGATAAAAATGCATATCTTAGAATTGCCAACTCTAAAGTTAAAGAGTTAAGCAAAGAGGTAGATGAACTTAAAAGCAAAATTAGAAACCTCTCAAAACAAAATTGAACGAAATGACAAGATTGTGTCTGAAATGTTAAAGGCAAGTTCGCTGTTTTACAATACAGACACTAGAATGAGGCATGTTAAAGGGAACACAGGATTAGGTTTTGGGGCTGATGATAACAATGAAAAATCCATGCACTCTGTCCCAATGTCTTTAATGCATGAAATGATTCCTGATCATGAAATCTCTAAGACCACCTTAGAAGTTAAAGCATAAATTGACAAAAAACTTGCCGCATGCCTTATTAAATTTCTGCTCCTGTTTCTAACATTACTAACAATTCTACTTGTTGTGCAGATAAAGGTAATAAAGAAGCAGGGGTAGTGAATTGCAAGGAGTCCCCTAAGAGTCCCATGAAGTCTAATCATGATGATTTTTATAAAAACTTTGATTTTGAGAAACTTGAACCTTCTGTTAAGTCTGAGTCAAAAACTTCAGAGTCTGTTTTGTGTGATAAACCTTCTTATTGTGGTCTGTTTACTTTTGGAAAATGTGATGCTAAACCTTTGAAACCCTTAAGAAGTGTTAAGATTTTAAGAAAGGGTAAGGGACCACAGGTTGCTGGTCCTAACCTCACAAATGATGAATTGTCATGTGTGAAACCTACTGAAAATAAGAATGACTGTCGTGACCAAAATGTGCAGAAAGTGCGGGATATTAGACCTCATGATTTTGTCCCGTACCCAGAAATCAATTCTGCATATGACCAGTTTAAGCCGGTTCAGCGGGAGTACATTTTAACCACAAAGCCCCATGGTAAAACCCATTGGATCCACAAAAATTGTTCAAAATTAACTTGGATCTCCACTGGGCGTAACCAACAACAGGCTCCCGCATACCCAAAGAAACAATCTTGCCATGTGTCACACCCCGTCAGAAACTTTGCGGAAGCATTGGGTGTGACGATCATGGATCACAGCTATGATTATATCGAACGACAACTATATGATTTTAAAACCACACTTTATTTCAATAGCTTACAAACAGTACTTTGGTTACACAAAACAAAGTAATTATAATGAGTTCACAACATAACGGGATTTTATTTAAAAACATATGCAAACAAATGCTAACACGAATCCCTCCCGACAGACTTGTCCTAACTTGCAACTCCAACATCCAACGCCAAATCAATTACCTGAGATTAACATATTTGAAAAGTTAATATAAAGTTGGTGAATTCACAGGTTTTGATAACTAGATAAAACAAAGTTTAGCTTTAAAGACGATGTTTTCCAGTACATATACAAGTATTCCAGAGATTTGTCGTGATATTATATATTTATATAATAACACTATTTTTACTACCATGAGCTCTTATAACGCTGCTTGACCCTGTTTCCAGATTATTGCCCCACTGATGTTATATAGCACACATCAACCAGAAATGACTAATTAGGTACTCGCTTGACTCCCCCGTCAAAATTAGAGCGACTAACCACGAGTAGGGTCGTCACACCCAATGGATCCATCCTAAATTATCACGCTTTATTCTTTAAATTACCGTTATAAGCTGCAGGGGACTACGATTGCTATATCAGATATCAACTCATGTAATAAGATATACCACTTGCAATATGTAAATCAAGATTTTTATATATGTTAATCTTCCCCAAGAATATATTTAAAAAAATAGGGGCCGTGAACTCACCTGTGCTAGCTAACTTCTCGAAACTTCTTGATCTAGTCCGGAGTGAAAAATTCTCTTACGTACATCCTAAAACATATATTCACGATTCTAAGACATATTTTCTATTACAATTATATACCCCAAGGTTCATCCCACTGGCGTCTCATTCCAGATTCACTTTATAAAAATCAATTTTATAAAATCAGTACTTTCTATTTTGTTACTTTTCATCACATGTATATTCACAAAATTACATTAACAAAATTTAAAAGACACTAAAATGTTATAACTGTTACTTTTTTTAGGTTTACTGGCGTCGAACTTTGAGACAGAAAGGAAAAAAAAATAAAAAAATAAAAAAAAATCTTTGTTGAACGTAAATTATCTTTTATTTGGTACAATGAAATATGAAGCCCATGTCTCATTTATATATTCAATTCTCCACCGACACAATAAAAACTTAGAAATTTAACTAAACAAATAAACTAAATAATAAGACCCCAACTCTTGACCCAAAGTAAATAGTGAACTAAATGGAAATTTAACGAGATAACTATTCTTTATTTATTTAATTTTTTTTAAAGTCATATTGTTCAGATCCAATTTAGGCCAAAATAAAGTGACTATGCAACTTAAATAAGTATTGACAAGTTTAAATAAACCAATTTATTAGTAATCACCGTTGATACTTAAGAAAATAGAAATTTAAAATGTGTATTTAACTTGATTTTTAGTTAGGATGAACACAAGATTTAAGCTAAATACTTGAAATAATATAAGTTTTATACCTTTAAAATTAGCTCCAAGAACACTTGAGAAATACTTGATAAGGTACTAATCCTTCATGGTTAAAATTTTGGGCTAGAGATTTTAGTGTAATGGATTAGTTTGTTTTGACAAAAGTGTTGGGTTTGGTTTGTTATACCCAAGAGAACTGAGATGGGTTTGTCTAAATTAAAAGGAAGTGGTGGTTTTGGGTGTTGTAGTAATGGCCTGCCGATGTCAAAGAGAAAAAGAAGAAGTGGTTTTGATATCTTTGCTTCATGAAATGATTTACTATAAATAAGGTTGTGGTATAATATCTGGTAACAAGTTGAAAAAAGAATAAGTTTGAAGTCCGACCCTTACCATATCTCATGAATGCAAAGGAGGAAGATATTGTAAAATATTATTAGTATGTAACTAGAAGATTATTCAGTTAGATACAATTTAAATCGAATGAACAATGGGTCTAAATAAAATCGGTCGAGCAAAATAAAAATAAAAGGGGGGTCACTTCGCTTGAATGGCCCTTCGAGTGTTGGGTGTCGGGTGTCGAGCCTTGAACCTAACGTCTCAAGTTTGGTTATAAATGAATTAAAAACGAGGTCTTTCGGGGTAGAAATACTAGATTGAACGCGGTATAATTAATACACGCTTGGGTCAGGAAAATATAAAATTTCAGCGTGAGCGAGTCGGATATAAAATTTTTTATCCAAGACCACAAAATATTGCAAGATATATCACTAATATAAATATGAACACTATATATATATTTTCCCCCGGATTATTCATATTTTTGTCTTGAGATCCTGACTTCGTAAACTCGTACAAAACTAGAAATATTCTTCCCGAATATATATATATATATATATATATATATACTAGTTTTTTATCCCCGTGTGTTACACGGGTGACTTTTAAAAAAAAACTATAAATACAATCATAATATACGACAATTATGTATTTTTATATCTTTAGTAATCAAATAATTGGTTATTAAAATATTTTGGAATGCAATATATAAAAAATTGGAAATACAAATCACTTCCATAATTAGAAGAAATGTCGGGAAAAATTGTTAAGGATGAATATGGTGGTGCCACATGGCAAATTGTGATGCCAAAAACTTTTCTTTTATTATATATATATATATATATATATATATATATATATATATATTTTGCTAGATATTAAATTAACTTTTGCAGTTAAATAAATTCGTAAGCACACTTAAAATTATTTGAATAGTAATTAAATGATAACCTGAAATTTGAGATCGTCACACCATGTCTGCGGTAGACCAGGACACGTGGCAAGAAACAGTTTATACCGGCCATATGAACCCTATTATCCCAAAAGGGTTCATCAGAGACCCATTTCAAAGGCCCAAAAACAAAGTGACCCAACTCCAAGGCCCGGTCCTTAAAGACCCAAGGTGCAGAAACAAGCACCTCAGAGTCACAAAGTACAGCAGAAACCGAAGGCTCCTAGCAACGGCCAAAGACCAATTTTAAAGAAAATAAAGCTTCTCACAAATAAGTCAAAACAACTTGGAGACCAAAATCTGTTGAATCCCCAAAACCAGTTTTAAAATCTGTTTTCAAATTTGTTACGAAATCACCCATCCATCTAAACCCAGTTGATTCAGCTAAATCAAATGGTTGGAGGAAGGATGACAGGTGGAACATTCCAAAACTGTTAAATCTGTCCTTCAAGCCTACTGGTGTGTATAAAAAATAATCCACTTCTTTCCAAGAGGTGAACATACAAAAACCAAACAAAAATAAAAATCCATCAAAAGGGCCTTAGGAGCTTGGGAAAGAAAAATACCGTCCCAGGTAGGACAACAAAAGGGACAGTTTAAGTTCAGCCAACTGACCAACTTTCACCCAGACCCATTAAGGCCTGGGTACCCAAGACTAACTAATCTCCTTTGAATGCAGGGACAGCCAAGGAGGACTGTTAACAACCTTTGGTATGTTGACTGTGGTTGTTCCCGGCATATGAATGACGACATATCTCTACTACAAGAGTTGGAGCAATTTGACGGAGGATATGTATCGTTCGCAGGAGGAGTTGGTGGATATATAAGTCAGAAAGGAACAGTCAGAAACGGATGTCTCAGCTTCCATGACGTCAACTATGTAGAGCAGTTGAAACACAGCTTGTAAGTGTTTCACAAATCTGTGATAGGGAGTACCTGGTGCTTTTCAATAACAAGGAATGTCTGATTCTCAAACCTGGGTACTCCATCCCTAATAATTGGGTCCTGATGCGAACACCAAGATGCGGCAACTCCTATGTTCTTAACATGCAGAAACCCCCCACAACTGAGGTAGCATGTCTCCTATCCAAAACTGCCAAGAACCATGCTCAGTTGTGGCACAGACGATTGGGGCACATGAATCTGAAGAATCTAAGCCAACTTGCAAGAGGAGGGCTTGTTAAAGACTTTCCAATCAAAGAATTTGTGCTCAAGGAGAAATGTGTGGCATGTGCTAAGGGGAAGCAACACAAACGTTCACATAAGCCAAAGGTGTTTAATAGAATTTCATCTGTACTGGAGCTGCTTCACATGGACCTCTTTGGTCCAGTCAGTATGTTAAGCCTTAACCGATGTGCATTTTGCTTAGTTATTACTGACGATTTTTTCCCGTTTCATGTGGGTGTTCTTTTTGCCAAAGAAAAGTGACGTTGCAGGTATACTGATTGCATTCCTCAAGCTTATTGAAAACAAGTTGAATCTGAAGGTGAAGTCCATCAGAAGCGATAACGGGACGGAATTCAAGAATCGCATCATTGATGAATTCTGTGCTAAGAAAGAAATTGAACATTAGTATAGTGCCCCCTATACCCCTCAGCAAAATGGTGTAGCAGAGCATCGCAACCGAACTCTCATTGAAGCTGCCCGTACCATGCTGTGTGATTCTAAGCTGCCGAAGATGTTTTGGGCAGAGGCGGTTAACACTGCTTGTTATGTCCAAAACAGGGTTCTTATCAATAAGCGGCAGCAAAAGACCCCTTATGAATTGCTCTACCATGACAAGCCTAGGATTGGGCATCTTTGGGCCTTTGGGTGTCTTTGCACTGTATTAGTAAATACTGATTTACCAAAGTTTGCTGCTAAATCTGATGAATGTTATTTTGTAGGTTACTCTGCCAGCTCAGCCTACAGGGTGTACAATAAAACGACCGGGATTGTAATAGAGTTTACCAATGTGGGCTGGGTAGAAGAAAATCCATTAGATGGTGGAGTGGGTCCTGCTCAAGCTTTTGATTACAACAAATTTTTCCTCCCGTTAGGATTGGAACCAGTCATAGCTGAAGAACTCTTTGATGACACAATATCAGGACCATCAATAACTCACTCCATCACAAAATCTCCGGTCGCTGCCTATGAAGCCGATACTACACCAGTACAGGAAACTGTCGATACTGATTTTGACAATGACCCAGACAACAACCCTGGTACAGACGCTGTTCAATCTCCGGTAGCTGATGCAGAAGGAGAAGCTGACACAAGTGAGAACCAGATCAAACCAACCTACCTCCGGAAATCCCTGTTCAAGCCATTGGCGAAACAAGGATCTACAAATATCACCCCTTGGACAACATCATAGGTCCTTTAGCTTCAGGGGTGGTAACAAGATGTCAATCTGGAGATATCAATCATTGCATGTATTATTGCTTTAACTCGCAAATTGAACCCCCAAATATCATAATGGCGTTAACTGATGCGAGTTGGGTAAAAGCCATGCACGAGGAGTTGAATCAATTCTCAAGGCTCTAAGTTTGGAGGCTACTAGAGAGGACTTCTGACAAAAAGGTAATCACAACTCGATGGCTTTGCAAGAATAAAAAGGATGACAAAGGTATTATTGTCAGAAATAAGGCCAGGTTGGTGGTTCAAGGGCACAAACAGATTCAAGGGGTTAATTATGATGAAGTATATGCACCCGTTGCTCGACTTGAGGAAATAAGAGTTTTCTTGGCTTATGCATCCTACATGAATTTCACTGTCTACCAATTTAATGTGAAAACTGCCTTTCTATATGCTGAGATGGATGAAGAGGTGTATGTTACTCAACCTCCAGGGTTCATTGACGACGAACACCCTTATCATGTGTACAAGCTAGACAAAGCCTTGTATGGCTTACACCAGGCCCCTCGGTCATGGTACAAGACTTTGACTGATCATCTCCTAGCACATGGGTACACGAGAGGAATAGTGGATCAAACGCTATTCATGAAGGAGGTGGAAAATGATATAATCATGGTTCAAGTATATGTGGACGACATCATCTTCGGGTCAACAAACGAAGAATTGTGTAAAGAGTTTGAGAAGGTGATGCGAACAAAATTTGAGATGAGTCAAATGGGCGAGATGGAATTTTTCCTCGCATTGCAAGTGAAGCAGAGTGACAGCAGAATCCTTATCCACCAAGCTAAGTATGTCACAGAGATCCTTGAAAAGTACAAGATGAAGGATTCGAAGCCCGTCTCCATACCCATGGCAGCCAGGCCTGCACTTACCAAAGATCCAGACGGTCAGAAAGTGAGCGAGCACATGTACCGGTCTATGATCGGATCCCTGATGTACTTGACTGCCAGCCGCCCCAGATATCATGCTTGCAGTGTGCCAATGCGCGCGTTATCAGGCTAATCCTAAACTCTCTCATCTATCTGCTGTTAAACGTACTTTTACATATTTGAAGGGTCGGCCACGGCTGGGCCTCTGATACCCAAAAGAGTCAGGATTTAATCTGTATGCTTTCACTGACAGTGATTATGGCGGTAATGAGCTTGACAGGAAATCCACATCTGCCAGAGCTCAATTCTTAGGTGACAAGCTTGTGTCATGGCAAAGTAAGAAGCAGCACACGGTGTCCCAATCGATAGCCGAAGCAGAATATGTGGCTGCATCTGCTTGCTGTTCACAGGTGGTATGGTTGCAGCATCAATTGGGAGATTACGTTTTGAATTTCTTTGACACTCCCATTTTCTGTGATAATAATGCTGCGTTGCAAATTGATAAAAATCCTGTGTAGCACTCGAAAACCAAGCACATTGACATAAAAACGCACTTCATTCGGGACAACTATGAAAGCAGGCTCATTCATTTAGAACAGGTGCAGTCGGATGACAATATGGCGGACATGTTCACAAAACCCCTTCCCAGTGCCAATTTTGAAATGTGTCTCAAAGGGCTCCGGATGATAGCCTTTGATGAGTAATCTGGCAACTGTTTTTCATATTCTTGTTTATTTTTTATATAAAAAAAATTGAAAAAAATGAAAAGGAACAAAAATATTGTTTTTTTATTGTTTTTTAAAAAAAATCTAAAACCAAGGGGAAGATATAAAATAAACATCTGATGTTTACTCTAAATTGTGTGCTTTTAAATTTTTTTACTGGTTTTGGTTGACCAGGTAGGGAAGTGATATAAATTTCCAGGTGTTTGCTGACAGACACGTGTAAGGTGGATGTGAAAAGCGGTGATTCATGGCCGATACGCTTGGTAGGCTCTGCTGTCAATCAATCAAAAGGTATGCTTTATCACAACACTTGAAGATAACGTATGATGCTTGATATGGAGCACACACTTAGGTTAGTACAATTTCTATTTGACTGTGTACCAGGAATCCTGAGACACACGCTCGGTTCTGAGTTTTGATGTCATGCTCAAAAAACTCGCATTCCCCCTGCTTTGCGTAAGCAATGACCTGGGAATGTTGTACGTGAGTCAGGACTCCTCTGTTCTGCGAAAACAGAGACCTGGAACCCCCCTGATCCACGTACGTTTAAGATCACATTGTACATACATTATAAACCCAAAAGATGCCAATGTGCACAACCAAAAGAGACCCTCAAGAGTCCAAAACCCTCAGCCTTTGTCACTGATGAGAGCATTATTAAAAATGTTTCAAAAATTCAGTTGACTTTGTATATTATACCCAAAATCTCCATGATCTATTCTTTCTTTTCTCAACACAGTTTGGAGCATGATGTTAGGCTTAAGGAAAGGTGTCGTGAAAAATGTTGTACGGAAACCAGGTGTACTTGATAGAGTGTACAAATTATATCTAGGACTTATGTGTGTGACCCGGATAGATTTTAATAATTAATAAACCTTAAAATATAAATTATGTGATGAAACTTCCTGAGTAAGCGAAAGCAGCATGAATTTAAAGATGGACCAAAATACCGGCAATAGCCTGAACACGCGAAGTAACTAAAGCTGAAAAGGGTTCCTTAGTCACTGACTATCTGGTATGATCCCTAACAATGCCTCTTCACTCAAAACTCAGTTGGTTAAGATTTTTTGTTTATTTTATTTTATTTCTTAATTGTTGTTTATTTTGTTTTTGTCTTATTTTATTTATCTTTTTTTTCTGTTTTATCATTTATGTTAAGTTGTCAGATATAAAATCTCTCGGGTTTGAGTTCAGGGGAAGCTTACAGTAATGAACGTGATTAACTTTGGGTGGTTGATAATAAAATTAAGTTTCTTAAAGAGAAAATTGTTTTTTTTGTAAACTTTGGTGTCATGTGTTTAACATTTCAACTAGAGGGGGTAGTATGTAAGCTTTTTTTTAAAAAAAAAAATTAAAAAAAGAGGGGTCGAAACCCCCCCTTCTCCCTCATTCCGTATCCAACCCTTTCTCCCTCTAAACCCTAGCTCCGCAACCACCACCATCTCTGATCACCATCGCCGACTGCCACCACCATCGCACACCACCACACCTCTCGCCACCACTTCGCGACCTCACCACCACCTCCCCTGTTAAAAACCGTCACCAGAACCCCCTCCATTACCCACGTCGCTACCGCCGCTGTCCCTCTCCGATTCGCCGCCCTCCGCCACCGTCTCCACCATCCGACGACACCAGTCCAGTCGGAATCACTCAACGAACACCACCTTGGTGTGTTTTTTTGCGCAATGGCTCCCCGTTTGAAGCGTGCGGCTAGACCCCTCAAGACCGTCTCGAGTATGTGTTTTTTTATTGAGTTTTTTGGTTGGGACAGGTGAAAAACTGTGATTAGAGGGGTTTAGTACTGATTTAATTGTTAAAAACATTCGATAGTTGGTTGTTTGATTGAGTTGCAGGTTCAAAAGGAGGAAGATGATACTTTTCGATCGATCTAGAGGCTTTTCTATCAGGCTGAGAAGCTTTTCGATCAGCCCCCAGAGCTTTTCGATCTTGGGTTACCGATGTACTGGGTCTTCTCGATCGAAAACTAAGCTTTCCGATCGAAAGCTATGCTTTTCGATTGGAGCATAATGCTTTTCGATCGAGCGTAATACTTTTCGATCGGGACTCATACATTTCAATCCGTGCTCTCGGTAACCTACTGCTTTTCGATCGGACGGATGCTTTTCGATATAGAACCTACTTTTCGATCGGAAAGGTACCTGATGATGTATTTCAAATGGTTTTCTTCCATTTTTAAGCCGTTATGCTGACCGTTTTTCGAAAAAATTCATATGACTAATGAACTTCTGTTCGGTTTGGATTTTATCTGTGTCTGTGAGTGCAGGGACTTAGAGTTTGTCAAAGATCACAATACGGTAGCTTATTTACTGGACCCACCTGCA
The DNA here is from genome assembly GCA_039602395.1 of Deinandra increscens subsp. villosa. NCBI lineage: Eukaryota > Viridiplantae > Streptophyta > Magnoliopsida > Asterales > Asteraceae > Deinandra > Deinandra increscens. The sequence goes on along the minus strand of JBCNJP010000006.1, from coordinate 3,364,041 downwards.
GAATACCGAGAGAAGTACCGGTCAATGATTGAGGGTTTGAAACGATGCTATTTACATTATGCACTCACCGCAAATCCCATCATCTGCAAGCGGATGCAACAGGAATTCTGGAAGACCGCGTATGTATCTGATGATGGAAAGCAGATCATAGCAAAGATACAAGCAACAACAGTGGTATTGACCCAAGAGAATTTCAGACAGGCTCTTAGACTCAAAGATGTTGCTGCTGATCCCATGGCCTTGGATAAAGAGATGGTTACTCAGTGTTTGAAGGAAATGGGATATCACACCGTGTCTCCACCTACAATGAAGGCTCTCCTTCCACCATACTGGAGAATGCTGGCTCACTATTTGCAGAAGTGCATAATTGCCAAGAAAAGTTCAACAAATCAATTAAACCAAGTGCACATTCATGCCATGGTGTCACTTGTCAGAGGAGTTCGTTTCAACTGGTCCAAGTTGATCTTTGAGGATGTCAAGGCTGTAGTGACCAGGGATAAGAAGTTTGCTGCAGTCCCTAGGTTCATTCAATTGGCCCTGGATTCTAGATATCCAGCCTTGAGGAAGACTAATGATACACATGATACTAAGCCAATGGGCATTGAGGTCTTCCCCATGATAAACCCCAAGAAGAAATTGACTGATAAAGTTCCCTTTGGTAACAAGTTTGGTGAATTTGCTGAGATTGCAAGAGAGGAGGTTCCTGTACAGAGAAAGGCTGTCATTGAAGAAGAACACAATGTGCCTGCCTCTCAGAAGCCAGTTTCTGAAATTTTAGATAGTTCAGATTGGGAAGACTTTGACTTAGAAGATGTACAGATTGGAGCTCTGCACTTTGATAAGAGTGATACTATAAACTACGATTCATATCTTGATGACATTGATGTTGAGGAAGTAGAGACTGAGACTGTTGAGGTACCACTGACAAGAAAACGGAAAGCCACAGAGGATCCCCCCCCCTCAGGTGCTTCTGTTACTGATGATCTGACTGAGAAGGTGCAGGTTGCCACACAACACCTTACTGAAGCCTTAACAGACCGAAGAAGGAAACGATTGGACCCACGAGTGCCTCCATCTTCTAGCACTAGTGCCGGTCAATCATCATCCTCACAACCCACAACCCAAGACAAAGGGAAAGAAGTAGAAACCCCAGAGTTCAGGTTAGAAAAGGAGCTTAGAGCAGACATTGAAGAATTGAAAGCCCAAAATGCACTCAGAGTGAAATTATTGGAGATTTAATTGACATTCAGAAAGTCCACAATACTAAGTTGGAGAACCAAAAGAAGATAAACAGAGAGTTTACAAGGCAGATTAGAGAGTTACACAAGCTGATCAGGCAACTTAATTCTGCTGACTCAAGCAAACCAAAAGATGATAAGGGAGATCCAGGCAATAAAGAGAGCGGTTCAGGTGCCAGTGGTTCCTCACAATCACCCGTATTTGATTTTGAAGCCGATATTCCAGAAGCATAAGGCCCTGTGATACCTGAAGGTACTGATGAAGATAGAGATCCATTGATTAGAGATTATATGACTGTACCTGCTTTTGAGTTTGATGGGGGTTGGGATGCACAGACTTTTGCTTATCCTCCTGAGAAGTACTTGATTCAGCTTGGTGAGCATTATCATGATAGAAGAGTAATTATTGCAGATGTTAAGTCCTGGATGTTTGATGGGGAGAAGAATATGTTTGTGGTTAGAAGGAAAGGTCATTATCCATTGGAGTACTACAAATGCTGGACTCAGTTTTACTCCTGGACGACGGTGGATCTGAAAATGCTATATAAAGCACCTTTCTCCAAGCCATCTCAAAATGAGTACGCACAACATTTTTACAAGAAGTTGCAGCATGCCGTACTCAGCAAGTATAAGAGGTTTGAATACTTTCCGCACAAGAATTCTTACATAAAGAAGTATCGTGGTGTGTTTAAGGTGGACACAAAGAAGGATGGAAAGAAGAGAGGAAAGAAGAACTTTACCAATACCTTCTATCCGCCAACAGAGAAAACAAAAAAAATCCTCTGCCAATGAGACATATGAAAGGATGTTTAGATGATTTCCAGACATGGGCATACAGTGATTATACCGGGGAAGCCAAAATAATTTGTAAGTCGAAAACCATGAGTGTCATGGAAGTTCATGATTTGTTGTGGTTTTACAAGAAGGACATACTGGTGTTGTCTAAGCATTAGATTGAGAGTTCCAAAGAGACTGAAGAATATGCTAAGAGCTACACTCGAGTTGTGGCAGAAATTATGGAGAAAGAGCTGTGGTATGATCCGGCTACTGTGCATTTGTCGAAGAAGTTCAGAATGTGAAAGCAGTCTAATGCTAAAGCCTAGGGGAAGATTGTAGAGACCATAATTTGAGGCTTTTGCATTAGAGATACATGTGGGCTAGCTTTAAGTATAATTGGGCTTGTTAGTTAGTGGGTTAATATGTATTGTTTGGGTCCAAGTTGTATCTTGGCCATGTGGGCCGAATTTTGTGTCTTGTGCATTAAGTCTAGGGATTTCCTATATAAGGATACCTAGTCTAGTTGTTTAGGGTTGCTGTTTTGGTGTTTTTGTGAAGAGGTGTCCACGAAATTCTCCTTAGAGAATTTCGAGTTAGGTGTTGCAACCAAGGAGATCAATAAAGTATTATTTTTCATTGTGGTTTGTGTTTTCATCTTTAATCCTTCGTTTCTTTACCGATTGTCGATTATCCTTGAATCATCTATAATCACCGGATTCCGCACAGTGATTGTAGACTTTGATATCGCGTGTGGGGTTTATTCGATCCTTACAAGCAAAAATATAGTTATGGGGATGATTATACTTACATGATTGTTGTAGGGATGAAGAAAACGTGAGAAAGGGTGAAAATTCGCCCAGAGAGAATTCTTGTGCATGACCTGTGTGAATGACGAAGACTGTGGTCATTTCTGACCTTATTTACGCCTAACAACACGTCAGGCATGGCTCGTGTCTGGCTTTTTTTGGAATTTTATTGTTTAAAACTTGTCATGGGCACGTATTGGCTTCAAATTTCTCTTTGGTAATTTTCTTTATTAATTGTAAAAAGAATTTCCAAGTAACTACATCTTACTATTTATTTTTAGAAAAAAATACAGTTTGATTTATTTTCAGGTCCTAAGTTTGACCTGGTTTATTGTATCAATCAACCGTTTTGTGTTGTTATTGTATGGATTTTTCTATCAAACGGGTAATTTCTGACATGGATTGTTTTTTTGAAACACAGTGACCGGGTAAAGCAAAAATGCTGATTGAATACTTACCTGGACCAAAAGTTATTAATTCCATAAAATGAAAATAACTCCTTTGGTTGTGTGATCAATCATCTAACACCCCTCCCGTAGAAGAACTCAGCTTAAAAAACAGGTTAGAAGACACTCATACTTATGACCCAAAATTACCAGTTACGTTTACATCATACGTTTATCAGAGTTGCACCACAATAAACACTACAATTAACCATATCCATTTACAACTTCTCAAAAGATTGGTGTTCCATACTCCAAGACAGTCCCATGCTCGAACTGGACCCTACGACTCAGCTTAGAACCTGCCATCAACACTAGTAACATATTAGCATTTAAGGTCTACCACAATGAACAACTCAAAAATAAAAAACAACAACTTTTAATGAAAATGATTACTAGGCCTATCGCCTAAACTGTTAGTTTAAACCAGGCGATACGCCTTATCTGGCACGTGTATCACTTACAGAGAAATCAGCTCTAAGCGATACGCTTGGAGCAAATTTTCCAGCGACCAGCTTAATTTCTGTTATTTTTATACATAGAATATTTTTCATCCTTTCCACCAGATTTCACACAAACTCAACTTATCCTTACCAATTGATCCTACCTTCAATTTCCTACATTTTCAACTACAACTACAAGTACAAAACAGTATTTGAGGATAACATGAATTCATACTTGAAATTTGTTGCATTCATAAAAAAAAACCAACCCGTTGACCCGTTAAGCATCAACCCATACCAAATCTTACTTCCAACCAACCAATCATTCAAATTAGACATCTTTATACTTACTTAGTGCCCGTGTAAATCTATACTATTCAAACACACATATAAGCACACTTTACCATTCACTATCTAACATGGGTTTAGGTAGTCACATGCTTTCCTTGACACAAGTTTTCTTGAATTAAGTTCTCACACTCACCCGAAGGTGTATTCACTGCTTGTGGTTATTGCTTACCACTTCCCCCATCCAAGATCATTTGGACTTCCCAAAGATCACACTTAACCCATACATGTACAATCAATTAGACCCTAACGTGTCAAGAATCCTACCTGTCTCATTACTACTAACGTAAGCATAAACCAAGGCATAACATTTAATAACTTGAAACCATTTCCTACTAATACATCTATGAACACACGTATTTTATGACCCATTCCCATATCACTCTATATACTTTTGTGTTACCTCGTTTGTCAAGCCTTGTCCTTTTCGTTCCGGTGCTTGGTTGAGCCTTCTCCGACTTCACCACAGAACAAATAAGATTTTCCATTTAGTAACTATCATTTTCATCACTTACATCATAACATCACAACTTGCCATAAATCTCATTACTATTAAAATTCTACATTTACGCAAGCATTCCATCAAACACCAAATGTGTATAACTAAATTTTCATTCTTGATGCTAGCATCTAAATTACACACTCACCCCAACATAAACCATATACAATAACATTTGTAAATTGCACCTTAACATCATAATTTCTATCACATTCAAGCAAATATATACCAACCATTTGCCCCAATTCTCCCAACCCCGACATATGTATCGAATTCCAAGGGATGGGTTTAGGCCTTCATCACTAATTTTTCTATCAAATCTCATCATACACACATGCAGGAAGAATTCAAGCAAAAATTAAACATTTAAACACATACTAAACCAATTTCTATCATCAATTCCACTCATAGATGAAATCCATGATTTTACCTATCTCTAAGGTTAACTTACTTGACTAAAATTCTCAGAAACAGGACGAAATCATGATGAGGATGGGCTCCTGTGCTTAAATTCGCAATCCTCCTTCTTGAATACCCTTTCTAACACTCTCAATTTTATCAATTTAGCAAGAACAAGATTTTCTCCATTTCCCCTCCCCTGGTCACGAACGTGAAAGTGTCTGGGATGGAATCCCAAACTGATTTTCTTTCTAATAATCAAACTTACATACTGTCCCCTTCTTAATTTGACAATCTTACAAATTGGCCCAAACTAGCATTTTACATAAAAACCCATCTTTTCTTAATCTATAACAAGATTTGCCTAGATAATTACCTAGTAACTCAAACTAACCGTGTCGGGTTTTATCCTACCCCAGACTTATCCGACCGCCAACCCCCAATAAATTTGATCTTTAAGCAAAAACAAAATTTTGGTTGTTACAGCTCCACCCCCTGTTTCGTCCTCGAAACTTAATTAACGTACCGAAAAGATATGGATAATACTTCTTCATTTCGGATTCGGATTGCCACGTTGTATCCGACCCCTTTGTATGCTCCCATTTTACTATCACTTGCTTGATCTCCTTATTTCTGAGCCGCTTAGTTTTATGATCTACTATAGCAATTGGTTTTTCCACATAATTCAACTTATTACCCACCACAATGTCATTTAATGGTACAAAAGCGGTTTCATCCACTAGACACTTCCTCAAATGGGATACATGAAAAGTGTCATAAATACCTTTTAACTCCTCTGAAAGTTCCAATTGATACGCGGTCTTCCCCACCTTGGCGATTATTCTAAAAGGTCCAATAAACCTTGGGCTTAATTTTCCCGTCTTACTAAAACAAATTACCCCTTCCAGGGAGACACTTTCAACATCACGAGATCTCCCTTTTTAAATTCTATGGACCTCCTACGCTTATTCGCATAAGACTTGTTGATACCTGATTCCTGATCGTCATGTGAAGTATTGAATACAAGACAAAGATATACAAGATTGCTGTGGTCCAAACTTTGGGTAAACTCCAAGTTCAGACACCGACAAACCTGGTCCGAACCCGAGGTTCGGCCCATCGAGTTTCAGCATTATAAATAGCGTGTCTTGTGTTATTTTCTGTAACGTCTTAGAGATTAAGAGATATTTCTATCGGTGTACTCTGTGGTTTCTCTATGGTCTAATACAAGCTTCATTGTATTTACATCTCGTGTCATCCTCGTTTAACATTGATTTCGATACAATTGAGTAGACGATCATACGCTCTCGCATTTTCAAGTGGTATCATAGCATTTGGTTCATTCTATTGATTGAAATTCACTGTTTTTCGGAGTTTTGAGTCAAAAAGTGGGGTTTTTGAAAATTCTTCAAGCTTTTGAGTTCATTTGATCATCTCAAGTGTATTTTTTCCTGAAAAATCTTCTTCTAAATCATTTCTATGGAGTTTATCTGAGTTCCTATTCAAAAATTTGTCCAAAAACACTAAAAATCGCGAAAACGGAGTCGAGAGTGTTTGAGTTCGTCTGAGGTTCGGCGTAACTGAATTGTAACCGCTCCGAACTCCAGGTACGGATAGGGTTCGGACAGTTTGCTTACAAAGTTGAGGTTCGGATAAGGTTCGGCCGACGTTCGTTGTTTTTGAAGTTAGGGTTCGTACATAGTTCGGCGAAGGTTCGGCGAAGGTGTGTTTATTTTTGAAGTTCAAGTTCGGCAAGGGTTCGACACTTCCATTTCAGTTCGAACAGGGTTCGAACGAAGTTCGGCGAAACAATTTAGGTTCGGGACAGGTTCGGGGTGAATAGTAACATAATTTTTTCAAAATGTCTGATTTTCTAGCGTTTGCTGCAATTCAAAACTCAATGCAAGCTACAATGCAAACCCTGCTTAACTTTGATAATGAAACTGGAACAAGTCAGAAAGTTCCCAAATTATTGCGATTGGAAGATTATCATAGTTGGGCTACACGTTTTGAAGCACATGTTAACACAAATGATATTGATATGTGGTTGTCATATCATGAACCATATGTTTATCCCAAATATGCGTCCGGTGAACCAATTCTTCAAATAAAATTTAATAATGATCAAAAGAAAGCATATCAAGCTGAAAAGAACGCGTATGGAACTTTAACAATGGCACTGCCAAACGAATTATTACATCAATTTTCTGCTAATTTTACATCATTCAGCTTATGGAATGCTTTGCAGAAAAGATGTGAGGGCAATGACGAATACAAGAAAAGTCGTCAAAAAGTTTTGAGAAAAGATTTTGACAGTTTCAAACATTATCAGGATGAATCAATTTCGAATCTAATTACAAGATTTACACATTTGATTAGTGAAATGAAAATAGTGAATCTTACAAAGGAAGATGCTGAGTTGAAAGAAAAGATTTTAGAAGCATTACTAGAAAAGTGGGAAAATTATGTGATGATGATTACTCATGATAAAGAATATTCTGGTTTGAGTTACAACGATTTGATTCAAAGGATACAAGCACGGGATATGGAGTTGATGGTGAATAAATCACTTCCTGCACAAATCCAGAATCCAGCAGCTTATCATGGTGAAAATGCTTCTACAATCAAAACTGTGAAATCTAATATACTTAGTTCTGCACCACCTACAGTATTTATTGCAGGTAAATCTGAAACTCCTAATTATTCTGCTGGTTGTACTGTTTCTGTTCCTAGTTCTTCAAATCAGAATGCTTTATCTGCTCAAACTACGGATGATTATAATGCTTTAATGTCTGCGTTGGTATCTTCATATTTTGGTGTTATTACTGGTTCGGTAAGTAACTCAGGATTGACCAATGAAGACTATGATCAAATCGATTATGATCATTTGGAAGAAATGGATTTGAACTGGCAATATGCTATGTTGGTTCGAAGAACAAATAAATTTTTCTGCAGAACTGGGAAGAAGAGATTGAATCAAGATGGTAAGATTGGATTGGACAAATCAAAGGTCAAGTGTTATAAGTGTTCTGTATATGGACATTTTGCACGGGAATGTCCAAGTTCAACTGAAAACAAGCTGAAGTCTGGTCAACATGCTCATTTGGTTATTCGTTCACCAAATAAAGTTCTCAAGGTTGAGAAGAAATCTATTTCTTTTGACGAAAAAATGACAGACACGTTTCGGCATCCAGACGAATTTGCCTGGAATGCAGATTCAGAAGCAACAATGAAACATGTTCCATTTACTGTTGCATTGACTGCTCGTCATTATGATGATGATTGTATTGTGACTGATTCTGATTCCAATTCGACAATATCAATGATCAAAAAGGTTAAATTCGAAGCATCAAAATGTCTTGAATGTATAAAGTTGGGAATAAAGAATGCAACTCTTGTGAAAGATTCTGAATTATTGTCTGGAGAAATTATAGTTCTTAAGAAAGATTTGGAAGAATTCCCGAAGAAATATTATGAATTGGTTCATGTTCATGACGATGTTTGAAAGAAAAGTGTCAATTGGCTGAAGCAAGTGAAAAAGCTAAAGCTGAAGCATTAGATGCTGCTCAAGAATTTGAGAATTTGTTTGAAAAGAGTTACCCGGTTCAACAAAAGTAGGAAAAGGCTAATGCTCTTGTGATTGAATCGGCGGCCACTATTGAGAAACTTCAGAACAAGATCTCTATGCTTCAAGATGAAAATGTTCTTTATCGTGATAAGAATGAAGCTTTGATTAAAGATGTTGAAATTTACAAGAAGAAAAGAGAAAGTGTTCTTGAAGAATTGTTTGCTGAATGTAAGATTCGTAAAGTGCAAACACATGAATATGATGAGCTCAATGCAAAGTTTATCAAGTCACAAAAAGAAGTGTTTGGTGCTCAACAAAAAGTATCTGAATTGAAGTTGGAAATTTTGGAGTTGCAAAGGCAAGTAAAGAATTGCAATTTGTCACCGATATTGCTAAATTTCTTATACAAACAGGATCGGAGTGAGGATAGTTAAGAAGGATGATATTCACATGGTTTCTCAACCAGTGGATTTATCTGAAGTTACATCTGCTCCGCTTGATCCTAAAGACGAATTGCATGATTATTTGAAGTTTGCCACTACATCCAAGAAGAAGAAGTCAATGTCTAAGAAAAAGAAAAAGTCTTTGAGTGAAGCTTCGAAGTTTAGCTCAGAGTCTATTTTTCTAGATAATGAACAAGTTTTTGATAAAAATGGTTCAAGTATTTCATCTGCAACTGAAGAAGACAAAGTTTTGGTTGAGAAGAATAAACTGAAAGACATCAAAGATAAATTCACTAGAGAAGCTAAGGGGAGAGAAGCTTCTGGTTCTTCTTTTAGTTCCTCAAAGATTCCAGGTTTCAAGCACAAAAGCTTGGGTTATGAGATCAAGGAAGCACCGGTTCAAGTTAAGAAGCGAGAAAAAGTTAAGCAGAATTCAAAAGTTAAAGTTCCAAAGAAATCACATCTTATTATTCTGGAAGGTCATCGTCTTCAAGGAGTCCATCTCCTAGGTATGATTCCTATGATGATTTCTTTGATAACTTTGATTCTGAACATTCTTTTGGTATTCAAAATTCAAAGAATTTTTCAAATGTGCTTACATTTCGAGAAAGACTTTGTTATGCATGTCGTCAACCTGGACATCTTGCTGCTGATTGTCCGACGACTGCATATATCCACAATACTACCAAATATGTGGATAACAAAGGTCAGATTTTTTATGAGCCATGGTTTCCAAAAGTCACATCAACTCATAAGTCGTCTTGGTCTAAACCGAGTACGCCAGTTGATTCTGATTCATGTACTGATCAAAAATCGAAAATTTTTCAAATATGGAAACCAAAGGTTGTTTCCAAAGCCAACAATGATTATGTGGAAGACAACGGGCGACCCGACGCTGTTGACTCGGGTCGATCCCAAAGCGACTAATGTTTTATTTGGTGTTAGAAGGTATTTCAGAAAGACCTTTCGGTGATTGGAAAATTGCTGATTGTGAAATATCTGTGATAACTTATATAGAATTTCCAAATCAATCCTGTTTTCAAAATACGTAATTGCAAGTATTCGTGTTGGTTGATCAATTTCTGATTTGTTTTTCTCTACGTCTTATTTTGAGGGGGATTTTGTTTTTGCAAAAATACAAAAATAGTGTGTTGTTTTTCAAATGTTAAAAATGAAATTCTATAAATAGAGTTGTCATTTTTAGGGGGAGAAATTTGAAAAGACAAAAACATTGAAAAATACAAAAAATTAAAAAACATTGAAAAATGAGAAATTTTATCCAACATGATTGGGAAATGATGGTACATTGGCTTACATCGTCTGACTCATGGATAAAATAGATGAAAAAGCCATAAGACCATTTGATCGATGTGTAAGGTAGGCTCGGCAAATCAGAAAGTATTCAAATGTGATATACACTAAATCTGATGCTTGACCTAGTGGACAACATCTTGATGCATATCTCATGATATATCAAGAAAAATAAAATGATAAGTCACTGTGTATACATGTGTTCATTTTGCAAAGATTTAAACTTGTTTGATTTTCTTTATTTTGTCAAACGATCGGACTTTCTCTGCGTATCGAAAGATCGACCTGATCGTTGTTCGTTTGACGTTCTATTTTATTTTCTTTGGTGTTTCATATAACTCATCGGACTTTCTCTGCGTGTCCACAAGATCGACCTGATTGGTGTTGAGTTATACAATTTCAACTTGTTTTTTTTTATTAAATCCAAGGCCTTATCTGCGTATCGAAAGATCGACCCTAAGGTAGACGATTTAACGTTCTTATTTCTTTTTGCATTGAACACAGTTGACTATATCATGTATACAATCACTATGTGATAAATCACAAGTGAAATCACAAAAATGTGATAAGCAAAGCATATCTGAGTATGTCTGATAGTGTGGGGTACACTGGTCAAAGCAAATCTAATCATTAATTTAACATATCCAGATGTTATGAGTATAACTCTGCCTGAGATTAATGTTAGACAAATTATATCTACAATCGACATGGCTTATGTGCTACAATAATCGAAATTGAAGTGCAGCTCAGCATGTTATGTTCAATATGATCCCAAGTTGTGATCTTTCTAACAAAAGACAAAAATAGTGTCTGATTCTGTATTGCATTTACATTTCATTTCAGAAAATACCAAAAAGATTATAGGTGTGTTTTGATGTAAAGTTTTTAAAAAATCAAAAAGATTTTATTTCTTATTTCTTTTCGATTGATCAACACGGTATACGAAATCAAATTTCAAAATCAAAATATCTTGGAGTCTCAAACAGACGTTTTGCACTAAGATTATTTATGTTGGCAGGTTTCTAAGTGGAAAGAAAACATCACAACTTCAAGTCTTCTGAAGATTGTTGATAAGGAGATTACACATGATGCAATATCTAGTATTCAAGATCAGATTCATCGTCAAGTTGAGGGAGAGTTTGATTGAAGATACAAGATATAAGTTTTAATGAAGGAATTGATATTGCACATGCCGACGGGGAGTTTGTTGATACCTGAGTCCTGATCGTCATGTGAAGTATTAAATACAAGAAAAAGACATACAAGATTGCTGTGGTCCGAACTTTGGGCAAACTCCAAGTTCGGACACCGGCGAACCTGGTCCGAACCTGAGGTTCGGCCTATCGGGTTTCAACATTATAAATAGCTTGTCTTGTGTTGTTTTCTGTAACGTTCTTAGAGATTGAGTGATACTTCTATCTGTGTACTCTGTGATTTCTCTGTGGTCTAATACAAGCTTCATTGTATTTACATCTCGTGTCATCCTCGTTTAACATTGATTTCAATTCGATTGAGTAGACGATCATACACTCTCGTATTTTCAAGACTTATTTTGGTATTGGGCTGCTTTCAATGGCGCCTTAATCTTATCAAGTCTTTCTATTGTGGTCTTAACCACATCCGTATGGGCAAGTTCTCTTTGTCCTACTTCACCCCAACATATTGGAGTCCGACATTTTCGCCCATATAACATCTCATACAGGGGCATCCCTATACTAGTATGGTAGCTGTATTATAAGCGAACTCTACCAATGATATATGAGAGTCCCAACTACCTCCGAAGTCTAAAACACACGCTCGCAACATATCCTCAAGTGTTTGAATTGTTCTTTCACTCTGACCATCGGTTTGACGAAGATATGCGGTACTAAAATGCAACCTAGTGCCCAAATCCTTCTGAAACTCCTGCCAAAACCGGGAAGTAAAACGGGTATCTCGGTCTGATATAATAGACACGGAATACCGTGCCTTAACACTATCTGCTTAATATAAATATCTGCCATCTGTTCAGAAGATATAGGAAAAAATGCGCGCTCTTAGTAGGTCTATCAACCACCACCCAAATCGAATCAAATCATTTCACCGTCTTCGGGTAGTTTGGTAAGCAAATCCATAGTGATATGCTCCCACTTCCACTTAATTATTTCCAACGGTTACAATTTACCATAGGCTTTTGATGCTCCGCTTTGACTTGTAAGCAAGTCAAACCTTTCTCCACATACTTAACGATGTCACGCTTCATTCCAGGCCACCAATAGTCACGTTTTAAATCCTGATACATCTTCGTGGCCCCCGGGTGGATTGAGTAACGAGAATTATTAGCCTCATCAAGAAGTAACTCTTTCACCCCGCAAGTATTTGGAACCCATAAGCGACCAAATCGATACTTAAGACCGTTTTCACCATCAACTAGGTCCTTCACTAACCTTTTGATCCGTGCCTTTTTCCAGTTTTTTTTCCTTCATTGCCTCAACTTGAGCACTCTTGATCGAGTCTAGGATGCTCGATGTTACTACCAACCTCATTGACTTCACTTTTATAGGAGCAAATTCCTCTTTCCTACTCAATGCATCTGCCACCACATTGGCCTTTCCCGGATGGTAATGAATCTCACAATCATAATCTTTGATGAGTTCCAACCATCTTCTCTGCCTCATATTCAACTCCTTCTAATCGAAGATATATTTTAAACTCTTATGATCAGAATAAATTGTGCTTTTAACTCCATAAAGGTAGGGTCTTCATATTTTCAATGCAAACACCACCGCCGCTAACTTAAGGTCATGAGTAGGATACTTGACCTTGTGCACCTTCAACTGCCTTGAAGCATAAGCTATCACCTTTCCTCGTTGCATAAGTACTCAACCGAGGCCAAGGTATGAAGCATTCGAATATACTACTAAATCTGTGACCCCATCAGGTAAAGCCAACACCGGAGCATGCGTCAGCCTTTCCTTTAAAGTACAAAAGGATTCCTCTTGTTCTTTCCCCCATACATATTTCACGTCCTTCCTTGGCAATGGAGTTCATGGCGAGGCTGTTTTGGAGAATCCTAAATGAATCTTCTATAATAATCTGCCAATCCCAAGAAACTCCGAATTTCGGTTGGGGTCTTGGGTATGCTCCACTTTTCCACCGCTTTCAATTTTAATGGATCCACCAAAATACCCTCTGAGCTGACAACATGCCCCAGATACTGTACCTCTCGCAGCCAAAATGTACACTTCGAAAACTTCACATACAACCTGTCTCGCCTTAGCATTTCCAATACCTCGCGGAGATGTTAAACATGATCCTCCTTGCTTCGCGAATAAACCAGTATGTCATCGATAAACACAATGACCGATCGATCCAGCATGGGTTTGCACACACGGTTCATGAGGTCCACGAAAGCCGCAGGCACATTCGTGAACCCAAATGAAAACATCGTAAACTCATAATGCCCATAACGCGTCCGAAACACCTATTTTTGGTATATCCTCCTCTCTCACTTTTAATTGATGGTAGCCCGACCTCAGATCAATCTTTGAAAACCAACACGCACCTTGAAGTTGATCAAATAAATCATCTATCCTCGGAAGTGGATACCTAGTCTTCACAGTTAACTTGTTTAGCTCCCGGTAGTCTATACACATCCTTAGGCTACCGTACTTCTTCTTGACAAAAAGTACCGGTGCACCCCACGGAGACGCACTAGGCCGAATAAACCCTTTGTCAAAAAGCTCCTGCAACCGTTTCATAAGCTCCTACATTTCAGTAGGAGCCAATTGATACGGAGACTTAGCCACCGGTTTTGCTCCGGGTACTAAGTCAATACGGAACTCCACCTCCCTATCCGGTAGTATATCGGGTAGATCTTCTGGAAACACATCTGGGAACTCTTGTATCACGGGTACTTCCTCCATCCTCATACATTCATTGTATCCACCAAGTGCACAAGGAAAGCTTGGCACCCATGTAGTATATACTTTCTCGCCTTTGCCACCGAGCACAGTAGTGGCTCATTTTTCTTTTCGCCTTGAACACTCACCTGCTTCCCGCTTGGCGATCTTAATTAAATCACCTTACGGTTACATATCACATTGGCTTGATATCGCAACAGCCAATCCATTCCCACAATCACCTTGAATTCCCCCAGCATCATGGGAATCAAGTCAATCGGATACTCCTTCTCTTCAATAGTTAACTTACAATTTCGAAATACATTAACAACTAAAACATTCTTGTTATATGCTATTTCAACTTCTAGAGGCACATATAACTTTTCAATAACAAACGAAGGGTGGTCAAGGAGGTCGTGTGAAACAAACGACCTACTCGCTCCCGTATCGAACAATACATATACAGGAATTAAGTAACACAAGGAAAATACATGTAACCACTCCTAGACCCACCTTGCATTTTTCCACAGCCAGTTGGTAGGACCTCCCCGTGCCTTGGGAATTTCTACCTTACTCTTACTTTGACCCGCCCCTGGATTCAGGCTTGGGCATTCGCTCTTCTTGTGCCCAGATTTCCCACAGTTATAACACAATCGGGCCAGACTCGGGCATTGAGCAATCCCATGTCCCGACTTCCCACATCCATAACACTACTTTGTTTTCATGAAACATTCACCCTATGCACTTTTCCACAATGAGTGCAAGTGGGTGAGGATCCACTCCCCTTACTTTCTACCTTCTTCGGAGTTTCATTCGTTTTTGGCTTCTTGTTTATGGACGAACTACCTTCAACCTTCCTTTTCTACCCCCTTTCAATTTTCTTCTTGAACTCTATTTCTCTTTCCCGACAAGCATTTATCACTTCCTCAATGGTTTCACATTTCAAAGCATTCACATAATTCACGATAATCAACATGCATCATGTTGTTGATTTGATATATCTTCTGCCTCTCAGTTCGGAGCAAGTCTTTACAGAACTTGATCCTATCCCAGAAGAACCCAATCACCTCCCTGATTGGTTGACCTTCCTTTTGTTGAAACAACATCAACTCGTCCTGTAATTTGTTTACCTCCGACTGAGGACTGTGATGTTTAGCAAACAACTCCTTGAATTCTTCCCATAACATTGCATTAATAACCTCTTTCCCTTTTTCAGCTTACATTAAATCCCACCAATCTTTTACCCGAGACCGGAGTTGTCCGGTTGCAAACATCACTTGATTGGTTAGATCATAGTGACTTCGGGCAAATACTGCATCCATATCAGTTAACCACCAATAACAAGCGACTGGTTTAGCATCACTTGTGTAAAGAGGGGATTTGAATGACATAAAATCTTTGTAGGTGCAACGCCCCTTCTCCTTCACCCCACTTAACTCCCCCCGGAGTTCATTCTTCAATGATTCTAGCTTCTTCTCTAATGCTTCCATTAGAGTCATTTTCATTCTCCCCATGTGGATCATAACCATAGCATCCACCGTGGTCTCAATCTCTTCACTCACTATCTTTTTCACCTCATCAATCATAGCCCCCGTAAGGGCTCCCCCTTGATTATCTTCAGTTGACATTGCAAAATGAAAATATATATACAACAAGTTAACATCGTCATACTATCCATTCAACAATCATATAGAAATTTTAATAATCATACTCTATTTGCAATAACAAATAGGGTTCCACACCACACTTCACATTCCATTCACATTTAATTCCTAATTGTTTGCACAATTAGGGATCCTCCTTCATACTTCATCACACTCTTCCTATATATAGGAAGCACATTTAGTTTTCTAATCACATGCACACCTGGCCCCACTTGGCCTATTACCGTCTACACACGCAGGTAGGGCGTTTCAAGCACCCACCCTTACGATTGACCCCTTTGTATTCAACATTATCCACTCACTAGTTCAAGCTTCCTTCATAATCAATGATTAACACATAATAATTATCCAATTTTGATTTTAACACATCATTTACAAGTAATTATCTACTTACCGGGTCACATGATCGAGCTTGGAACCGGACAACCATTTTATACCATGAGCTCTAGGTTTGAGTTCAAGTGTCCCCACGACACTTGAATCCCTTAAACCATGGCTCTTATACCAACTTGTAACAACCCTCCCGTAGAAGACACCCATATAATGTTATAAAAATACGGGTTAGAAAATTCTCGTTTATTTTACTTGCTAACCAGCTCATACTTACGACCCAAAATTACCAGTTACGTTTACATCATACGTTTATCAGAGTTGCACCACAATAAACACTACTTAACCATATCCATTTACAACTTTCAAAAGATTGATGTTTCGTACTCCAAGAAAGTCCCATGCTCGAACCGGACCCCACAACTCAGCTTAGAACCTGCCATCAACACTAGTAACACATTAGCATTAATGGTCTACTACAATGAACAACTAAAAAAATGGAAAACAACAACTTTTAACGAAAATGAATACTAGGCCTATCGCCTAAACTGTTAGTTTAAACCAGGCGATACGCTTGATCTGGCACGAGTATCGCTTACAAAGAAACCAGCTCTAAGCGATACGCTTGGAGCAGATTTTCCAACGACCAGCTTAATTTCTGTTGTTTTTATACTTAGAATATTTTTTCATCCTTTCCACCAGATTTCACCCAAACTCAACTTATCCTTACCAATTGATTCCACCTTCAATTTCCTGCATTTTCAAGTACAACTACAAGTACAAAACAGTATTTGAGGATAACATGAATTCATACTTGAAATTTGTTGCATTCAAAACAAAAACCAACCCGTTGACCCGTTAAGCATCAACCCATACTAAATCTTACTTCCAACCAACCAATCATTCAAATTAGACATCTTTATACTTACACAATGCCCATGTAAAGCTATACTATACAAACACACACATAAGCACACTTTACCATTCACTATTTAACATGGGTTTTGGTAGTCACATGCTTTCCTTGACACAAGTTTTCTTGTATCAAGTTATCACACTCACCCGAACGTGTATTCACTGCTTTGGGTTATTGCTAACCACTTCCCCCACCCAAGATCACTTGGACTTCCCAAAGATCACACTTAACCCATCGGGTACAATGAATTTTACCCTAATGGGTAAAGGATCTTACCTGTCTCATTACTACTATCGTAAGCATAAACCAAGGCATAACATTTCATAACTTGAAACCATTTCCTGCTAATACATCTATTAACACACGTATTTTATGACCCATTCCCATATCACTCTATATACTTTTGTCTTACCTTGTTTGTCAAGCCTTGTCCTTTCCATTCCGGTGCTTGTTGAGCCTTCTCCGACTTCACCACATATACCACATAACCAATAGGATTTCCATTTAGTAACTATAATTTTCATCAATTACATCATAACATCACAACCTGGCATGAATCTCATTACTATTAAAATTCTGCATTCACACAAGCATTTCATCAAACACCTCATGTGCATAACTAAATTTTCATGCTTGATGCTACCATCTAAATTACACACTCACCCTAACATAAACCATATACAATCACATTTGTAAATTGTACCTTAACATCATACTTTCTGTCACATTCAAGCAAGTATATACCAACCATTTACCCCAATTCTCCCAAGCCCAACATATGTATTGAATTCCAAGGGATGGGTTTAGACCTTCATCACCAATTTTTCTATCAAATCTCATCATACACACATGCAGGAAGAATTCAAGAAAAATTAAACATTTAAACACATACTAAACCACTTTATATCCTCAATTTCACTCCTAGATGAAATCCATGATTTCACCTAACTCTAAGGTTAACTTACTTGACAAACATTCTTAGAAACAGGATGAAATCACGATGAGGATGGACTCCGATGCTTAAATTCACAATCCTCCATCTTGATTACCCCTTCCAACACTCACAATTTTATCAATTTAGCAAGAACCAGATTTTCTCCCTTTCCCCTCCCTTGGTCGCGAACGTGAAAGTGTCTGGGATGAAATCCCAGACTGATTTTCTTTCTAATAATCACATTTATATACTGCCCCTTCTTAATTTGACAATCTTACAAATTGGCCCAAACTAGCATTTTACATAAAAACTCATCTTTTCTTAATCTATAACATGATTTACCTAGATAATTACCTAGTAACTCACACTAACAGTGCTGGGTTTTATCCTACCCGACGCTTATCCGACCGCCAACCCCAAATAAATATAATATTTAAGGCAAAACAAAATTTGGGTTGTTACAAATCATCTTCTGGCTTATGTTGTTCAATCTTTTCTAAGAGAATCCTTCCTACCTTTGGGTTTTGAGCTGCTGGACAGATCTTGTCCCGAAGACAGTGTAGGTGAATATACAAAAACAGGGAAAGGTTGGTTTTTTAGAAATAAATATGTATATATATTTATATAGTAGGATAGATTTGGCTAAGTTGCTAACTTGGACTTTTTATAAAAAATCTTCGTTTGAGTCCCCAAGAACAGTGCCAAAAAGCTTGGTGTGCGTGTGGTGTATATAAAAATATGACAGTTTTACTAACACTTTTATGCGCAAGCTTTTAAATTTATAAAACTTTGATAAACTACAACTACCATTTCACCACATAGCACGGGCAGGTGCACCCATCATGGAGCAGTATAGCAGTGGTAAGTTGACCGAGGGTCGTTCAAGGACACAAGGAAAAGGAGGCTTTTGACATTAAATCTTACATTAGCAACTTAACCGCGGTTTTAAAATATAAAGAGGAGTTGTTGAAGTTGTATGGAAAATATAATGATAAATGAAAATTGATTTTAGCTTAATAATCTTTATAGAGGATAGTATTATTTGAAAAGACTGACTAATGGTAAAATCAATAAAGTGATAATTTACATGTTTGCCTTAAGCTCATTACCCTTCAGATGAGGAAGACCATTGACAGCTGGCAATCCTTTCTCGTGTTCCTCTCGTCTCCCCGTAAGGATCGTGAGAGGACCACCCTGGGAGTAATGAATGAAGTAAGCGTAAATGCCAAACATTTATAGGGCCTGATGGGTCATTAGTGCCATTACACTTGAATATGTCGTCATGAACCAGCAGGGGAACAACCCACACATCAGAGTAATTTATTATGAAAATTGTTTTTAAAAGGGACTAAGGTACGTTTCTCCATGCACTGCTTTCGTGCAAATATGGAAGGTTATAACCAGAGCCAAATTCACAAACATGTATCTCATCGACTTGCATGGAGTGACGAAATATTACTAACCTCAATCCCAACAAATACCTTCAGGTCGTAGTTAGCTTGAAAGCCGTGTTTGTTTACATAGACATAAAACTCATGAACGTATTGCTTTGCATGGGGTGCGGGTCACCGTTAGTATCATGCATCGTCCCCCTGTTGGGTGTCACAATTTCGGTTGATGAGCTTTTGACTCCTCAAATGGTCTATAATACCCAAGGCACGTTTGTTCAAAAAGGTTAATAATACAATTTCAACTTAAAAGAGTTTTCATAAAGTCATTTGTACTTACCTTAAGGTAGCCACGTAAACTCATTTTACTATTTTACCAAAAGCTTGTTTTTCTTAAACAAGTGTAAGAGTTTGATCAAACATAAGTATGATTCTGAACATTTGCTGAACAGAAGATGAGTAGTCCATAGACAAACTTTAAACAACTTCATATCAAGTGAAGATTCTTACAAACATATAAAGATTAAAAGACTAGACAACCAAAAATAAGAAGAACAAAAAAAACTACATTACTAAAGATAACGGGAGCAGAGTTAAGCAAAGCCAAGTTGTCCAGAACATGTCTAGACCATCTTTTCTTGTCAAAACTGAGCTCTCTTTAAAATGAGAATTTGGTTGGCTATTTATAGGCAAAATAGGAAGCTGGCACGGGCCGTGCCTGGCAGCCAATTTTCAGGAAATCGGGCTTTGGCAGAGACACGGGTCGTGGGCTTCAAGGGCACGGGCCATGATTGTTAGGTTACCGAAACACGATCCGTGTGAGATCAGTGCCACGAACCATGTGTGGCAGCTTCGTAGAAGTCAACTTTCCAGCAATGGCTAGGGAGGGGGCACGACCTGTGCTTGTCTGGGCATGGGCCATGCTTGGGGTCTTCCATCACTAAGCTTGTGTGTTTTCCTATGTTTTTCATCTTTTTCGGCTTCTTTTATGATTTGGACCTGGATTATTCAAGAAATCTCAAAAACATTTTTCTTTTGGCGTATATCAACACGCACACATATACTTACATCTTTCTCTTCTATACGTGCATTTCTTCCTCTCTCTAAATTGACCTTTCTCTATTTCCAAGGATAACAACTGAACCACCGTAGTTGCTACGTTTACGACGGTGAGCGGTATTGTCATGATATTGATGCGGCGACGGTTTGTCATGTTTTTGTGGGGTTTTCACAGGCATCTCTTTCTCCCTCTGAAAACTCTCCACTTAAGCTCTCTCTCTCTCTCTCTCTCTCATATATATATATATATATATATATATATATATATATATAATGAGATGGCTCTCTTTCCATGGATAATCACCCAACCATCATCTTTGCTCCGTTCACAAGGTAGGCTAGGACTGTCGTGACGTTAAGGTAGTGACGCTTTGTCGGATTTTTGTGGCTGGTATTTTAGGGGTTTTCTCGCCGTATTATCGTCAAATGGATTTGCTTTCTTTGAAATAACCTTGCTCTATTTCTGATGCAGTCGTCATTTTAACACGGCTCGGGTTACGTTGAAGCAGTGTCTGGTATTCGTAAATACTTTTGTCACTCTCTGGAGGTGGAGGCTTGCCATTGCCTCTTCATACGTGTTTGTCTTTATGCTTTCCTTTGAGCTTCCTCTAAGAATCCAGGAAAAAACCTCGGAAGCCAACCTAAAGAGCCCGCTACCTAGCAATTTTATTGATATAAAATAAAAAATTACAAGTGGTTGAGCAAGTCTGATTGCGAGTTGCTAAGTGTGACAGAGCGTGTTACTATCAACCTATTTGAAGTGAGTTGTTTGTGTGTTCTTAAATCCAAAGAACAAGCCGGTTTAAATAACAAATAACTGCCTAGCTAACTGTCTGAGATTCCAGGAGGATTCCTAGCCAGTCAAAGTGAACGTTGAGCTCCACTTTACCACGTTCAACAACCTCGTCCGGGTCTTCAGGGTTTGCTACATGTGCTCGTGTTAACTA
Organism: Deinandra increscens subsp. villosa; assembly: GCA_039602395.1. Taxonomy (NCBI): domain Eukaryota; kingdom Viridiplantae; phylum Streptophyta; class Magnoliopsida; order Asterales; family Asteraceae; genus Deinandra; species Deinandra increscens. The sequence continues at coordinate 3,342,647 of JBCNJP010000006.1, read as the reverse complement.
CGTGCAAAATAACAAACCTCAGGGCAAACAAAAAGGGTTAGCGGATAACTTAATTGAGGATACCGAACCTGCTTGGATTCTGTACTCTTGCGAGGATACTGGGTCATCTGAGCTTTCGGTCGGGATCCTGAATTACTAGCCCTGACAATTGCCCCTTGAATTTCGATAGGTGTGATAAGGATTACAGATGTGAAATTCAAATACAACAACAAAAACAACAACAACATACCCAGTAAAATCCCACCCAAAGGGTAGGATCTGGGGAGGGTAAGAAGAGGACGAACCTTACCTTTACCCCAAGGGGTAAAGAGGCCGCATCCAAAGGGACCCTCGGCTCGAAACAACCCACAAACATAAGCAAGTAGACACCCCTAAACGAAACTAAACACATAACAACGAAGGGCTACACATAAGTATATACAAAAGTTAGACAGATAAAGAAAACAAAACATAAGTAAGTAGCCACACCTAGTCGATACAAAACACATAAGAGAAAACGAAACACATAACCCTAACAATCCTTAACCGTTATCCTACGTTTCCAAACACTCCTATCAAATATCATGTCCTTAGATAGGTGTAAGTCAAACAAATCATGTCTTTTTTGCTCATCCCATGTGAGTTTAGGCCTACCTCTATTCCGCTTCCCCCTCAACAATAAGCCTCACTACGCTCCTAACTGGTGCCATCAACGGCCACCTCCCCACATGCCCGGACCATCTTAACCTTCCTGTGAAAATTAAATGATTATGAATATTAACTCGTGGCGTAATGAAAGGTGAGAGAAATAATGATGCTATGACGTCGGCACAACTTCCTATGCGAGGAATCCGTTAGCCATCAAGTCTTTAAATAAACCCTTATTTTTCCTTTTCTTCCCCACATATCTCCGGAAACCTTCAGGATTTCTTCGCAATTCTAGGTCAGTTCCTTGATCCCTTTCCCTTTCGATTCCAGTTTGCATAATGGCCAAGAAAACGTCTCGCTCGAACTTGTCGACGGCCACTCCCGTCGTTAATGATTTTACTGATCAAGGGTTTCTCGTTGCATACGACGAAGAAACGTGCACTTTTGACAATAAAAAATCCAAGCTCTCAAGGGGTCCGGGGCATCCCCTTCTAGCACCATATTTCGTCAATTAGACCCTCGTCTGAAAGCTGAAATTCAATCTGAGACCTAGTTGTGCTTATTGTACTATCACTTTCTTCTTGGCATGTCATACCCCTTTTTTGATTTGATAAATCAGTTTTTTGAAACCACCAAGCTTTGCTACTCCCAAACCATGCCTATCGTTTAGAGAATTTTGTTCTCGTTAGACAATCTGAACCACAATCGATGTCTGTACATGGGAATCCCTGAAATCTGTGTTGTTACCAGGTCCGAACCCACGGGAATAGCCGGTTTGTTCTTCACGCCAGGACAAATATATCTCAGTTGATCCCTTGGGCTTCCCACAATGATCACGAACAGAAAAAGAAAGTTTTCTTTGTGAAACGAGATTCTATCTCAGGGGGTATAAGATTACCGATGAAGTGGGTTAGCAAGGGTAAGACGCCGCATTATTATTTTTCAAATTCCTGCCCCGATTAACTTATTACTGAATGTCTGATTCTTTGATTTTGCAGCACAAAAATTTGAGAATCTTGTAACTCTCTGTAAAGATTCCCTAGAGAAGCTCAGCAAGTTTTACCAGATACTGGCTTCCGAGAAAGCTTTGCCATTGAAGTTTCCACCAGCGAAGAAAGCTACTCAGTTGACCGCATAGCCGGCAAAATGTTGAGTAAGTATCCCCAATTCCTGGTTCATAATTTTTGAGTTGAGAATACTAATATCATACTTTGTCCATTATAATCCCAAAATCCAATTCTTCATTCTCCCTGGTGGACCTGACCTCCCTGATTGAGGTAAAGAAGGAAAAGTCTGAAACTCTAGCCAACTCCAAGCCTCCTTTCACCCGTGCGAAAGCCTCCTCAAGCAAAAAGAGGAGGGGTCTGGAAGCCGTTTTAGCATCCCTTAAAATCTTTTAATGTTTTAGTCACTTATGATCCTTATCTTTTGCAGGCAGTTGAGAAGCTGAGCACCCTGGCCATGGAGACCGAGTAGAAACTGGCGGAGGCTGAAGAGAAGATCATAACCCAAGACGAAATAGTTGTGGTACTCAAGATCAGGTACTACGAGGGGAATACGGAGGAGCAGCGGTTGGACTTTGAAGCCAAGGAGGTCAGGGATGCTAAAGTGGCAAGACAATCAGCTGCCGAAAGCGTGCTGCAAAGTATGATCAAGATGGCGGGAGAGGCTGAGGTTACGGGTATCAAGGTGGTTGCTTGGAATATGGATGCTTAGATGTTCGCTTTGGAAAACTTGGGGGGATCAGAGCGAAGGCATCAGAAGCTAGAAAGGAAGGAAGTGAAGGTGGCAATTCAAAGGTTAAGAAGGAAGACGAGGTGGCCAAGGAAGCTGAGGCGGTGAAGAACATGGGCGATGACGACTTGATCAAGAAGGTCTGAGCCCACTTTTTTAGATGGTTTGTGGTTGAAAAACAATGTTTTTATTTTGTTTCTTTTGGTGATGGTTGTGAATAAACAAATTATGGTAGGTTTTGAAACAAAGCAATGGTGGGATTTCGGGTGGGGGGATCCTGAGGTTTTCAGAATGAAACTCGGAATCTCAAAAATGTCACTAGACGATGAACAAGGGACAGCTCAGGTGAAGGGATCATGAGGTTTTCAGGACGAAACCTGGGTTGCCCCTTTTCTTTATCTTTCTTGTATGTTAGTAATATAATGGATCGACTTTTTGACTATCATGGCTTATTTAAATTTTTACTTTGGTTATGTAAAAAATTTCTAAGTGTTTAAATGAGAATCTCAATTGTTAGCTTAGAAATGTTCACGCTATAAGAATGCTTTAAATTATGAACAATGATAAAACAAGCCATGATTCTAGCCAAGAAACGATTAGTATAAATATGTGGGAATTTAAAAACTGAATTACCTAAATGGTAGGTTTTCCTTAGATGAAATGGAATGATTTATGATATCTCCATCGGATCCTTGTTGGTATCCCTGAGGATCCCTGAGGTAAAACCAAAATAGATTTGAAATTACCTTAGGTCGAGGATAAACCCTTTAACACTTGGGACTAAGCCAAACTAAGGATGAACCCGATAAACTTGGGACTAAGCCAATTGGGGATATAACCGATAAACTTAGGACTAAGGCAACTGGGGATATACCCGATAAACTTAGGACTAAGCTAACTTGGGATATACCCAATAAACTTAGGACTAAGCCAACAGGGGATATACCCGATACCTTAGGCTATGTGTAGTGGTTAAGGCCCCATAAAGCGCCAAATGGGGCATTATCCGCCATGTGGACGCTGACTGGACAAGGGGCTTTATGGGGCTTTATGGTGTAGTGGATAAAGCTCCCATAAAGCCCCACCATCATTACATTCAACGGCTATATCTCCAAGATTCCTCCCCTTTATCGGCGTTATTAGTGTCCCTCTCCGATTTTGACCTGATAACGCCCCATAACGCACCCGCGTAGTGGGGGTGGGCGTTATGGGGGGCGTTATAGGGGTTTTTTTGGCCCAGTAATGCCCCATTACGGGCAGCCTTAGTGACATGAAAATGCCAAAACCTTAGTTAACACGTTATTGTTAAAAACCTTAGATATTTAGGATAGCACGTCTGTTATAAATTAAGGATCCACTTAGCAGTCAATAATAACGAGATTGTCAGCCAACTCAACGATGGACTGGTCCCACTATCTTGAACTACAAGTGTACATCGTGCGCTCTTGGCGGAGTGTTACCTAAATCGTAGAAAAGTTGAAGACCTTTTAAACCTTAGAAGGTATCCGGGATACCTTAAACTTAGGAGAGGTCACCAACCTCTAGCTTGTGTCGGGATCCTTAAGCTTTTGGAAAACATTCAAGGCTTAATGAAGGGTGGGTGTTAGCCATGCTAACACTACTCCAATGCTTAAGTCAGTAACATATTGTTAACATAAGAGTGAATTGAAAATGAAAATAGCAAACATATGTAACACCCCAAATTTTTAATTAAATGGTAAATTATTTATGTGGTGAAAATATTATAAGTAGTTGAATGTTTGGTATAATTTATGCATCTTTAGTTGGTTGATTTGCAAATTAATTTCTAAATTGTTAAGTTAGGAATACATGAGGGGCTAAGTAGAAAATCTCATCTTTGGGTGGGTTTTAAATATTTAGAGTTAATTGAGGGGCTGGAGTGAAACATGGGGCATAAAACAAGTCTAGGAAAAATCCCAGACCAGTTTCACGATCGCAGGAAGAAGGAGAGGACGGGGAAACTTAGCCCTAGTTGGGTGTGATCAAAATTCTAGCAAATTGAAGGGTGAATCCCCATAGGGAGGTCGAAATTGGGGTCTAGGAGGCTTCTAGAGCTCGAATTTCACCTTGTTGATTTCCTAGCGTGCCAAGTAAGTCATTCCTTGGATCAACCTAGTTAGAATATGTTGTTGAAAGATGGAATTGATGCTTGATAAAGGTCTTATAATGTGTCTGTACCCTCATGGAACATTTATTTCTGGTTGCATCTTTGAATTTGTGGGTATATGAGGTAATTGAGTTTGGGTAATGGCACCACTCCATAAAAATGTGGAGGTGCTTATGGTGTTGGGTAGGGATTGTTAAATTGGGTGGATTAACCGTAACCTGCGTTTATTTCATAATTGGTGACATAAAGGGTTGAGATGTTCAATGTGGGGATTAATGGAAGCAAGATATGTGTGTTATGTAGTTGGAATCTTGAATCCTTAGAAATGCATGCTAGGTGTTTGATAAAATGCCTAGATGAGATGTGAATATGAGGATATTACAGATTTGGTATTTAATTGTCATATGTCAATAGAAACTACATGAAATAAAGTGTTGGCTGTATGATATACTAAAGTTGTCACCAATGTATAGGTGAGGAAGGTGAATGCTCCAATCAAGCAAACAAAGGGAAATCAAACGCTTAACAATGTAACACACATCGTTTATGTTGCTACAATATTTTGAGATTAATTGTGATAAGAATGGTTTTGGTCAATTCAAGTTGCTTATGTTGTAGATGGTAGTGACAGTGACATGGTCATTGTCCACATATATCTAAATGTCGGGATCTTTGATCCATAATGTTGTTACAACTTATAGGGTGGTGGGAAGATGATGATCTTCCTTCACTTTAAAGTAAAAGTTGGGATCTTGGCATCCATCTATAATAACCGTTGTAGAATGGAGTATTGGTCTTATTACCTTTGTTGGTTATGCCACATCTAATAGATTTGATCTAGATGTAGATAAATGTTGTCAAGGTGAGTATATGAATCTAGGTGGTTTGGTCTTGAATACTTGTATATGGATAGATGTTTTAACATGAATCTTGCAGGAATGAGGACCTTTGTTAAGGTAAGTTGATTTTTGGTACGGGTTGATCCTAACGGGTCAACGGGTTAGAAACAATGCTAGAAGATGAGAATCAATTACCATGATCTATTTTTGTATTGTAGGAGTCCTTTTTATGATTTACTTAGTAAGGTTGTATGTTCAAGTGCTAATAAAAACATGTAGGATGGCACTTGGATGGAATCCTGAAAAATCAGAAAATAAAACTAAGTATAAAATTGACAGATTTCCAGCTGAACCGTGGAAATGTCGTCCCAAGCGTATCGCTTGGGACAGTGATGTTGGGAGGCGATACGCCTAGGGCGGTCGCGATATGCGAGGGTTAGCTCGTACACTTTTGGTTGATTTCAGTTGTCTCTTGTTCAGTTGTTGCTTAGGTTACTATTAGTTGATGATCTAAAGCCACGATAACTGACGTGTTACTTGTAATGTGGTAGGTAATGTTTTGGGAAGCTCAAACGGGTGATCAAGTCTTGCTGTGAAGAACCGAACATCTAGTTTGTCCTATTGGGGTGTATTGTTGTGAAACAAACCCTATAAGTAGTTATTAAAGCTTTATGGTGCTAAGCTTTGCAACCAATACTTAAACTAAAATATTTATGTAATCGAATTTCTAGTGATCAATATGGTATCTTACTCTTACTTTAACTGGGACCTAATGAAAAGTGGTATTACATGTCGCAAATAGGTATGAGTGTTACAACTTGGTATCAGAGCCAAGGTTTGAGGGATTCAAGTGTTGGCAAGAACACTTGGACTCAAACCGAGTGCTCAGGGGTGGAAAATGGTGTTCGGTTCAAGGCTTGATTGCTGCTTAGAAAGGTAAATTTAGTAGTAGGGTGATGTTGTTGTATACTTAGTTGCATAATTTGGCACAGCATAAGAGCTTAAAATTGATGTAACTTGTGTAGACTATTGATTGTTGAGGAAAGTGTTACTAGCCTTGGCTAGTGGCTCAAAAGTTGAAATGTAAGTTTAATGCCCAGCTCATTGTTGTGAGTAGGGTAAAAAGTTGAAATGTTGAATAACACCTTACTACTTAAGTAGTAAAGGGTGAATAAGATGAAAGTGGAGAATCTCCTTATTTGTTGTGGCATGGGAGTGTATACAGTGGTGTTGAACTGTTGTAACCTGTCCTACTTGAAGCAATCAACACTACATCAAAAAGTGGCTTTGGCCACGGGTTTTTTAATGCATAGCCACTGTTTTGTAAAAAACGTGGCCAAAGGTAAGAAATACTAGTTTTAGCCACACATATTTTGTACCCGTGGCCAAATATATAGCCTTTGGACCCTTTTAGCCACGTATTTTTTTGTTTATGTAACAACAACAATCAGGTGCAGTGGCTTTAGTCACTGTTTTACAAAAACATGTGGCCCTTATTTGTCACGCTTAATAAAGAGTGGCGAAATGCACCAAACCGCCACGGAATTTTTATGATTTTTAGTTTGTGTGACCAAAAAGGAATGTATGGCCACGTTTAAATAATGTTGTGTGACGGAGGTCAAATCTTTATATACCACCTCGAGTTTTGGATATAAATCATATCATTAATTAATTAATTGTCGATCATCACCGTATACACCATTAGCTCTCTCAGCTCTCTGTTTTTTGGTTTATCATGCCACTTTCTGAAAATGTGGCATTTGCGTCCTCTGAATGTGGAAGATAGCCCCGAATACGGTGAGTAATCATCTAAAAGACTGAAATTCAAATTCTTTAATGTGGAATTCGCGTCTCTGATTTGGTTATTTTTCTTGAACAGGGGAAGAATATTTTATTCTGTTTACTTTCGTGGTCTATCACCTAGGGTATTTTGCGAGCCTCAATGGTCGGATACAATACATCGATGGGAGGGTTCGCTACTTCGACGAGGTGGACATTAACTCCTTCTCGTTCGATGACCTAGGTCAAATGGTGCCTGACCTAGGTTATGACTTGAACGATTTCGACCCCTACGTGAGGATCCCAGGGTTGTCTCTGGATTTTGGACTGGTTCCATTAACTGATGATCCGAGGGATGTTAGGGCCTTGGCCCTGCACATCATGGACGAGGAGGTCATATCCATCTACCTCGATGGAGATGTGAAGGTGTCTTCCTCCTCCTCCTCCTCCTCCTCGCCCTCTGAAGGTAGCTACCCATGGAGAACAGACCGATATGACGATTTAGACAATTTCTCTAGTGGGAGCATGTTTTAAGTTTATGTTGTTTTTTTATTATATATATATTTGTAATTAGTTAACTGATATCACATCTTTTGGATTATATATGTAATTAATTGTTTATGTGTTATGCATCCGATGTGTCTTTTGACTCTTCTTCCTGAAGAATTCTAGTTCATCCGGTTGCCTTCTACATATATTAGGTTGTGTGACTAGATATTAGTGTATAAGGAATTGTATTCAACCACAATGATTTTAATTCACTAGATAATGGGTTTAAATACATGGGAATATCCTATAGATTACGAACATAAATAACAACTTTGGTTATTTATAGTATATATAGTTCATCCTGAAGAACTCTAGTTCATCCTGTTCTATTACTGAATAATTAGTCTTGATCCTGAAGAACTCTAGTTCATCCGGTTCTATTCTTCTTCTTCTCTAATGAATAACTAAAATTGATCCTCTTTATTATAAATCATCTCAGTCCGCCAAGGCAGTGAAACAGTTGTCTAAAAATGTCATCCGGTTCTGTTCATCTGCTCTCATTCCAGATGAACTCTTCTTTTTGAGGAATTCTAGTTCATATGGTTTTGTTCTTGTTAGTTCATACGGTTTTGTTCTTGTTCCAATTTACTGAAGAATTAAAATCTATCCAGTTTATAAATCCTGTCATCCACTATTAGACAATCAAAAAATTATAAATTGTAGCAAACAAGGCTAGAACCTGGGTCAGTCAAAAGAAAGGAACAAACTACAAGATTAAGAAGAACCATTAAGACAAAAGTGTTAATTGGTTATATTTTAGCCAGAACTTATTTAATTACTCCCATCACATAAGAAATAATTGATAAACAAAATTTGCGTTGCTAAAGGTAATAAATAGACACGGTAAAAACAGGATTTGCGTCGTAAAGGTAACAAAATATACACGGTTATCTTGGCCTGACCTTTCCATTTCTTCCCACCATAGCTGGTAGCGTGTCCTGTCTGCCTTTAAATTTCCACTTTTTCGCCACCAAAATCTTCTGTACGAACGTATTTCCTGATCATCAAGAAAAATACTTCGATCGATCAATGGCTGCCTTTGGTAAACAATGGAGGATTAGGGGTGTTAATGAACTAACACCCTACTACGGCAAGACTCCCTGTAAGTGTATTTTCACTCAATAATGGCTGTACGTTTTTATTTTTAGGGTTTTATGTTTGTTAGTTACTTACTCTCTACTCTGAATTTGGGTTTTTTACAGGTGGTCGGAGGTTCACCCTCAAGGTCCATCACTGTGGCGATTTTCATCGGAATGCCGCCGGCCAGTATGTGTGGAAGGGAAAGGTAGATTATGTCGACTATGTTGACATTCGCACATTTGATTGTCATGATCTGGATCAAATGGTGCAATACCTAAGCCACACATCGATTGGCTATTTCCTCATTTACTGGAGGATCCCACCTCTGTCCATCAAATACGGGCTTGAGTACGCTGATTTCATCACTGCCGAAGTTGTAGGGGATATGAAACTTCATCTCCAGGGACCAGATGGGGAGAGAGAGCTGGATGTGTATTTAATCCGGAACAGGGACTCCACCTACACCTCCGAGTTGGGACCGAGATTGCCGCCTGATCAAAAGTTGTTTCTTGATGACAACAGCAACAACTTTTTTTATGATGAAGACTATATGTCGGATGCTAGGTCTTAGCTAGTTAGATAGATTTTTGTATAGGATTTGATGAAAATCTTTGTATAAAGATCAATATATATATATATATATATATATATATATATATATATATATATATATATTAAAGTTTTTGTAAACTCTTCCTCATGTTTTGTTTTGGTTAACCCCATTAATTATATAGATAGATTTTATCTCAATCATTAAAGTTGATTTTATTCTAAATTTGATTGTTGCAAATAGATTTTATTGTGAACTGATGTGATTTTTATTTTATAAATCATCTCATCCCACCATATCAAAATGCCAACATATACTAACATAACATATGAATATATACTTCATGTAAGATCACAGTTATGAGTGAAATGGAGGTCTGCCATGATTCATTGAAAATGTGTATGTTATTATAATAGAAGAAAACTGGTTAACCATCCTAAAGAACTTTAGAACTCTAGTTTATCCGGTTCATCCTGAAGAAATCTAGTTCATCTTCTCTCAGTCCTCACGAACTCTTCTTCCTGTGGGATTGTAGTTCATCCGGTTTTGTTCTTCTTCCAATTTAGAAGTAAAATTTATCCTGTTTATAGGTCATCTCATCCCACCATATATCAAAATGCAAACATATACTAACATAACATATGAATATATACTTCATGTAAGATCATAGTTATGAGTAAAATGGAGTCTGCTATGATTCATTGAAAATGTGTATGTTATTATAATAGAAGAAAACTGGTTAACCATCCTGAAGAACTTTAGAACTCTAGTTTATCCGGATCATCCTGAAGAAATCTAGTTCATCTTCTCTCAGTCCTCATGAACTCTTCTTCCTGAGGAATTGTAGTTCATCCGGTTTTGTTCTTCTTCCAATTTAGAAGTAAAATTTATCCTGTTTTTAGGTCATCTCATCCCACCATATATCAAAATGTCAACATATACTGATTAACATAACATATGAATATATACTTCATGTAAGATTACAGTTATGAGTGAAATAGAGGTCTGCTATGATTCATTGAAAATGTGTATGTTATTATAGATGAGAAGTGTATGAATAAAACTGTAACAACTATCATGTTAACATACAAACTGGAACAACTTATTGTACACAAATACAGGGATCAAATCTTCTTCCATCCAAGTTCATCCGGTTCCCATCTTGTTCTCCTCTTCAATAGCTTGTAACCAAAATTTGGCCTTGTGAAATAGGAGACTTTCATGAAAGGTCTGTGTCATTATTCTGCTCTCAGTATCACCAATTCTGACAATATCTCGTATCTCAGCTTCAGAAAGCCCATTTAGAGCATATTCTAAGCTTCTAGTTGTCTCACCATGTTCACTGGTGAAAATGTGATACATGCCTGTTTCTTTCTTATACTCCCAGTTGGTCACCTATTTTCTCTTAACCACATGAAGCCTGTTAGTTATCATTATTTAATTGATTCGGTCTTTGTCAGCCTGGCTCCATTCTGGATCTGGAACTGTACTATGCGTTGTGAATGACCCATCAGCTCTATAGACTACCAAATTTCCATCCTTATCAACTTCAACCATCGAAACAGGATTGTCAATACTGCGTTGTGTGGCTTCATCTACTTCCCCGTATAAGTCATCCAAATACATCTTTATCCTCAGCATTAAGGAGTCCTCTTTTAAACACGTACCCTTCATATCACCACGTACTTGTCTAACATCACCCAACTCATGGTCAGTGAGGTTGTACATAGCTTCTTCAGCTGTAAACTTTATTACCTCATCTGAACGGGTTGTGAAAAGGTATACTTTGGCTTGATCATCATACCTCCAAGAGATGATTCTTCTCCTTTCAGCATGGACATCTCTATATTCATCCTCCTCATTGATCACTTATCCTTTTCCATTATTAGCCACTGACTTCATTCTCTTGGTTGGGGGTTTTTCTGGTGCCTTAGGTGGAGATGAGGGTTTTGGGGGTTTGTTTAGGTGAGGATATGGAGATGGAAGAGTATGACCACTTCTAGGTTGTGGTATAAAGGGTGTGAAGTTAGCTGTTCTAAACTTTGGTGGAAGAGGCTTTAATGTTACGGGTTTAGGATTTTTTTTCTGGTCTACTAGTTCTAGCAGGGTTTCTTCTGGGTTGCTGTGAGGCTAGAGTTTTGTTCAGATCAGAAAATGCACCTGGTAATGAGGGAGCAATGGGTTGTGAGGCTGTGGTGGGGGGTTGAGATGATGAGAGATGAGGATCAGAGACAGTGTCAAACATTTCCTTGATAATGTTGATCCTTGGCTTCTTTTGTTGAGTAGTTTGCACAGGAGCTTTACTCTTCTTTTCTTTGAGGTAGCTGAGACCTTCAGGATGTAAGAAGTCAAACAGTGCATGCATACCTGGTGGCCTTTTCACACCAGTAACTCTTTCCTTTTCAATTTGGCTCTTCCTGATAGCATCATAGTCGTTTCTCAGCCTTGGCAATTTGCAAGAGTTGGTTTTTTTTGGGTCCTCCATCATGATTTCCTTGAAGTACCATTTATGAATCAGCAAGTCATCCTCCTCAGATAGAGTTTGATATCTAGTACCTTGCTTCTCTTGTTGATCCTGTTCTAAAGAGCTATCAACAAATCTCTTTACATTCATCTCCTTGGCTTGATCAACTCTGATGACTAGGATCATGTACATCCACTTGATCAAGTCACCACCCTTTATTTCATCAACCCATGCATCAGTGAATCACTCATTGCCTCTGAGCATCACACTGAACTGAGCTAGGAAAACCTTGTTATCTTCATTCTTCTTCATATGAATTTTCCTATACTCATTTCCCAAGACCCTTCTGTACTTGTCAACTTTGCCTGATAGACCTTGCTCTTCAGCTTTGGCAATTCTTTCTTCTATGTACAGATCAGAGCTTCTCCTTGCTGCATTGATAAAGAACATCATGTCTGCATTGTTGATGACATACTCATAAATACCTCCTTCTATGAGTAGTCATTTCTGTTCTTCAAACTCTACACTTTCCTTCTGTTCTTGAAATTTCTTTTGTATCTCAGCATTCTCCTTTTCCAATTGATCAATCAGAGCCTTTGTTGCAGGATCTATGTCTTCTTTCTAGCCTCCTGTGCTCTGATCATCATTTTCCATGTCAGTGAAACCAGAGATAGTTCTCTCACTGAGAGAATCATCATTGGCAAGCTTTGGAGTTTCATGAAGTGAAGTTGCAGCATTGGGATTGACTTCCGAGATAACTTGCTCAGGAATAGTTTTAGTGCCAACTTCCGGAGTAACTGCCTTGGGACTATCTTCCGGAGCAACTTATTCCGAAATAGTCTTAGGCAATTGCTCAGGAGCAACTTCCGAAGTAATGATGGGCAGAGATGCAGCACTCCTTAACCAAGTGCAGTTAAGAGTATTCCTAATCATCATTTTTCTCATGAAAGATAGAGCTTCAGGAGCTATATCCACATTTGTGGTTTGCAGATCACTCATCACGATTGTAATAATCTGATTATCAGCAGTCACTTGCATCTGATGAAGTTGTTCAACCGGATCAACATGGCCTTCTTCCTCCGGATGAAGTTGTTCAACCGGATCAACATGGCCTTCTTCCTCCGAATAAAGTTGTTCAACCGGATCAACTTGTTCAACCAGATCAACTTGTTCAACTTCATCAACATCTGAGGAAGACACCCTGTGCAAGATCCTATTTTGAATTAAATCTAGTTTGACATGTGAATTTCATTTCAACGTATGGTTGACAACCTTACCTATCAGTGGCTTTCACAGATTGTCCTGCCTTCAACCGTTCAATTTCTTCTCCTTGAGCTCTCACAATTGCACGAAGAGCTGCCAATTCATTTTCAAGTTTTGTACATCGAACCGTCAATTCAGTAGGTGTCATGCTGCTCTCAACTAGTGTGTTGCCAGTATCTTTGAGCAAAGAAGAGCAAACAAGCCGACCTTGTTCATGCTCAGCACCTATGGTTTCTTGGGACCTGGGATTCCTGTTGTCAATCAAAGGTTCCTGAATAGGTTCCCTGACAGAAACAGTTGCCGTGGATTGGGTCTCAATGATGTTGGCACTGTCCTCTGGGTCCAGAGGGACTTCATGAGTAGTGTCGGCCCTTTCCACCTGACTTGCTTCATCACTACTACAAGTCACCTTATCACCAGAATGTCGGTTGGGTGATTGAACCAAGTCCAGCAGTATATTCACTGCAATATGGGTTGGGGAATCTACTTCATGTGGCCTTGGTGATATACCACCCTCATTCTGAGGTAGTCCTGTGGAGGGTCTAGGTAAAGGAGACCTAGTCCTCTTCCTTTTGGGTGATTGTGGAGTGCGTGTGGTATTTTTGGGTGTGGTTTTTGATGTGGACATCCTCTTCCTTTTGGTGGGAATTTGTATATCAGTGGAAGAGGATGGTCGGTCTGGTGTGGGCTCAACAGTTGTTGGTGTAACAATGTTGTCACCAGGAGCAGTTAGCTCAGGAGCAGTCCTGGCCTTAAGCATAGGGTGTGATGTGTCTTTACCAAGAAAAACAGTTTTGTTCATTTGCATGTTAGAAGTTGATTAGAGATTTGCATATTTGAAAATTCACAATTGAGAATGTGTTGGATGAATCTGGGGTACATGTAAAAGATCCTTTTAGGTTTTTGATTTTCCAGCATTCCATCAAATATCATTTTTGAAAAGTTAAAGTTGAGCCCATTTACCAATCCATGAAAAGCGGATGATTGAGGTGCAGCAAGTTCATTCCACGCAGTTTTCTTGTGAGATAGGCAGTGGAGAATGGTATGAGCAAGATATCGCCAATCATAGGGTAGTTGTCCCTTTTTGACGGTCGCACAAGTTAAGTCACCCCCATACCCAATTGCTTTGTACGTCTTCAAGTACAATTCATACTTTTAATCAGGATCACCTCCTGCATCATTGAATTTCAGATGCTTTCGGATCATTTCTTCAGTCAAACTAATCTCATTCCCATTGACTCTAGAGTCAATTTTACCAACCCCATTGCTATCAACAGATTTTTTGGCTGAGTCCCAAAATTCAGCAATTCTCTGCTTGCATATTATAGGATTCACAGTTAAAGCAAAATGAGTGTTGGATTCCTCGAGGAAATCATTCATTTCATCAAATAGCTTTGACTTATCAGACTTCTCGAAATGCGCTACAACATTTTGTTCGGCGAAGAACAGTTGAGTAGCCTTTGATGCAGCCTTTCGATTCAATTTGGGTGCCATTTGTGAGAAATTAGAGAGTAAGGTTTAGGTTTAAATCTCCAATTAGAAACCTGGAGAGAAAATAGAGGGTAACTATTTTTCGAAAATGCAGTTTTATACTAACGCCAGTTCTTCTGGATCACAATGAACCCTAAGAATTGAAACAGGGGAAGTTATTGGAGTTTGCCCATTTAGTTGAAATTAGGATGGGGGAAATTTTTTATAATTTAATTTGGTTTAGAAAAATATTATTAATTTATTTTAATTTAATCCACATCAATTAGGGTCGATTAAGACCGATGAGGACAAATGAAGATAAAGTAGGACCAATTAGGACCAACGAAGCCACGAGGCCTAATTAGGGTAAATTGGGGTCAATTTGGGTCAATGATGAAGACCAGTTATAACTAACGAGGGTCGATTTTGCTCAATATCGACGCCTTATGAGGACCAAATATGACCAATTAGGGTCTATTAGAGCGATTAAGGGCCAATTACGCTCAATGAGGACCAGTAGACTGAATTAAGGTCAACCATGGTCATTTATGACAAATGAATACCAATGAGGGCCAGTGAACACTCAGTTAGGATGAATTAGGGCCAATGAAGGTCAATTATAGTCTATTCGGCTCGGTTAGGTTCAATGAAGATCACTTACGGTCAATTACGACCAATTAGGCTCATTTAGGACCAATTATAATCAATTGGGGTTAATTAGGCCTAACTGACTCAAATTTGTTGTACTTCAAAGTAAATGGTACTCAAGGAGTCTAGTAGGTCCTTATTGAGGCTAACTGACACTAATTGGTCCTTATTGGTCCAATTTGTGCAAATTGCTCCTCATTAACCCGAATTGAGCCATATTGGTACTTATTCTGTCTAATTGGCCCTCATTGGTCCTAACTGGCCCTAATAAGTCATAATTCATCCTTATTGGTCCTAATCGAGCATATTCGACCATCATTGGTCCTAATGGGTCCTCATTGACCCTAATTGAACCTAATTGGTCTTAATCGACCATCACTAACCCTGATTTACCCTTATTGGTATCATTGGTCCTACTAATTGGCCCCAATTAGTCCTAATTGGTCATACTTGATTATCGATCCTCATTAGTCACTTCCTTCATGCTCCGTCCTTATCGGTCCTATGAGCATAATCGGCCTTCTCATTGAACTGGCCCTAATTCGTATTCATTGACCATATTAATTGACCATAACTGGTCTTCACTAAAGTATCCTAAATGACGCTAATTGTCAGTATTTAGTCCTCATTGAGTCTGGTTGGTCCTAATTGCTCCTAATTTCTCCTAATTTCTCCTCACCATCCTAATTGGACGTCGTTTAATATTTTTGGAAACAAAATTATTATACATGAGAAATTCACAACATGGCGGTCTTTTCGTATTTTTGTTCTGAATTGCATATTAATTTATCATTTTCATTTTTGAGTTGTGTTTTAGTAATGTATCCGTTTTTTGTAGTTGTGTTATCACGGTCACAAAGCACGTGTTATTAAAATCTTGTTTATTATATCTAAAAGAAAATAATAAAATTAATATTAAAACATAATTTTGTTAATTAGGGCTTTTAACTCCGATCGTCATTCAGATCTGCTTAAAGGATCACAGTTATGTCAACCGTAATTGATGTACTCGTACAATTTCAACACCTCAAGAGGACGAAGCTCCTGCTCAAGCTCATGGAGGAACCTGCAAACCAACAAGAAGAGTGACTTGAAGACTTTTACGAACTGGATGATGAAGTTCATCTTCAAGAAGAACCCACCGGAAGAGCCACGTGGAGACATTTAATTAATTAATTATGTTTATGTTTAATTTTAGGTTTAATTATGTATAATATACATATTGTTTATATTAATTTTGGGTTTTATTATCAGTTTGAACAATTCCCCCCCTTTTAATTAAAAATTTTCACCAAAAAATTTGAATTTCCCACCATTAGTTCGAACTACACCCAAAATTTCGAACTAAATTTACTTATTATCGATTCATCATATATATACTTTTCCCTCTCACTTTATCAGAAAATTTCTAGCTAGTTAAACGCCTCCAGCGAATAACCAGGTCTTCTTTCTCATCCATATCATTCACATCTTCCATGGAGCTTCAACAACGAATAGCTTGAACAGACAGCGCTAGCGATTCTTCAGAAGTGGGATGTGATTTGGGAGACCAATCAGTCCAGAAAACGGTAATTGTCAAGTTATTCCATTTCATTAATTACAATATGTTTTCATAAAATTGTTTCTTTTGTTTATTATTGATACACGTTTAACTTGGGATCCCTGTATTTGTGTACAGTTACAGTTACAGATCGATAAAATTTCGTTTCATACAGAATTAATTAGGAAGGGGTATATTTTGCATAAATCCTCTCCATTCATTTCAACCCATTCATTTTATGCTAAATTAGTTATTTTTATGCTAGGAATGTTGAGGTCAAGCATATGCACATGTTTGTAGATTCATGTTACTGGTGAACCTACTTTCTTCTGTAGAAACGAGAAACGATCTTACTACTGCATGCTTTGATCAAACGTAATGAACACAGATGTAAATGAGAGAATTGTATTGATCACTTGAAGATACAAACACAAGCTCTCTAGTTTCTCTCTCTAGAAACACACACAGAAAGGTGTAGAATGACAGAAGTGTTCAACTCGTTCTAATGCACATTCTAACACAACCTATTTATAGTAAATGACTACATAGGCTGCGTACCAAATGGTACGCCCGGACCATTTGGTCCGGTGCCAATGATATAGTCATTACACTTCATACAAAGACCCGCTCACATAGATACAATACACGAGACACATCATAGCATAGGAATATGCTTCTACAGACTCCCCCTTAACGTGTAGTGTATCTATTTTCTAACTAAACTTCAGTCTTCAATCTTCAACATTGCTGCATCCGATCTTTGACTTGAAATCTTGTCAGAAATAGAGCTTGCATGGATGGATCACTCTTGAATCAACTTTGAACTTCAAGATCCACTTGTGAAAAATACTTCAAACTCCCCCTTTCACCATGCTTGAGTCTTTGATATCCATAACCTGCAATTTCAGAAGACAGAAACGAAGTTTCCTTTTCTTTTGAAAATTAATTTAATCTTGGCGGAAAACTTCTCTTCGAGAATCCAAGATATAGATTTGAAAATTTCGATTTCGTATCACATGTCGATCGGTCGAAAACAAATAAGAAATAAAATCTTTTTGAATTTTTGAAACTTTATATCAAAACACACGAAAAATCTTTTTGGACTTTTCATATATGAAACATAAATGCAATACAGAATCAGACACTATTTTTGTCTTTTGTAAGAACGATCACAACTTGGGATCATATTGGACATATCATGCTGAACTACACTTCAATTTCAATTACTTCAGCACATAAGTCATGTTGATTACTGGTATACTTTGTCCATCTTAAACTCAGGCACAATCATACTCATAACATCTGGATATGTTATTGTATTGATTAAGTTTGCTTTGACCAGTGTACCCCACACTATCAGACATACTCAGATATGTTTTTGCTTTTATATCACACTTTGTGATTTCATTTGTGATTTAATCACATAATGATTGTATTCATGATTTAGTCAACTGTGTTCCATGCAAAAAGAAATAAGAACGTTAAATCGTCTACCTTAAGGTCGATCTTTCGATACGCAGATAAGGCCTCGGATTTAACAAAATAAGAAAATAAAATAAGTTGAAATTGTATAATCCAACAACAATCAGGTCGGTACTCCCGTACACGCAGAGAAAGTCCGATGAGTTATACGAAACACCAAAGAAAATAAAGCAGAACGTCAAACGAACAACAATCAGGTCGGTCTTTCGACACGCAGAGAAAGTCCGATCGTTTGACAAAATAAAGAAAATCAAACAAGTTTAAATCTTTGCAAAAAGAACAAATGTATACACAGTGACTTCTCATTTTTTTTTTCACATATATGTTTCTTGATATCATGAGATATGCATCAAGATGTTGTCCACTTGGTTAAGCATTAATATTTAATGTTTATCTCATCTGAATACTTTCTGATTTAATGCCGAGCCTACCAAGCACATCGAACAATGATCTTATGGCTTTTTCATCTAATTTATCCACGAGTCAGACACGTAAGCCAATGTACCATCATTTCCCAATTATGTTGGATACAATTTCTCATTTTTCAATGTTTTTGTATTTTTCTATTTTTCAATGTTTTTGTATTTTTCTATTTTTCAATGTTTTTGTATTTTCTGTTTTTCTCCCCCTTAAAATTGAAAACTCTAGTTTTGGATTTTCATTTTAAACTAAATAAAAACACAAAGACACTATTTTTGGTTTTTCAATTTTCTCCCCCTAAACTACAAATGAAATGTAAAAAGAAAGAAAATTGACCTTTCGACATGGATACCTGTCAGGTGTAGCTTTCAGAAAAATTGCAGTTTTGAAATTGTTATCACATGAAATTTAACTTAAAACAGCAGAATACTCCTCCATCAGCAACTTTGCAATCACCGATAGGTCTTCTAAAAGTACCTGCACACTGGTCAAACACATCAGTTTATAAAGACCCGAAGTGAATCGCTTCTGGTCGACCAGTATCTTGATTTCCTTTCGAAACCACTTTAGGTTACCAGTGTTGTTGTTTTGGTAAATCAGTATTTGACGAACTGGTCACAGTCGATTGTGACGAACAACCTACATATGAAACATTTTGAAAACGAGGAATAAATCTTCCTTGAGTTTTGAAAAATGTAGGTTGTGGAAATTCATCAAACACTTTGCCATATTCATCAATGAATCGCGGTTTGACAGTTTTACCAACACATGGAACCTTTTCTCTTCTTGAACTAGAAGCAGCAGAAACTGGACAATCTTGTGCCATATGCCCTTTTTGTTGGCAATTATAACACAAGCGCACAAAAATATTCATCTCCAAAATGATCATAAAAATTATCATATACCTGTTGACGATGATCATGAACCCATTTAGATGTCGGGCTCTTTGGAGTAGAATTTGATCCTCCAGAAGAAAAGTTTGCAGATTGATTCTTCTTGTTCCTCGGATCAGTAGTCTTCACAAATACTTCAGCAATTTTCTGAGCATCCACGCAGTGAAGCGGGAACTCTTTATCAGAAAATATTTGTTCCAAACCCTTGAGTTTGTAGAACCTCTCGGGTTGAACCTTCTCAGCTTTGAAGACTTCTTTTCTAACTTGCTTCACACTAACTCTTTTTAGGTTTTGTTGTTTTGAAGTAGCAACTGTATCAGTTTTTGTTGCAAAACCTAAACCAACACTCTTTCCTGTACCCTTCTCTCCCATCTTTGTAGATTGATGCCCATTCTTCGCCAATCTAGAAAATTCAGCTTTAACTTTCTTGAGATCTTTTGGAGCATTGACAATTGTTTCATCAATGTCAGTGTTTGAACTTGCTGATTTCTCTTTGTCTGTTGACGAAGAACCAGACACACCCTTTTGAGCTTCAAAATTTTCAGTACTCTTACTGTCACACCCCCAATTAACCACTAACGGAGTTTGTACCGTCGAGGGGTGCGACTAGACCAGGATCCACAACCATTAGTTACAAATACTAAACGAATCAAAGTAAAGTCCAAACACAAATCATAAAATAAAGTTTCACAAATACGCAGCGGAATAATATCAGTCCTTTAGCACTAACCACGTGCTTTACAAAGTTAACATTTTAAATTCCCGATTTAGTTTAATAAAAAACAAAGGTCTTCAAGTGCCATGCCAACCTCCAGTGGATACTCCTTAGCGATCTGCAAAAGTTTAAACCACGCAAGTGTCAACCTAACGGTTGGTGAGTTCACAGTGGGCTTGTCATGCATTGGCCCGGTCTCATAATCATAATTCGTGTCAAGATGTACTTACAAAATATTTATTTGTGAAAAGCAATGCTCGTAATTAAATCTCAGTTTATAAATGGTTTGTCCGTGACCTACGTCATCGGGTATGTACTAGTTCCGTAAAGTTAAAGGACTCAACCGATATCGCGGGTAGCTAATCCGTTGTTCCATGCTCTAAGGAAGTTTGTACCAAAGCTGACTTATTGTGTGGGGGCCGAGCCATCCCGTACAGTGCGGACCTACGTCATCGCGGTTTTTGCCTCCCCCGTGTCCTCCCCGGGACTACGGTCAAATAGGCTGATATTGTTCCTCCGTGCACTCCCCGTGCCACGGGGCGGAGTTTGTCAAACTCCAGTAGATCTACCCAACATCCCCTCGCTTTACAATTAATGGCACAATTTAGTTGAGGACTTTTAAGTTATAAGGCATCCTTAGAAAACATGTGATATCATATGGTTCAGACTTTAACCTACACTAGCCATATTAAAACGGTTTACCTTGGGTTCTCATGAATCCCAAAATCATTTTCAGTTTTCTTTTCAGAAACAGTTTGTTTAAGTCCACAAGTGTTTCCCATAAAAACACTTCTGTTCATCAAGTGGGTGCCGAGCATTCCCGAATTCTCATGTATTTGTCAGCATTGTTTTTCGTTAAGTTGTTCGGTGTGGCCCAAACAGGCTCACGGTAAACGGGTTAGTGACACTCACCTTTGGTTGCACTGCTACACTTCAAGTAATCCAAATTATTGTTGTTTAACGAAGACCTAGAACACGTTTAGGTCTTAAGTATTAGTTTGTGTCTAATTTTGCTTAACGTCACTATGGCCCATAACATAGCACGTTGCAACTATGACCCGACATACCGACACACGACACCAATGGTTGATCATAACAAGGGTTCATATAAATCAGATATCAAGCATGTTTCATCATGGCATAATCATGTAAGTCATGGCATAACACTTAAGCAAATTTCACAAGTTTGGTTTTCAGGTCAGGTCTTAGTTTCGCTAGCACAGTTTCGCTAGGCAGTTTCGCTGGGTACACGGGCAGCACTTTCGCTAGGCTATGCCCGGTGACACAGTTTCGCTAGGCTAGTTTCGCCCGAAACTGCTGATGCAGTTTCGCTAGCCTAGTTTCGCAGGGAAACTGGTTTGAACTTTCGTTCAGGTATTTCGCTCGGTAGTTTCGTTCGAGCTGGTCTGGTCAGGTTACCCGGCGACACTATAGTTTCGCTGGGTAGTGTCGCTGGAAGGAGATATAGTTTCGCTACCTAGTTTCGCCCAGAGAACACGCAGTTTCGCTGGTCGCGAAAAACATACGGATTTGCCTAAAAATCAACCTAACAGCTTCTGATCTTACATGCAATTCATTATTTAGCATACATAGGCATTTACCAACATAAATCAGCAAGCTTTAACACCTTAAACATGCATTTTGTCATCAAATCACCCAAAATACATATAAAACCCTAAAATGGCTAAAATAGCATAAATCTCTATCATGGCTGGATTTCATACGCAAAGTTGTCAACTTTATGATAGATCTAGCATCCCTAAGCACTATCTCAGAAGCATACAAGTTTTCATGAAGGTTTGAGCATACTTTATAAAGAAAACACATAGAAGAAGCAAGAAACATAGTTTTGGGACTCACGGTTGGTTCTAGGATCGATAGATGAGATGAGGTGATGGTCTTGAGGCTGAGGTCTCGGTTTCTTGATGGTTTTCTCGGCTGACCAGTTTCCAGAGAATGGTGTGTGTGTTTGTGATGAAATGAGGCAAATGGGGAAACTAGGGTTTATTAAGATTATTTATATCAGGAGCCAGTTTCGCTGGCAGTTTCGCTGGCCAGGCGAAACTAGCTCTGGTCTCGTGTTATTGGATTATCTTAGCTGGCTACCGGGCGACACTATAGTTTCGCCCGGTAGTTTCGCTGGCGACCAAAAAGGCAAGTTTTCACATAATCAAGTATTTACAATTTGTCATGCTATTCACAATAATAAGTCATGTATTTAAATCACATTGCACATAAGGACAATAAATAGGCACATAACATATATGGACGGGTTCGGTGATCAACCAAAGGTCGTGGACGTATTCGGCCTAGTTTAAGCATTAGTTACTTAAGTTAACACTTATAACGTAACTAACGGATTTGTCTAACGGAAGTTAACCTTGAAATTCTCGGGTGTCACATCATTCCCCTGAAATTGGAATTTTCGTCCCGAAAATTATTCTTGTGTCGTAGCGTTCGCAGCATCAGCTGTCGTCTTGCTATCGTCGCTGGGGAAAGAAAGCAAAAAGTTTTAGGGTTGTCACATCCTCCTCCTGTTACAGGAATTTTGGTCCCCAAAATTAAATCATACCATGAGTTTCCGTGGACGTTTGCTCGAACAAGTGAGGATACTTTTTCTTCATTTGATCCTCTCGCTCCCAAGTATATTCAGGTCCACGCCTTGAGTTCCATCGCACCTTGACGATCGGAATCTTGCTACGTTTGAGGGCTTTCTCCTCGCGTCCCATGATTTCTACTGGTTGCTCGATAAATCTCAAATGTTCGTCGATTTCCAATTCCTCCAGAGGAATTATTTCGATGTCTTCAGCCAGACATTTCTTTAGATTGGAAACGTGAAACACGTTGTGAACTCCATCGAGTTCAGCAGGGAGTTGCAAGTCGGTAGGCCACCGGGCCTACTTCCCCAATAATTTCAAACGGACCGATGTAGCGAGGATTTAACTTTCCACGCTTCCCGAAGCGTATCACTCCCTTCCAGGGAGATACCTTCAACAATACTTTGTCACCCACCTCAAACTTTAGAGGTTTTCGGCGTTTGTCGGCATAACTCTTTTGTCGATCACGTGCTGCAGCTAGCCGTTGCCTGATTTGAATAATTCGCTCGGTCATATCATGGATAACTTCCGGTCCAGTGAGCCCTTTCTCACCCGTTTCGGCCCAACACACGGGCGATCTACATTTTCTGCCATAAAGTGCTTCAAAAGGTGCAGCACCTATACTTGAATGATAACTGTTGTTGTAGGAGAACTCCACCAACGGAAGGTGAGCCTCCCAGTCTTTACCAAAATCGAGAACGCAAGCTCGGAGCATATCTTCTAAAGTCTGAATCGTTCGTTCCGTCTGACCGTCAGTCTGCGGGTGATAAGCTGTACTCATGTCTAGTCTGGTTCCTAGTGATTCTTGCATAGATTGCCATAGTCGGGAAGTAAATCGAGGATCTCTATCAGAGATAATAGTCTTAGGCACTCCATGCCGTGCCACAATTCGGTCAATGTACAGCTTTGTTAACTTGTCCATATTATCAGTTTCCTTCATCGGGATAAAATGTGCAGATTTGGTTAACCGATCGATGACAACCCAAATCGCATCTGGTCGATTTGATCGATGAGGTAATCCCGTTACAAAATCCATGGAGATATCCTCCCATTTCCATTCTGGGATCTTTGGTTGCTGTAGTAAACCAGCGGGCTTTTGGTACTCGACCTTAACCCTTGAACATGTTAAACACTTAGCCACATATCGCGCTATGTCGGCTTTCATGTTCGGCCACCAATAGAGATTCTTCAAGTCTTGGTACATTTTATCCGATCCAGGGTGCACCGAATATCTTGACTTGTGAGCCTCGTCCATCACGAGCTCACGGAGATTTCCAAGTAGAGGAACCCAAATTCTGTCATTATAATACCTGATTCCATCAGTCTTAACCTCAGAGTGACCATCTATACCACGCAGTGCTTCAGCTGCGAAGTTTTCTTCTTTCAGAGCTTCTTGTTGGGCATCGCGAATTCGATCCGGCAATCCCGTGTGAATAGTAAGTTGCAGCGCTCGTACCTTTCGAGGCTTTTCATACTCTTTCCGACTTAAAGCATCAGCCACAACGTTGGCTTTTCCAGGATGATACTTAATCGCTAAGTCATAATCATTTAATAACTCGATCCATCTTCGTTGTCGCATGTTGAGATCCTTTTGTTCGAAGATGTGTTGTAAGCTCTTGTGGTCAGTAAATATTGTGCACTTCGTTCCATAGAGGTAATGTCTCCAAATCTTAAGTGCATGGACAACGGCTCCTAATTCCAAATCATGAGTCGTGTAGTTCTTTTCAGTATCCTTTAGTTGCCTGGACCCGTAGGCAATTACCTTGTCTCGTTGCATCAACACACAACCAAGTCCTTGAATCGATGCATCGCAGTAAACCACAAAGTCGTCAATTCCATCGGGTAACGCGAGAATTGGAGCTGAACATAACATGTCT
Organism: Deinandra increscens subsp. villosa; assembly: GCA_039602395.1. Lineage (NCBI taxonomy): Eukaryota > Viridiplantae > Streptophyta > Magnoliopsida > Asterales > Asteraceae > Deinandra > Deinandra increscens. The sequence goes on along the minus strand of JBCNJP010000006.1, from coordinate 3,317,992 downwards.
TTAAGCGTTTGGAACGCGTGTTCTTCTTTCTCACCCCATCTGTATTGCACTCCTTTGTGCGTTAATGCTGTTAAGGGTTGAGCTATTTGTGAGAAACCCTTGATGAATCTTCGATAATATCCGGCAAGTCCCAAAAATTGTCGGATTTCTGTTGGTGCTCTTGGCGTAGACCAATTCTTGATAGCCTCTACTTTAGCAGGGTCGACATGAATCCCATTCTTGTCGACAATGTGTCCAAGAAACTGGACTTCGCGAATCCAAAAATCGCATTTCGAAAACTTGGCATAAAGCTGTTCCTTGCGGAGCAATCCCAAGATAAGTCGTAGATGTTCCTCGTGTTCTTCCTTTGACTTGGAGTAGATCAAAATATCGTCGATGAAGACTATTACAAACTTATCGAGGTACGGCTTGCACACTCGATTCATCAGGTCCATAAACACAGCAGGTGCATTGGTTAGCCCAAACGGCATAACCAGGAACTCGTAGTGTCCATACCGAGTTCTAAAAGCAGTCTTAGGAACATCCTCCTCACGAACACGAAGTTGGTGATAACCAGACCGTAGATCGATCTTTGAGTAGTAGCTTGAACCCTGTAGCTGATCAAAAAGGTCGTCGATTCGAGGAAGTGGATATCGATTCTTGATAGTAACTTTGTTAAGCTCTCGGTAGTCGATACACATTCGGAACGTTCCATCCTTCTTCTTAACAAACAATACCGGTGCTCCCCATGGAGACGAACTTGGTCTAATAAATCCTTTGTCGAGTAGCTCTTGTAGTTGCGCGGAGAGTTCGTTGAGTTCGCTTACAGCCAAACGATACGGAGCGCGTGCAATCGGAGACGCTCCAGGAATTAAGTCGATTCCAAACTCTACTTGTCGAAATGGAGGCAAACCAGGCAGATCTTCAGGAAATACATCTGGGAAGTCACGGACTATCGGGTAGTCGTCAATTCTACGTTCGGGGCGTGTCGTGTCGGTGACGTTTGCGAGTATCGCGAAGTGACCTTTACGAAGGCACTTTTGAGCTTTGAGAAACGAAATAATACCAGTCACTGCTCCACCTTTTTCACCTTGAACCGTTAACATTTCACCTCCTTCGAGTGGGATACGAACCACTTTTTCTTGACATAAAATTTCAGCTCGATTCTCAGATAACCAACCCATTCCTACTATAACGTCAAAACTACCAATCGGGAAAGGCATAAGGTCAATTCCTAGGGTATGGCCCGCTAGTTCTAGTCTACAGTCCTTAACTATCTGAGTCGTATCATGAAGTTTACCATTAGCTAGCTCTACCACATATTTAGCGTCTAAGGCAATAGGTCTAGCATTAATCAACTTAGCAAATTTAGTGGAGATAAAACTTTTCTCAGCACCAGAATCAAATAATACAGTAGCAAAGAAACCGTTCAAAATAAATTTACCATTAATCACGTTGGCGTCATTGCGAGCTTCACCCTGACCCATGACGAAAGCTCGACCTCTACCATTTCCACCATTCCCGTTATTACCATTTCCGTTGCCATTCCCATTACCATTACCTCCACCGTTACCATTCCCACCGTTATTTCCCTGATTTCCATTCCCTTGTCTTCTCAGACTGAGGGCAGTCTCTTTTAATGTGACCTTGAGCACCACACTCAAAGCAGCCACGGGCTCCCCCATTGTTGTTGTTCTGGTTCTGACCGTTGTTGTTCCCATTACCCCGATTGTTCCCATAGTTGTTGTTGCCATGGTTGTTGTTGTTGTTCCTTCTGGGGCGGTTTTGCTGCTCGGGTAAAATTGCCCAACAATCTTTCGCTTCGTGGCCTCCCTTACCACACCTTTCGCAGCTCAGATTTTTCCTACAAACACCAGCATGATGCTTTCCACACTTGTTGCACAAAGGCAGGTTACCTTTGTAGTTGCCTTGCCCATTGCCGCCCTGGCGGTAGTTACCACTGTTGTTTCCAGACCTCTTGCTTTGGCTTTGGGAGTTGAAAGACCTCCCAGTGCTGTTTCCAACACTCTGATTGTTCATTGAGTTCTCAGGAGCTTCGTCATCAGCTTTTCTTTTGCCACTTAAGGCAGTCTTCTCAGTGGCTTTCGCAGGTAGAGTACCCTTCTCAACCTCCTGGTCAGTAAGCTTGTGAGCCAAACGGATGGCTTGCTGCACGGTTGCGGGGTTGCTGGCAGTCACCAGACTCTTGATTTGAGGCGCGAGGCCTTCTAGATAACGCTCAATGCGTTTGAACTCAGCATCAACCATCGAGGGGCACAAGACTTCGTACTCATGATATCGTGCAGTGTACTGCTCGACTTCAGACCCAATCATCTTCAGATTCAAGAATTCGCCTTCTAGCTTCTTCACTTGGTCGCGGGGACAGTACTCCTCCATAATCAGATCCTTAAATGCTGCCCACTGCATGTTATTAGCCGCGTCTAGCCCAACCATCTGAATTTCAGCGTTCCACCAGGAGAGTGCAGCTCCTTCGAAGGTACCAGTAGCAAACTTCACCTTGCTTTCAGCTGGACAATTACACATGGAGAAAACCTTTTCAGACTTCTCAATCCATCTGAGGAGTCCTACAGCTCCTTCTTCGCCGGAAAATGTCTTCGGCTTGCAGTCCATGAAAGACTTAAACGTGCAGTGATGGTTTCCTGATGCAATAATAATTCGGGTTTCAAATTTAAACAGGTCAAATATAATTCGCTTTGTGCCTTAACCGGCATAATAGTTACCCTGTGCGGCATATGCAGCTTGGACGGCTGCCACCACGGCTTGCACATGTTCATTAATCATCGCTTGCAGCTGTGCAGGCGTCATGTTTATGTTGCCTCTTCGGTTTCCTCTTCCAGACATCTTGCTGAACAGTTAAAGTAGCCAGTGTTCAGTCACAGTTATATCTATACATATCCCATAATATGCATTTTATCAGTTTCCCGTTATCCCTCTATTAGTCCAGAAAAATTTTCGTGCAAAATCGAGGCGTCGTCGGAGTAAGTCGTAAGTGCTATCGTCGAAGGTCGGCTTCCCATAAAGTCACCGTCGGCGTAGTCGTCGTAGTAGAAATCAGGACGTAGCGTGTAGCGTCGTTTCGTTGTCGCTTTCCCCAGAGTAGTGTGCGTATTCGCGTTCGCGTTTCGTATTCGTGTGTGAAAATTTCCTAAGGTCTTCCATTAGACTACTTAGACACGGTCTATATCTATACTTATATATATATTGTCACACCCCCAGATTCCACTAACGGAGTATAACCGTGTGGGGTGTGAGCCAGACCAGGATCCAAGACTTTAGTTACAACCAAGCCATAACAGTAATTAAACAAAAGATAAGGGACTTTAAAATAAAGTAGAGGAAAGTTTGTTTAACAGATACATAAGTTAGTTTAAAGGTACAGCGGAAGCATTAAAGCGATTACACGTTTGATACACAAAGCACATGTTCATAAAGTTTGAAATTTTGAATTTCCCAAAAGATTTGCGATAGAGAGTACTGCCGCCACCCGTGCCATCCAAAATCCATCTAACGACCTGAAAAGTAACAACGATCAAGTGTCAGCTAAAAGGCTGGTGAGTTCACTAAGTCAGTCTACACAATACCGTGTAGACCGAGAATGCATACGAATCATAAAGCAATAAATTCGTAATTCTAGAAATGTAAGTATTATCCGTATCATTAGGTAGCTAGCCTATGCTTATGCTCCTCTGAACGTTCGCAACCAAAGCTGACATTGTATTTGATAGGTATTCACCTATGTAATTTGCCTTCCCCGTGTCTTTCCCGATCACGGTGTTCCTAGGCTAATATTGGTCTCAGTCCGACCGCCAGTCGGGAGGGTGCATCCTGTGCACCGCTGAGCGGGGGTGTCAATCCCCAGTAGATCTACTCAACATTACCTCGCTATTCAATACTAATGGCCCGATAAGTAAGGACTTTTGTTTATAAAGCAATTCAGTGAACATGTGATATAGTGGGATAAATACTCAAGTAAAGAAATACCTTTACCGTGTGTTGCCATCCCTTACCGGATGCAACTAAAACAGTAAGTGAAACTCACCTTAGGTTGCTCGGCTTAAGCTTCAATTAATCCGGTTATGATTGTTAATGAGGACCTAATAATCACATTAAGGTCTTAGGTGTAAGGTTGTGTTTAAAACTATTAGCACGTTGGAAAACACGACACGACATAACGACACACGATACCGATGGTTGATCATAAACAAGGGTTCATATACATCAGAAGTTTAAACAAGTATTTTCATAGTATAAAGCATGCAAGTCATGGTATATCATTCAAGTAAATTGTACAAGTTTGGATTTTGGTCACAATTTCGCTAGCAGTTTCGCTAGGCAGTTTCGCTGTGTACACGGGCAGCACTTTCGCTAGGCAGTACCCGATGACACAGTTTCGCTAGGCTAGTTTCGCTCGAAACTGTTGGCACAGTTTCGCTAGCCTAGTTTCGCCCGAAACTGGTTTGAACTTTCGTTCAGGGAATTTCGCTCGGTAGTTTCGTTCGAGCAGGTCTGGTTGGTTTACCGGCGACACTATAATTTCGCTACTTAGTTTCGCTGGTTGAAGATATACGTAGTTTCGCTACCTAATTTCGCCTGATGAAGGCACAGTTTCGCTAGTCGCTAAAAAAACCCGTAAATTTGACTAAAAACCTTTCTAACAGCTTCTGTATCACATGCAATTCAATATCTAGCATACCTAAACGTTTACCAACATCATATAAGCAATTTTAACACCTAAAACATGGTTTCTAGTCATCAATTTGTCAAGAATGCATTTTCACATAAGTAGCCTAATCTAGCATAGATCTTCATACTGGCATGTCAAGGTACAGAATTTATGTTGTGTCTAGCATCCCTAAGCATCATAGCAGTAGCAGAAGTCATTGCATGTGGATTTTAAGCATACATTTTAGTTAAGCATACAAGAATTTGCATAAAGGGGGTTTATGTGACTCACGGTTAATCTCTAATGCTTGAATGGATGGAGATTTGAGGCTGGAATCACTGTGGTTCGAGCTACTTCCTTGCTGGTCGGAGGTCTTGAGAGAGGGAGAGTGCAGAAGTGTGTGTGGTTGTGTGGAGTGAGTAAAAATGAGAAGGTTGGCTTGGGTTTTCTATATATCAGGTGCTAGTTTCGCTGGCAGTGTCGCTGGTAGTTTCGCTGGCTGTTTCGCTAGCCACGCGAAACTGGTCCCGTAGCCCAAATGCCTTAGCTACCGGGCGAAACTGTAGTTTCGCCTGGTAATTTCGCTGGCTACCCAAAAAGTAAAATTTACATTCTAAGTAAGACAAGCACAGTTTCTCGATAATCACACAAATACACCCTTAATCAAATAAACACGTTGCATATAACTTCACGTAATGGTAGCAAGTAAATAAACACATAGCACATATGGACGGGTTCGGTGATCAACCAAAGGTCATGGACGTATTCGTTCTAGACACGCATTAGTTACTGTTTATAATATGGCTAACGGAGATTGTCTAACGGAACTGATGAAATTTAACGGAAAAACTTAACGGAGTTAACTTGGGAAGTTACAATTGTCACAGCCTCCCCATGTTAAGGAATTTTCGCCCCGAAAATTAGCTAGTACCTTAGGTTGATGCAGAGGCTTGACCGAACAAGTGTGGATACTTCTTTCTCATCTGGTCTTCCCGTTCCCACGTGAACTCCGGTCCACGCCTTGAATGCCATCTGACTTTGACGATCGGGATCTTGCTTCTTTTTAACGCTTTTTCTTCGCGCCCCATTATCTCAACAGGTTGCTCTATAAACCGAAGTTGCTCGTCAATATGAAGTTCCTCTAGCGGTACTATCAAAGTTTCATCGGCTAGACACTTCTTTAGGTTTGAGACGTGAAACACATTATGCACTCCGTCTAGCTCAGGTGGCAAGTCAAAACGATACGCCACCGTTCCAATCTTTTCTGTTATCGGGAAGGGTCCTATATAACGGGGATTCAACTTCCCGCGCTTTCCAAAACGCACGACACCTTTCCAAGGTGAGACTTTCAACAGTACACGGTCACCCACTTCGAATTCTAATGCCGAGCCTACCAAGCACTTGGTTAAGCATTAATATTTAATGTTTATCTCATCTGAATACTTTCTGATTTAATGCCGAGCCTACCAAGCACATCGAACAATGATCTTATGGCTTTTTCATCTAATTTATCCACGAGTCAGACACGTAAGCCAATGTACCATCATTTCCCAATTATGTTGGATACAATTTCTCATTTTTCAATGTTTTTGTATTTTTCTATTTTTCAATGTTTTTGTATTTTTCTATTTTTCAATGTTTTTGTATTTTCTGTTTTTCTCCCCCTTAAAATTGAAAACTCTAGTTTTGGATTTTCATTTTAAACTAAATAAAAACACAAAGACACTATTTTTGGTTTTTCAATTTTCTCCCCCTAAACTACAAATGAAATGTAAAAAGAAAGAAAATTGACCTTTCGACATGGATACCTGTCAGGTGTAGCTTTCAGAAAAATTGCAGTTTTGAAATTGTTATCACATGAAATTTAACTTAAAACAGCAGAATACTCCTCCATCAGCAACTTTGCAATCACCGATAGGTCTTCTAAAAGTACCTGCACACTGGTCAAACACATCAGTTTATAAAGACCCGAAGTGAATCGCTTCTGGTCGACCAGTATCTTGATTTCCTTTCGAAACCACTTTAGGTTACCAGTGTTGTTGTTTTGGTAAATCAGTATTTGACGAACTGGTCACAGTCGATTGTGACGAACAACCTACATATGAAACATTTTGAAAACGAGGAATAAATCTTCCTTGAGTTTTGAAAAATGTAGGTTGTGGAAATTCATCAAACACTTTGCCATATTCATCAATGAATCGCGGTTTGACAGTTTTACCAACACATGGAACCTTTTCTCTTCTTGAACTAGAAGCAGCAGAAACTGGACAATCTTGTGCCATATGCCCTTTTTGTTGGCAATTATAACACAAGCGCACAAAAATATTCATCTCCAAAATGATCATAAAAATTATCATATACCTGTTGACGATGATCATGAACCCATTTAGATGTCGGGCTCTTTGGAGTAGAATTTGATCCTCCAGAAGAAAAGTTTGCAGATTGATTCTTCTTGTTCCTCGGATCAGTAGTCTTCACAAATACTTCAGCAATTTTCTGAGCATCCACGCAGTGAAGCGGGAACTCTTTATCAGAAAATATTTGTTCTAAACCCTTGAGTTTGTAGAACCTCTCGGGTTGAACCTTCTCAGCTTTGAAGACTTCTTTTCTAACTTGCTTCACACTAACTCTTTTTAGGTTTTGTTGTTTTGAAGCAGCAACTGTATCAGTTTTTGTTGCAAAACCTAAACCAACACTCTTTCCTGTACCCTTCTCTCCCATCTTTGTAGATTGATGCCCATTCTTCGCCAATCTAGAAAATTCAGCTTTAACTTTCTTGAGATCTTTTGGAGCATTGACAATTGTTTCATCAATGTCAGTGTTTGAACTTGCTGATTTCTCTTTGTCTGTTGACGAAGAACCAGACACACCCTTTTGAGCTTCAGAATTTTCAGTACTCTTACTGTCACACCCCCAATTAACCACTAACGGAGTTTGTACCGTCGAGGGGTGCGACTAGACCAGGATCCACAACCATTAGTTACAAATACTAAACGAATCAAAGTAAAGTCCAAACACAAATCATAAAATAAAGTTTCACAAATACGCAGCTGAATAATATCAGTCCTTTAGCACTAACCACGTGCTTTACAAAGTTAACATTTTAAATTCCCGATTTAGTTTAATCTAAAACAAAGGTCTTCAAGTGCCATGCCAACCTCCAGTGGATACTCCTTAGCGATCTGCAAAAGTTTAAACCACGCAAGTGTCAACCTAACGGTTGGTGAGTTCACAGTGGGCTTGTCATGCATTGGCCCGGTCTCATAATCATAATTCGTGTCAAGATGTACTTACAAAATATTTATTTGTGAAAAGCAATGCTCGTAATTAAATCTCAGTTTATAAATGGTTTGTCCGTGACCTACGTCATCGGGTATGTACTAGTTCCGTAAAGTTAAAGGACTCAACCGATATCGCGGGTAGCTAATCCGTTGTTCCATGCTCTAAGGAAGTTTGTACCAAAGCTGACTTATTGTGTGGGGGCCGAGCCATCCCGTACAGTGCGGACCTACGTCATCGCGGTTTTTGCCTCCCCCGTGTCCTCCCCGGGACTACGGTCAAATAGGCTGATATTGTTCCTCCGTGCACTCCCCGTGCCACGGGGCGGAGTTTGTCAAACTCCAGTAGATCTACCCAACATCCCCTCGCTTTACAATTAATGGCACAATTTAGTTGAGGACTTTTAAGTTATAAGGCATCCTTAGAAAACATGTGATATCATATGGTTCAGACTTTAACCTACACTAGCCATATTAAAACGGTTTACCTTGGGTTCTCATGAATCCCAAAATCATTTTCAGTTTTCTTTTCAGAAACAGTTTGTTTAAGTCCACAAGTGTTTCCCATAAAAACACTTCTGTTCATCAAGTGGGTGCCGAGCATTCCCGAATTCTCATGTATTTGTCAGCATTGTTTTTCGTTAAGTTGTTCGGTGTGGCCCAAACAGGCTCACGGTAAACGGGTTAGTGACACTCACCTTTGGTTGCACTGCTACACTTCAAGTAATCCAAATTATTGTTGTTTAACGAAGACCTAGAACACGTTTAGGTCTTAAGTATTAGTTTGTGTCTAATTTTGCTTAACGTCACTATGGCCCATAACATAGCACGTTGCAACTATGACCCGACATACCGACACACGACACCAATGGTTGATCATAACAAGGGTTCATATAAATCAGATATCAAGCATGTTTCATCATGGCATAATCATGTAAGTCATGGCATAACACTTAAGCAAATTTCACAAGTTTGGTTTTCAGGTCAGGTCTTAGTTTCGCTAGCACAGTTTCGCTAGGCAGTTTCGCTGGGTACACGGGCAGCACTTTCGCTAGGCTATGCCCGGTGACACAGTTTCGCTAGGCTAGTTTCGCCCGAAACTGCTGATGCAGTTTCGCTAGCCTAGTTTCGCAGGGAAACTGGTTTGAACTTTCGTTCAGGTATTTCGCTCGGTAGTTTCGTTCGAGCTGGTCTGGTCAGGTTACCCGGCGACACTATAGTTTCGCTGGGTAGTGTCGCTGGAAGGAGATATAGTTTCGCTACCTAGTTTCGCCCAGAGAACACGCAGTTTCGCTGGTCGCGAAAAACATACGGATTTGCCTAAAAATCAACCTAACAGCTTCTGATCTTACATGCAATTCATTATTTAGCATACATAGGCATTTACCAACATAAATCAGCAAGCTTTAACACCTTAAACATGCATTTTGTCATCAAATCACCCAAAATACATATAAAACCCTAAAATGGCTAAAATAGCATAAATCTCTATCATGGCTGGATTTCATACGCAAAGTTGTCAACTTTATGATAGATCTAGCGTCCCTAAGCACTATCTCAGAAGCATACAAGTTTTCATGAAGGTTTGAGCATACTTTATAAAGAAAACACATAGAAGAAGCAAGAAACATAGTTTTGGGACTCACGGTTGGTTCTTGGATCGATAGATGAGATGAGGTGATGGTCTTGAGGCTGAGGTCTCGGTTTCTTGATGGTTTTCTCGGCTGACCAGTTTCCAGAGAATGGTGTGTGTGTTTGTGATGAAATGAGGCAAATGGAGAAACTAGGGTTTATTAAGATTATTTATATCAGGAGCCAGTTTCGCTGGCAGTTTCAATGGCCAGGCGAAACTAGCTCTGGTCTCGTGTTATTGGATTATCTTAGCTGGCTACCGGGCGACACTATAGTTTCGCCCGGTAGTTTCGCTGGCGACCAAAAAGGCAAGTTTTCACATAATCAAGTATTTACAATTTGTCATGCTATTCACAATAATAAGTCATGTATTTAAATCACATTGCACATAAGGACAATAAATAGGCACATAACATATATGGACGGGTTCGGTGATCAACCAAAGGTCGTGGACGTATTCGGCCTAGTTTAAGCATTAGTTACTTAAGTTAACACTTATAACGTAACTAACGGATTTTTCTAACGGAAGTTAACCTTGAAATTCTCGGGTGTCACATCATTCCCCTGAAATTGGAATTTTCGTCCCGAAAATTATTCTTGTGTCGTAGCGTTCGCAGCATCAGCTGTCGTTGCTATCGTCGCTGGGGAAAGAAAGCAAAAAGTTTTAGGGTTGTCACACTTACCTTTTTCCTTTTTCTTTCCTTCAACTGATTTAGATCTAACAAATTCAGAATAATCACTAGTCTCAACTTTGTTTTTCAAATCATGAACACCTTCTTTGAGACTTCCTGGTGGTGACACGGTTTTGTTGAACATCTTCTCAAAATTTTCATATTTGGCCAAGAAACTTTTAAAAGATTGTGAATTAGTAACATTATTCAAAAGACGTTTTGAATCAATGACCTCAATCTTTAATTCAGAAATTCTTTGATGAGCTTCAGCCAACTCCTTTTCTGTTGCAATTAGCTTCTTTGCCACTTTATTAGTTTCATACTTTTGCAATCTCAACTCATCTAGAGCGGCCAACAATTCCTTCTCAAGTTTATCTTCGTTTCTTTTCTGAATATCCAAATTTGCATTTTGCAACTTGTTTACTCTAACCAACTCCCTCTTCTCATCAAGTAACTTTTCCATATCAGTCTGATAAGATTGAATCTTAGTAGCTTGGTCATCAGACAATTTAGTAAGTGTATCAAGTCTGGACTTGGATTTGTCAAAAAGAATTTGAAAATCCGTTGCTATATCCTCAGCTTCATCTTTCCATTTCTTTACTTCTTTGACTAATTCAGCCTTTTCTTCAGACAATTTTGTAAATTTCTTTTCAAAATCCTGCTCAACACCTTGAAACTGCAACTCTTTTTCAACTAACTCTATCTAAAAAACTGAAAACTTTTCTTTTTGAGATTCTAACTCTTGGATCATACCTTCCAACTTTTCTCTATCAGCACCCAAATCATTAATTTTCTTCTCACAATCAGCAACCACATTTTCATTTTCCTTAAGCAGACTTTGAATCTTCTTATCTTTTTGAGAACAGAATTCACAAACAGATTCATAACCACTATTTCCAGATTCACTTGAATCAGATTCAGAATCAGTTATCTCTACCTCATCATCACCATGAGCAATTTGAGCAATCATCGCAGATGAACCAGTCCATGCAGACTCATCATTTTCATCAATAGCCCAATCATAGCCTTTATTCGATGTTCGTGTTTTTTCAAATGCTTCAAGTACATCAGCATCCCAATCACAACCTTCATTGGATGCAGGAGCAATGGCAGTTAAAGCGATTGGAGAATTAGAAGTTTTCCCCCAATCATATTGTTTATCAACTTGAGACACCAAGGCTGTTGATTTTGATGAAGAAGCAGTTGATTTTGAACATTCACGAGCAAAATGTCCAATATTAGAACATTTGAAGCATTTTGCTTTTGACTTATCTATTCCAACCTTGCCATCTGGATTTAAACTTTGAAATCCTGTCTTTTTCTTGAATCTTTTAACTCTTTGAGCTAACATTGCCAATTGCCAATTGATATCCATTTGCTCAAGATTATCAGGATCAATCTGATCAAATTCTTCTTCAATCAGATTAGATGTTGTCAACCCACCATTCAACAATCCATAATATGAAGATAACAAAGCTGAGATTAATGCCAAGTGCTCATCCGGTGTTTTAGCAGAAAACGAAGTCTGATTTGAATGATTTGGAATAGTGAAATTACATCCTCTTGAAGAATTTCCAGAATTCCCTGAACCATGACCAACAACAAAAGCATTTTGAGGTGGATTTGATGTATTAACACTGAATGATTTTGCCTTTGCATTGATACTTGCAGAATTTTGTCCATGATATAATTCAGGATTTTGTAATTGAGCAGTGGACTTGTTTGAATTCATCATTTCCATTTCTCGAGCTTGAAGCTTTCCAGTCAAATCATGAAATGATAATGTGGAATAGTCTTTGTCATGAGTAATCAACAACACATAACTTTCCCATTTCTCTGGTAATGCTTCCATTAATTTTTCTTTCAATTCTTCCTCGGTCTTTTCAATCTTGACAACTTTCATCTCACTAATGAGATGTGAAAACCTTGAAACAAGATCAGAAATATTTTCTTTATCGTATTGTTGAAAATTTTCAAATTCCTTGTTCAACACTTTTCGGCGACTCTTCTTAAATTGGTCATTGCCTTCACATCGAGCAGATAGCGCATCCCATAACTGTTTAGCCTTCTTGCAAGTACTAAATTGATGCAACAACTCGGTAGGTAACGCCATGGTAAGATAACCATAAACTTTTTGTTCAAGTTCATAACTTTTTCTTTCATCCTTATCAAAATCTTGAATCTCTTTATATTCTCCATGTCAGTTGGACGCACATACAGCTTTCGAATTGGAATCCACAAATCAATATCATTTGTGCTAATGTATGCAGAAAAACGTTGCTTCCAATTTTGATTATCTTCCAATTTTAACAACTTGGGAACTTTCTGACTTGTTCCTATTTCATTATCAAAATTGAGCATAGCTTGTACCGTGCTTTGCATAGCCGCAAACGCTTGAAAATCAGACATTTTTCACCAAAAATGATACTTCAAAAACTTCGAACTCAAAAACGGAGGTCTTCCAAGCGGATTTTGAGGGTCAAAACTAAACGGTACTGGGTTCCGTAACTCTTCTGCCAGCGGACCAAACACAAACCAGCGGACCAAATCCGGATTTTGAGGGTCAAAACTGAACGGTACGAACGTTTTGGCTGGTATTGGGTTCCGTAACTCTTTACGGTTCTCAAGTTACGTCAGTTTTAGTGAAGGTAACTTTTCTGCCAGCGGACCAAACACAAACCAGCGGATCAGATTCTTACCAGCGGATCAAATTTGTACCTGCGGACCAAATCCGGATCAGATTTCATCCGGCGGACCAGATTTCGTATGGCGGACCAGATGAAATTCAGCAGACCAGAAATGAACTGCGGATCAAATGAGGTACGGCGGACCAATAAACCAGCGGACCAGATTGGTACGGCGGACCAAATTGGTACGCTATAACTGCTGCGGACCAGAAAGAAACCGCCACGGACCAGCTGATGAAGATTGCCTGGCGGACCAGTCAGCGGACCAGCTGTTCTATCAGCCGACTAGACGCAAATAAAGCTGAAATCGACTGATTTTCACGAATTTTGACAATTGAAGCTGAAAACTGGATCAATATGATGCGAAAACACTCCAGGAGCATACATAAATCATTTTTATCCTTGGAATCACTCAGAATTGGAAGAAATTGAAGAAAAACTTACCAAACCCAAGCTTTCTCTCTCTAAAACTCCGAAAATCGATCAAAAACACAGCAGTAGAGCAACCAAATGCTATGATACCACTTGTAGAAACGAGAAACGATCTTACTACTGCATGCTTTGATCAAACGTAATGAACACGGATGTAAATGAGAGAATTGTATTGATCACTTGAAGATACAAACACAAGCTCTCTAGTTTCTCTCTCTAGAAACACATACAGAAAGGTGTAGAATGACAAAAGTGTTCAACTCGTTCTAATGCACATTCTAACACAACCTATTTATAGTAAGTGACTACATAGGCTGCGTACCAAAATGGTACGCCCGGACCATTTGGTCCGCCGGACCATCTGGTCCGGTGCCAATGATATAGTCATTACACTTCATACAAAGACCCGCTCACATAGATACAATACACGAGACACATCATAACATAGGAATATGCTTCTACATCTTCTTTATGTACACTGCTAGAAATGGTGAACTGTTTGTTTATATCCACTGAAGACATGATGTGTTCTGCTCTTCCCTTTAGATGTCTTTAATTTGTGTATAACATATCAAATAATTAGTCAATAGGGTCTTTATGTGAGATATTAATAACTAAGAACTAATTTATGTTACTCTGGTCATTACTTGTCTTTAATTTGTGTATAACATATCAAATAATTAGTCAATAGGGTCTTTATGTGAGATATTAATAACTAAGAACTAATTTATGTTACTCTGGTCATTACTAGCTAGGAAATGATCCTAGAGGACATATATAGGAATGTTTCTAACATTTTTTGTATGTTCATGTTGATGTCATGCATCTGCTACTTTGCTAGAAATGGTGAACTGTTTGTTTATATCCACTGAAGACATGATGTGTTCCACTCCTCCCTTTAGATGTCTTTAAATTTGTGTATAACATATCAAATAATTAATCAATAGGGTCTTTATGTGATATATTAATAATTAAGAACTAATTAAGAGATAATGAATCAATAGGGTCTGCATGCTTTCCTATTTATGTACTTTGTTAAAAAGCATCTAACTACATTCTGTTAATTGTACAAAATTCAAGGATCGATCCAACAACACTAATCGTGAATTGGAAAAACTTGAGTTCGAACTTATAGAGGAGAGACTTCTTCGGGATGCAACAAATGAACAAGTTAAGGCCCTCTTCTTGATGTTTGAAGAATCGGAGAAAAAACTTGATCTACTTATAGATCATCTATCTGCACTTGGACCACCATTACCACACCAACTTAATGCTCCGGCATCTACAGAGGTGAGTTCTTTACATCACAACTTAATCATACTATTCTCAAGTACCTTATAATAACATACACTCTTGTTCATGAAGAACACAATCCAGATGAACTCTTGTTCCTGAAGAACACAAATAGATGCAAGTTCTGTAGGAGAACCGTAAAATTCCAACATGTTCCTGGTACATAAGAATATATACTTCATGTAAGAACAAAGTTATGTGTTAAATGGGGCCCTGCTATGATTCATTGAAAATGTATGTTAATATGAAAAAAATAGAGTATATTCATAATCTGTATGAATAAAACTGGAACGACTTATGTTAGATTAAAAAAACAGAATAAATACTTTCATGATAGGCCCGCGTCATTATTCTGCTCTAACTTTTTACCAATTCAAAAACATTGTTCTAGATAAATTCTAAGGAGATTTTTGTTGGATCTAGCCACAGCACTAATCATGCTGACATACACACAACGGTTAGTATTTGTCAAACTCATTATCGGTTTGATTGCTCATTTACATAAAGTAATTAATTGAACTGTAGGGCGTGAAATCGGTGGTCGATCAACCTCGTCTGAAGCGGTTGAAAAGAAAAAGGTAAATATTTGCCAATCAAGTTTCATTTCGTTCTATAGTTTCGCAGTAATCTGTTTGGTAATGTCATGTAGTCCCATTTTAAATGTTATTTGGTACCTCAAACACTTGGGCCAGCTAGGGATTGTTGGAACAAATGGTGAGATGTGTACCAAACAAAGTTCAACTGACTTTGAAGTTAATCCGAAACTTAATGTGATGTTCATTCGGATGTTTTAAGTTCATCTGGATATCTAATGTTCATCTGGAAATTAATTGAATTGTAGGACCTGATGACCCATACTACTTGCAATAAAATGGCACTCCTCAGTCCATATCTATCATGGTGGTAAGTATTTCAAAATTGCTATATATTATGATTAATTTCCATAACCTAATTATCAATTATATGTTTTGGTATAGGAAGGAATGCAAGAAAAAATAATCCTAATTAAGCTCAAATCTGGACAGTTGAAGATGAAGACCACGTGGTAGTGCTGTTGCCTCCCGGATTGAAAATTAGATTGAGAATAATGCTTGCATGCAGTGTAATTTTCTTTAATTTTTTATTTGTATTTCATTTTTATTTGACTTGTAATTGAATTTTATTTGATTTGTAATTAATAATTTGTAATAGCTTTTAAATTGGCCACGCGTATAGCAAGGACCCATCTGATTTCAACAACCTCTTGGTTACTTTTTCTTCTTCCAAAATATATGTGGCTAAAACACAAATATACGTGACCATATAATACCAAAGGCCACACTTTTTATTTTTTATCGTGGCCATTGCCACCCTTTGGCCACGCGTATTGGGACAAAATATCTGATTTCAACTACCCTTTGGCCACTTTTTTTCTTCCAAATATATGTGGCTAAAAGACTAATATACGTGACCATATAATACCAAAGGCCACACTTTTAATATTTTAACGCGGCGGTTGCCACCCTTTGGCCACGCGTATTGGGACAAAATATCTGATTTCAACTACCCTTTGGCCACTTTTTTTTTCCAAATATATGTGGCTAAAAGACAAATATACGTGACCATATAATACCAAAGGCCACGCTTTTTATATTTTAATGTGGCCATTGCCACCCTTTGGTCACGCGTAAAATGTATGATTTCAGCAACCCATTTGGCCACGTTTTTTCATATCATATGTGGCTAAAAGACAAATATACGCGACCAAATAATACCAAAGGCCACGCTATTCATATTTTAACGTGGCGGTTGCCACCCTTTGGCCACGCGTATTGGGACAAAAATTATAATTTCAGCAACCCATTTGGCCACGTTTTTATAACATATGTGGCTAAAACAAATATACGTGACCATATAATACCAAAGGCCACGTTAAACAAACACATATGGCCGTTGGGACTCTTTGGCCACGCTTTTAGGAAGAATTGTTTGATTACAACAACAAATATTGGTATCCTTTAGCCACGCTTCTAGGTGGCTTCAACCACTGATATTGTAATGTGGCCGTAGGGTACAAAAGGTGACGGGACCTTTGGTGTCGATTGGAATGGAAAAAAAACGTGACCAAGCACCTTTGGTCACGGTTTTTTTTCCGTGGCCAAAGGTGAATTTTGACGTAGTTCAAGTAGGATAGGTAGTTGAAATTAATAAAGTTGTTAGTTGATGCAAATTGTCATACTTGAATCAATCAAGTAGGATAGTTAGTTAAATTATTAAAGTTGTTGGTTGTTGTTGATGATACTAATTCACCTCTCAATGTTTCGGTTGTCATTGTGAATGAAGACGATAACGCCGGTGCTTTGTCGGTCGCCGCAGTTGAAGAAATTCATAAATGAGTTTCTGACGAAGTTGAAAAAGTTGTAGATAATGCCATGCGGGTCAATATGGACCGCCTGTAGAGTACTCTGCTAGAAGTAATTGATAGGAAGATGGATGAGTTAAAGAACAGCCTCAAGGGGGAGGAAGGAACTACCAAAGATAAGGGAAGGTGTTCCTACAAGGATTTTATGGCTTGCAAGCCTCCTATTTATATGGGGGAGACAAAGCCAATCATCTGTCATAGGTGGATACTAGATATTGAGGCTGTTTTCGAAAGAAGCCATTGTGATCCGGTGGACCACGTAGTGTATGCAACTGGGATATTAAGGTCGCGGGCAAAGGATTGGTGGGATATGATTAAGGCCGAAAGGGGTAAGGAAGTTACTGGGGCCATGACGTGGGAGGAATTCAAAGTTCCCTTTTTGGAGCATCATTGTCCTCAGTCGGAAATAGACAAGTTGTAGGATGAGTTAGCTACCTTCCATTAAAAGGAGGGACAGCCAATTGATGAAGTTGTGGGCTATTTTCTGGATCGAGTGAAGTTTTTCGATGCAATACTCAAGAATGAAAGGTTGAAGATACACCAATTTAATAATATGTTGCACAAGGATTATCAGGAGTTCATAGCAGCGACTCGATGGAAGACTCTTGAAGAGGTAATCAATGCTGCCCGTGATCGGGAGCATGAGTTAAAGAAACAAGTTGAAAGAGGGGAGAAACGAGCAGCTGAAGGAAGTTCAACTTCCTATAAGAAACAAAAGACAACTGAGTCCTTTAAGAAATCGGAAGGTAAAAGTGGTGGAACCCCAAGGTGCAAACACTGTGGTCGTTTGCATAAGGGTGAATGTTATTTGAAGAACAAACCTTGCTTTAACTATGGGAAGACCAGGCATGGGGTGGCACAATGCCCTAGCCCTACTAGTTTGTGTTATGGTTGTGGGAAACCGGGACATCGCTGTAGCGAGTGCCCAAACTTGAATCAAGGGACGGGCCAAAGTGGAGGGAAAGTGGATATCCCCAAGGCTAAGGGGAGGGCTTTTTAACTAACAATGGATGATGCTAAAGTCGAGAAAGGGGTTGTTGCAGGTACTTTCCTTGTAAATTCCATGCCTGCATATGTGTTGTTTGATACAGGTGCGAGCAGATCGTTTGTTTCATTCGATTTTGCTCGACACCCTTCTTTTATTACTAATAAGTTGTTAAATCCTTTAGAAGTTGAAATAGCGGATAGTAAAAGTCTTTACGTCTTTGATATTTGTCGTAATTGTAAAATTTCAATCGAGGAAGAGGAGTATCAAGTCGACCTTATACCTATCTCTATGAAAGAATTTAAAGTTGTGTTGGGAATGGATTGGCTATCCAAATTCCATGCTACCATAGATTGCAACCGTAAGGTGATACATTTGACTTCACCCAATGGAAAACAAGTCGAGATCCAAAGAGAAAGAGACGTGAGCCTTATGTTGTGTACCATGGTGGAGGCAAATAAATATATCCAACATGGGTGCAAGTCCTATCTTACGTATGTGGTGGACGTGGACACAGAGTGTAAAAAGGTTCACGAAGTGCCAGTTGTCAAAGAGTATGAAGACGTCTTTCCTGAAAACTTACCGAGACTACCTCCGGACCGGGAAGTAGAATTTAGAATAGATCTAAAGCCTGGGGCTGAACCAGTTGCGAGGTCGCCTTATCTTTTCGCACCGTCAGAATTGCAGGAGCTGATGAAGCAGCTACATGAATTACTAGAGTTGGGAGTCATTCGGTCGAGTGTTTCTCCGTGGGGTGCACCGGTGTTGTTTGTCAAGAAGAAGGATGGTAGTCTTCGAATGTGTATAGACTACCGAGAATTAAACAAGTTGACGATAAATAACAAGTATCCTTTACCAAGAATAGATGATCTATTCCACCAACTACAGGGAGCTAAACGGTTTTCAAAGATCGACTTGAGATCGGGTTATCACCAATTGAAGATTCGTGGGGAAGACATTCCGAAGACGGTGTTCCGTACTCGTTACGGACACTATGAATTCTTGGTGATGTCATTTGGGTTAACCAATGCGCCAGCGGCCTTCATGGACCTCATGAACCGCGTGTGCAGACCCATGCTAGACCGGTCAGTGATAGTGTTTATAGACGATATTCTAGTTTACTCAAAGACAGAAGAAGACCATGCTCGTCATTTATGCGAGGTGTTAGAAATGTTGCGAAGAAAGAAGTTGTACGCCAAATTTTCCAAGTGTGCCTTTTGGTTGCAAGAGGTACAATTCCTAGGTCATGTGGTTAGTTCGAAAGGAGTCATGGTGGATCCCTCTAAAATCGAGGCAGTGACTAAGTGGAGAGCACCCAGAAACCCAAACTGAAATTAGGAGTTTCTTGGGACTAGCGGGGTATTACCGGCGGTTCATCCAAGATTTCTCCAAGATAGTCGTGCCTTTAACAAAGTTGATGAAGAAATATGTTAGATTCGAGGGGAAGGAAGACCAAGAAAGGGCATTTCAGACTCTCAAAGAAACGTTGACTCAAGCCCCGGTGTTGACACTACCGGATGGAATTGGTGACATGGTAGTTTATTCGGACGCATCGTACATTGGCCTTGGGTGCGTACTTATGCAACGGGGAAAGGTGGTCCCTTATGCTTCACGGCAGTTGAAGACCCATGAAGCCAATTACCCAACTCATGATTTGCAGCTAGTGGTTGTGGTATTTGCTCTCAATATTTGGAGGCACTACCTATATGGGGTGAAATATGATATCTTTACGGATCATAAAAGCCTAAAATACTTTTTCGATCAGAAAGAGTTGAATATGAGACAAAGGAGGTGGTTAGAACTTATCAAGGATTATGATTGTGAAATTCACTATCATCTTGGAAGGGCGGACGTTGTCGCGGACGTCCTTAGTAGAAAGGGGGATTATACCCCCATTAAGGTGGTGTCCATGAAATTAGTGGTGACTTCGAGTATACTTGATTCTATCAAGCGTGCTCAAGAAGAAGCAATAAAAGACCAAAATGTGAAGAAAGAACGAATGAAGGGTGCTGTTAAAGATTTGATGGAAGATGAAAAGGGGCTCAAGTACCGGTTTGGCAGATTATGGGTTCCTAACACTTGCAGCGTTAAGGAACTATTATTGAATGAGGCCCATAAATCCCGTTACTCTATTCATCCGGGCGCCACGAAAATGTATCGTGACCTGAAAAATGACTATTGGTGGCCTGGAATGAAAATGGATATTGCTAAGTATGTAGCAAAATGTTTGATCTGTGCCCAGGTCAAGGCGGAGCACCAGAAACCATACGGTTTGTTGCAACCCCTAGAAATACCTTTATGGAAGTGGGAACATATTACGATGGATCTAATCACAAAGCTACCAAAAACAACAAGTAGGCATGATTCTATATTGGTGGCAGTGGATAGGTTGACCAAGAGTGCGCATTTCATACCTATTATGGAGTCTTATTCTTCGGAGCAATTGGCCAAAGTTTATGTTAAGCACATTGTGTCGTTGCATGGCATTCCGGTATCCATCGTGTCTGATCGGGATACTCGGTTTACCTTAAGATTTTGGCAAGAATTTTAGCAAAGTATGGGTACCAAAGTCTTGTTGAGTACCGCTTACCATCCACAAACGGATGGACAAAGCGAAAGAACAATCTAGACCCTCGAGGACATGCTGAGAGCATGTACTTTAGATTTCGGAGGAAGGTGGGACGATCATTTACCTTTGATAGAATTTGCATACAACAATAGTTACCATTCTAGCATAGGAGTGGCTCCGTTTGAAATGTTATATGGCAGAAAGTGTTGAACCCCGATATGTTGGGGCGAAGTGGGTCAACGTGAGCTTGCCCATAAGGATGTTGTTCGGGTTACTAACGAAAGACTCGACCAAATTCGGGCTCGGTTGAAGGCTGCCCATGATAGACAGAAGTCATATGCTGACAAGAGGAGAAGACCGATCGAGTTTCGGGAAGGAGATTTCGTGATGCTAAAGGTATCACCTTGGAAGGGGGTGATCAGATTCCGCAAACGAGGGAAGTTGAGTCCTCGTTTTATCGGTCCTTTTAAAAAAGTTGAAAAGGTGGGTCAAGTGGCCTATCGGTTAGAGCTTCCTGAGGAA
This sequence comes from Deinandra increscens subsp. villosa, assembly GCA_039602395.1. Lineage (NCBI taxonomy): Eukaryota > Viridiplantae > Streptophyta > Magnoliopsida > Asterales > Asteraceae > Deinandra > Deinandra increscens. The sequence continues at coordinate 3,296,859 of JBCNJP010000006.1, read as the reverse complement.
CTTCGGGGCATTCACAACACTTTCCATGTGTCATACCTAAGAAAGTGTTTAGCCGACGAGACATCTTATGTACCATTGGACGATATTGTAGTCGATGACAAGTTGAACTACGTTGAAAGGCCAATTACAATTTTGGACCAAAAGACCAAACAACTTAGAAGTGGGAGAGAGCTAAAACAAGTAATGGTGAGGTGGGAGCATTGAAAAGGCTCCGATACTACGTGGGAACCGAAATAGGAGATGAGGAGATTCTACCCTCATCTATTCGGGTATGTAAACGGTTTCGGGGACGAAACCCCCTTAAGGGGGGTGGAGTTGTAACGCCCCAAAATTTTAATTAAATGGTAAATTATTTATGTGGTGAAAATATTATAAGTAGTTGAATGTTTGGTATAATTTATGCATCTTTAGTTGGTTGATTTGCAAATTAATTTCTAAATTGTTAAGTTAGGAATACATAAGGGGCTAAGTAGAAAATCTCATCTTTGGGTGGGTTTTAAATATTTAGAGTTAATTGAGGGGCTGGAGTGAAACATGGGGCATAAAACAAGTCTGGGAAAAATCCCAGACCAGTTTCACGATCGCAGGAAGAAGGAGAGGAGGGGGAAACTTAGCCGTAGTTGGTTGTGATAAAAAATCTAGCAAATTGAAGGGAGAATCCCCATAGGGAGGTCAAAATTGGGGTCTAGAGGCTTCTAGAGCTCGAATTTCTCCTTGTTTATTTCCTAGTGTGCCAAGTAAGTCATTCCTTGGATCACCCTAGTTAGAATATGTTGTTGAAAGATGGAATTGATGCTTGATAAAGGTCTTATAATGTGTTTGTACCCTCATGGAACATTTATTTCTGGTTGCATCTTTGAATTTGTGGGTGTATGAGCTAATTAAGTTTGGGTAATGGCACCACTCCATAAAAATGTGGAGGTGCTTATGGTGTTGTAGGGATTGTTAAATTGGGTGGATTAACCTTAACCTGCGTTTATTTCATAATTGGTGACATAAAGGGTTGAGATGTTCAATGTGGGGATTAATGGAAGCAAGATATGTGTGTTATGTAGTTGGAATCTTGAATCCTTAGAAATGCATGCTAGGTGTTTGATAAAATGCCTAGATGAGATGTGAATATGAGGATATTACAGATTTGGTGTTTAATTGTCATATGTCAATAGAAACTACATGAAATAAAGTGTTGGCTGTATGATATACTAAAGTTGTCACCAATGTATAGGTGAGGAAGGTGAATGCTCTAATCAAGCAAACAAAGGAAAAGCAAAAGCTTAACAAGGTAACACACATCGTTTATGTTGCTACAATATTTTGAGATTAATTGTGATAAGAATGGTTTTGGTCAATTCAAGTTGCTTATGTTATAGATGGTAGTGACAGTGACATGGTCATTGTCCACATATATCTAAATGTTGGGATCTTTGATCCATAATGTTGTTACAACTTATAGGGTGGTGGGAAGATGATGATCTTCCTTCACTTTGAAGTAAAAGTTGGGATCTTGGCATCCATCTATAATAACCGTTGTAGAATGGAGTATTGGTCTTATTGCCTTTGTTGGTTATGCCACATCTAATAGATTTGATCTAGATGTAGATATATGTTGTCAAGGTGAATGTATGAATCTAGGTGGTTTGGTCTTGAATACTTGTATATGGATAGATGTTTTAACATGAATCTTGCAGGAATGAGGACCTTTGTTAAGGTAAGTTGATTTTTGGTACGGGTTGATCCTAACGGGTCAACGGGTTAGAAACAATGCTAGAAGATGAGAATCAATTACCATGATCCATTTTTGTGTTGTAGGAGTCTTTTTATGATTTACATAGTAAGGTTGTATGTTCAAGTGCTAATAAAAACATGTAGGATGGCACTTGGTTGGAATCCTGAAAAATCAGAAAATATAACTAAGTATAAAATTGACAGATTTCCAGCTAAACCCTGGAAATGTCGTCCCAAGCGTATCGCTTGGGACAATGATGTCGGGAGGCGATACGCCTAGGGCGGTCGCGATACGCGAGAGACCCTCGCGATACGCGAGGGTTAGCTCGTACACTTTCGGTTGATTTCAGTTGTCTCTTGTTCAGTTGTTGCTTAGGTTACTATTAGTTGATGAATATAAGCCACGATTACTGACGTTACTTGTAATGTGGTAGGTAATGTTTTGGGAAGCTCAAGCGGGTGATCAAGTCTTGCTGTGAAGAACCGAACATCTAGGTTGTCCTATTGTGGTGTATTTTTGTGAAACAAACCCTATAAGTAGTTATTAAAGCTTTATGGTGCTAAGCTTTGCAACCAATACTTAAAATTAAAATTTTTGTGTAATCGAATTTCTAGTGATGAATATGGTATCTTACTCTTACTTTAAGTGGGACCTAATGAAAAGTTGTATTATGTGTCGCAAACGGGTATGGGTGTTACAACATACCCGTTTATGGTAAGTCAACAAGGATCCCTGGGAATCCAGCGGGATTCTCACATGAAGTAAGTTTTGAAATGAATGGCACTCCAAGATCTTGGTAGTAGTTCTCCTTCCATGTTTACCAATCTATATGCCCCTTTTCCTTCTTCATAATTTATTAAGTATGGGCCTTCCCACTTGGGTGCCAACTTCCCATTAGTAGGATTGGTAGTATTCTAAAATGCCTTTCTAAGTACCATATCCCCAACTTGAAATTTTCTAAGTCTGATATTCTTGTTGTAAGACTTGGCCATCCTTTGTTGATAGGATGCCATTTGGATTCTGGCATGATCCCTGAGTCCATCGACTATTTCGAGATCCTGAAGTAGATTCTGACCGTTGGTTTTAGGATCCTGACAACTGACTCTCGCTGTAGGTATTACCATCTCTGTAGGGATTACAGCTTCAGCTCCGAACACCAAGGAAAATGGAGTGTGACCATTGCATTCTTGGGTGTTGTTCTATCTGCCCAAAGAACAAATGGTAGCTCCTCAACCCTTTTTTCTTTCTTGGAACCCAATTTCTTCTTGAGATTGTTGATGATGATCTTGTTGCTGGATTCTGCTTGTCCATTAGCTTGTGGATGAACAAGTGTTGAAGTTATCATCTTAATTCCCCAACAAGCACAGAAACTTGTAGTCCTCTTGCCAATGAATTGAGAACCATTATCACTTATTATCACGACCGGTATCCCGAACCTGGTTAAGATATATCTCTTGATGAAGGAGATCACTTCTTTATCTCTTACATGGAAATAGGCTTATGCTTCAATCCACTTGGAGAAGTAATCCGTCATAGCAAGCATAAACACTTATCCATGCCCCACTTCATAAATGGCCATGGGGATAATATAGAATGTAGTGGTTCAGCTGGCTGATGCCGAATATTGCTATGTCTTTGGCAGGCATCACATGTTTGTGAGAAGCTCAAGGCGTCTTTCTTTATAGTAGACCAGTAGTAACCCATTCTGAGGATCTTTGAGAAGAGTGCCCTGCCCCCAGTGTGATTTCCACAGCCTCCTCCATGAATATCTTCAAGGCTTCAACTGCCTCCGGCTTCTCTAAGCATATCAAATAGATACCTGCAAGAGATTTCTTGTATAGTATATTATTTATAAAAAGATAAGGGACTACCTTAGCGCAAAAAGCTCTAGAATGTTCGCCCTTGGGAATCTCCCCATCTTGTATCTACTTCTTGATTGGGATCATCCAGGATTCCTGGATATCTTCATGATCCTTTACTTCCATGTCTTCATTGTTGGTGATCGTATTGGCTTCATGTTCAGTAATTGCAGGAGTTAAGATATGCTTTATCAGGATCCTGAGGGTGGATGCTAAATTCGCCAAATAGTCAGCTTTCAAGTTTTCTTCCCTGGGTACCTGTGTTATATTAAAATTTTGAAACATAATGCTAGTTTTTTTAACAATATCAAGATATTTGAGTAAGTTTTCTCCTCTCACTGCATAAGAGCCATTAAATTGGTTAGTCAATAGAAAAGAATCAATAAACACTTGGATATATCGAATTCCCATATCTTTAGCTAATTGTAATCTTGCAATCAAAGCATCGTATTCGACTTCATTGTTGGTAGCCTGGAATTCACAAGATATAGATAGAGGTATTATGTTCCCCTGTGGCAATTTTAGCAAGATGCCTAGACCCGTTCCTCTAACATTCGAGGATCTATCTGTATAGAGTATCCAATTGTCTTCAAGTTTTTCCAGCTTCTAGACCTCTTTATCAGCTTCCGATTGGATATCGCTGCTAAAATCAGCCACAAAGTCAGCCAAGTCCTCGTACTTTATTGTTGTCCTTGGCTCATATCGACTGTCATATGCACTCAATTTGACTGCCTACTTTGCCATTCTTCTGGACATCTCTGGCTTCCTACGAACTGCCTTAATAGGATAGTTAGATTTTATAATAAGATATGAGTTTCAAAGTAATGTCTCAATTTTGTGGAAGCCATTATAAGTGCTAAAACTAAATTTTTAAGATAGGAATACCTGGATTCTGCATCTAGCAGAGTTTTACTTACATAATATACCGAATGCTGCTGACCTTGATGATCTTTGACAAGTACCACACTTACTGAGCTTTCGGATACCACCAGATATAGGGATAGTGGCTCCCCATCTAAGGGTTTCATTAGTAGAGGGGCTGATGATAGATAATTATTTAGGGAGCTGAGTGCTTTCTCATGTTTCTAATTCCACTCGAATCTCTTGTTCTTCCTCAGGATGTCGTAGAAATCCTTGCTTTTTTACGAGGATCTTGAGATGAATCTGATGAGTGTTGCTATCCTGCCCGTTAACATTTGCACAAGTTTGATTGTTATTAGAGATTTCAAGTTCAAGATTGGTTTAATTTGTTCTAGACTTGCTTCAATTCCCCTTTCAGTCACCATATATCCCAAAAATTTGCCCGATCGGACTCTAAAATGGCACTTCGAAGGGTTGTGTTTCATGTTGTATTGGTCCTGGATATCGAAGGCGGTTTGAAGATCCCGAACATGATCCTGGGCATTTTTAGATGATGATGTTGGTTTGTCGAGCAAACTTCCTTCTTTTTTTTGATGTATGGGCCTGAAAGAATTATCCAAACCAAGTTATGAGTTATAATGTGTTTAGGGATACCTGTCACATCTTCATGTTTCCAAGCAGATATTGAAATTCTGGATTTCAGAAGCTGGATGAGCTTTTGATGTGTATCCTCTGTGATGCTATTCCCAGTCAGCACTTTGACTTCAGGATCCTCAGTGTTTAATTGCACTTCTTTAACATCTACTTCCTTGTCTTCTTGGACGTCAAGTGCATGTTTCTATAGTTACTATGTTGGCCTTGATTTTGTCGTATTCTTCATTGATGACGAATAACAGTTCTTGGCTTCCTGCTGTCACCTTCTATCCTAACAACTCCCCAGGGTGTAGGAAGCTTGTTACATTAGTGATAAGTTGAAGGTACTGCTTTCATCTCGTGTATCCAAGTCCAGCCGAAAATAATATAGAAACAAGAAAGGGAATCTATAACACTGAATTTCTACAAAGAGTTTACCCCTTCTCGTATACCGGCAGCTAGATATCCCCAACAATGTTTTTGGTTTCGCCACTAAATCCGACTAACACAGAGGATCTAGGAATGATGTCATTTTTTGGAATGTTCATCTTCTTGAGTACATCGAGTTGGATTATGTTGACTGAGCTTCTATTGTCTATTAGGACCATGTGGACAAAATGAATAGCAATATATAGAGTTACTACTAGGTTGTCATGGTGAGGATCCTAAACGTTGCATCGATTGGTCTCATCAAACGAGATCACTTTATCCTCAGGAAATGATGTCCGGACAGGTTTTTCACCCTGTTCAGACTTAGCTTCTTTAGCATGCTTCTTTGTTGATGAGTATAAGGTACCACAAATCTATGAACCTCCTGAGATGAAGTTGATGATATTGGCATCCGAAGGTGGAGATGCCGCTCTCTTTGGGGATTTTTCTGACTCCAGGATCTTGCTCTTCTTTCTGCACGACTGCTCTTGGAGATGCCCCTTGCTAAGCAGGTAGCTGATTTCCTTTCTGATTGATATGCATTCATAAGTCACGTGGGCAAAGTCTTCATGGTACGCACACCACTTAGATTTATCCTTCCAAGATCCATGTTTCTCACTTTTCTTGGGCCATCTTGCCTTTTCGCCTAAATCCTGCATGGCACACATCAAACCACCAATATCAACTGAAAAATAATATTCGGATACCTTAGGTTATTCTTCCTCATCATAATCTTGTTCAACAACATTGAATATTTGGTTTATCATGTCTGGGATAAGGTCAGGATCTGTATTGTTTTCCAGGAGATTTTGACTTTCTTGTATTGAGGTCGTACTTAGGGATATCAAGTCTTTGATGAACCCTTTTGTGTCTACTTTTAGACGACTGAACCTTATGGTCATGTTACGTACTTCGTCCAGATTCCTGCAAGGACTCATAACAAAATTGCCGTAAGTACGGGAATCCTTGCATAGTCCCATCTTGAATGCCTCAACGGCGGCTGCTATATCAAGATGAGGAATCTCTAAGGATTCTCGCCCAAATCTGGCAATGTAATCCCTGAGTGGCTTATAAGGCTTCTGCACCACTCTATAAAATCACCAGACAGTTTCTCAAAGGTTCCGCTACAAGAAAATTTATTGTTAAACAAATTAACCAAATGAGAAATGAAGTAATAGTATTAGGAGGGATGCTCAGTACCCATTTTATGGCTGAACCTGTTAGAGTGGAGCCAAAACCTTTACACAAGCATGCTTTTTTGATATTAACGGGAATTTGATTTATCTCTATTCGTTCCCTGTAATGAGCCACATGCTCTTTGGGATTCGTAGTTCCATTATATAGTTTCATGCTAGGAGTCTGAAATCTTTTCGGGATTTCAATGTCACAAATAGGCCACGTAAATCTGGAAATCTTGTGGCTTTCCAGGGGTACTTCAGGGATTTGCCTGACTACCCCACGGACACTGGAGATCATGTCTTTTAGTTTCTGAATCTCCCTAGCTATATTCCGGTTGAACCATGCATCCTGCTAATTATTTTGGTTGGATATAATAAGTACATCATTGGATATATTACCGATCTAAGGATCCTAAACCCGGATTCTAGGGTCGTATCCCATACTCAAAGGTATGGTAGGCTCAGTTATTGCAACAGTTTGCATAGAGATGAAATCTCCCCGATGCACATCTGAGGGTCTTGCTTGGAATATCCTTGCGGAAACAAAAGGGTTAGAATATAAATATCCCCGGGGATCCTACAATGAGAATCTTGAATGGGTCGGGATCTCCAAAGATGATTGACTTAGGAAGCCCTGTGAGTGCAGTATCCGAGGATCTTGAAGGTGTGACTTCGAGGATTCCATAGGATGTGCCCTGTAGTATCCCGATTCAAACTCCATAGGGGACTTCACGAAATGGGAAGCTAGAGATCCTGATGCGACGGTTACTGCAGAGCTCTGCTTCGTCACTGTTGAGGATCTTAGGTGTTGATGCTGATGACCTGAAGAGCCAAAATCAAGGGACCTAGGGAACAATGGGCTATGGTCTTCCACAAGCCTCTTCGATTTCTTGAGCTCTTCAGTATCCTTCATAATTGTATGATTTATCTTTGCTTGCTGATCCATCTGGGTTTTCACCTGTTTAAACAAGGCAAAGATGTCATTGTTAGTAATAACCGGTTTTATCGATTGTACCTTTAATTCCGAGAATGTCAGATACTCTAGTTTCATATGTTGGCCACCAGTCTTCTTTAATCTTCTTGTAAGAGGAGGAAGATCAAGACAGGGAACATGGTTGGGTGATGGAGTAGAAAATGAAATTGATTTCGGTTGACTCGACATTCTTTTAAATCATGTTTGAAAATAATGTGGTTTTTTTTATGTCTTTTGTGGTGGCGACGTTTGAACATAAACAAATTAGGTTAAGAAACAAAACAATGGTGGATTTCGGGTGGAGGGATCCTAAGTTTTTCAGGACGAAGCCCAGAATCCCAAAAAATGGTACTCAACGGTAAGCAACTCAGGTGGAGGGACCTTGAGTTTCAAGGCGAAGCCTAGGTTGCTTCTTTTGATTCCCCGCATGCTAATAATATAACCGACCTACTTTTGACTATCATGGTGTGCTTTCAATTTATTTCTATTTAAAATTTTTTATGTATTTGAATGGGAAGATATCTTGAAAATATTTAGATAAAAACGTTAGAGATGGAAAATATAAATTAGCTTACCATGATATAATTTTGTTATAATATAACAATCTGAAAGCGAGTTACCTGCGTAATAGGATTTACCTTTGGTAAGATTAACTATCCCTGTCGGTATCCTTGTCTGTATCCTTGGGAATTCTTATGGTAAAACCTGAATAAATTTTGAAATTGAGTTAGGCTGGGGTTAAACCCTTCAATACTTGGGACAGAGCCAAAATAGGGATAAACTCGATAAACTTGGGACTAAGCCAACTAGGGATATAACCGATATACTTGGGACTAAGCAAACTGGGGATATACCCGATAAACGTGGGAATAAGCGATCTGGGGATATACCCGATGAACTTGGGACTAGGCCAATTGGGGATATACCCAACACGTGAGTGACATGAAAAGCCAAAACCTTAGTTGACACATCAGTGTTAAAAACCTTGGATACTTAGGATAGCATGTATGCTCTAACTCGAGAATTCTACTCAGCAGCCAACAATAACGAGATTATCAGCCACCGTGAGGATGGACTGGTCTCGCTACCTCGAACTGCTAGTAGACATCGTGCACTCCTGGCGGGGTGCTACCTAATTCGTATAAACGGTGAAAACCTTTTAAACCATAGAAGCTATCCGGGATACCTTAAATGTAGGAGAGGTCGCCAACCTCTAACAGGTGTCGGGATCCCCGAGTTTCTGCAAAACACTTGATGCTTGATGAATGGTAGGTGTTAGCTATGCTAACACTGCTCCGATGCTTAAGTTAGCAACATATTGTAAGAATAATAAGAGTTAATTGAAAATGCAAATAGCAAACATACCTGTTTATGGTAGGTCAGTGAGGATCCCTGGGAATCCATCAGGATTCTCACATGAAATAAGCATTAAGATGAATGGTATTTCCAGGCTTTTGGTAGTGTTTTGGCTAAAAATTACTAAGCAAATCTTTGAACCAAATTAGTTTGTGAGGTATGGTGCCTAGGATGCTTAGGTTATAAAATCTAGTTTAACTTTGAAATCTAAGGTCACAACGAATAAAATAAGGTTTTTAGCAAATTTGACCCTGGATGTAAAATACGATTTAGTAATCAAAACAATACGATTTCAGGATAAAAGTTAAAGAAAAGTAAACACAATCAAATTAATCCCTGGATACAGGAGAGAACACCAAGATTTTTGAGGGAAAAAAGCCCTTAACCCCTGGATGTCTCCAAAGGCCGCCGGCATAAAAAACCCCTTGGCAACGATAACACACGTTGCTCGTTTATTGCACTGAAAATATTCGATTACAGATGTTTGCGACTGATTTGCTAAGTGAGTGAGTGCGAGTACAAGTGTTTTTCTAGCCTCTAAAATGAAACCCTAAGCCGCATATTTATACAATAAGCTTGTAACTATATTCCGATATTCTAGGGATTCTCCTTTAACGGCATGTGACCATTAGTTTGAGCGAGTTTAATGGCGAACTTCCATTTCCACACGTGCTATGACTCTGACTTAGTCCATGTGACCGTTGCTTGTTGCTTCGAGTACCTGACTTGATCACACAAGGTCAAAGTAAAGGTTAGTAACATTACCCCAGCATGCTAGGTACCCGTGCATGCAGGGATCTGGTAGAATAAAAAGATGTGCCCTGGATTCATTACATCCCGGGTCAATGTCTAATAAGAAATTAATAGTGTAAATATATGAATCCTATGCCTCGATAAAATGCACTGTCCCTGGATGTTTGACATTCAGGTGACCAGACCTGTCCAAAAAATTTAGTCAATTCAGGGGCAAAATCCAGGGTACAACAATTGCCCCCAAATTTGCAGCTTGTGGATAAGAATTCACAGCTGTGAATTTTTCGAAAAACCGATGACTCATTTATGCTAGGTTAATCCAATCCGTTAAATTCGGTATAGGTGCCCACGATCTTCACCCATCACTTCTCACCTCTGTAACTTCTGCGCCATTAAATAGCCCTCTCCCCCATTCGGCTTAACCCACTTACCTCAGAGAGAAAAAGCTTGCATTGCCCTTAAACTTCCGATCGTGTTCGCATTCCAGGTACATTCTTCTCTTCAATTTCGATTCCCTATTCTGATCATGACCAAAAAACGAATCTGCAAGGAGTCCTCGACTACCCCCACTGGTATAGAGGATTTCGAGGATCAGGGTTACCTCCAGAACCCTGAGACGGAGACATGCAGCTTCACAGATGCTGATATCGCCTCCGTCAAAGCCTCCGGTCTACTTCCGGCCTCCGCTGAGATTCGACCCTTCGATCCTCAGTTGAGGTCAGACTTCTCGTCTCGTACCTGGGTTTGCTTTCCGGCTGCTAATTTCACCATTGGTCTGTCTTACCCTTTTTCCGGCCTTGTCGCCGAGTTCTTTGAATCCACGGGTCTGTCATATGCTCAAACCCTTCCCATGGTTTGGCGCATTCTGGCTACTCTTGATCGTCTGAACCAAACATTCCAGCCCCTGATTGGCCTTTTTGAATTAGCCCAGGTCTATGAGATCAAATCTCATGGATCGAACCACTTTTTGCTCAAATCATTAACCAAGTACCTGCAACTTATGACTGGGGTGACCTAGCGCGACGAGTGGAAAGGTCGTTTTTTCTTTATGAAGTGATCAAGCATTCCCGGTGGTAACCAGCTTCCTTGTAGGTGGATCGTTGAGGGTAGGATAACTTGTAATTGTAGTTTAGGGTTAATATAAATGTTTAATTAAAGACTGACCTTGGATGTTTTCCCATTTAGTGCCTAAATTGACAGACATTGGTCCTGAGAATTCAACCACCCAAGCCAATTTGGTGAAGTTCATCAACGACGTCCCTGACGGAGATCGATCCTTCTGTAACCTTGAGTACTCTTCATCCTCCTTCCATACTCCTAGTATGTCAAGCGGTAAGTGTCCCTGGATTACACAGTTTTTAATTACGTTTAGGGTTTTTTCTTGTCAGCTGCTACTCCCAGGTTTAACCTTGACGATATGGATGCTACCCTAAGTTCTGGAACCGGTACCGATGATGACATTCTGGTCCTTGGGTCCGTGAAGACCGAGCCTACCCCTCTCACCAAGATCCCTCCATCCAGGGTCTTTGGGACTAAGAGAAAGACCCGGGGATCAAGCGCCGCTGCTACCACCTCTGCTGCCCCCATATAACACATTATGTTCAATTTGACGCTAAAACACAACGGTTATAACATTCAAGTTGGTCCCAGAAAATTTTTGTTCGAAATACATAGTTAACAGCCCTACTACCCAACACTTGGGCTTAAATTTTACAAAATATACCGTTGGGTAGAAATTAACGTTCATAATTTGTCAAATAACATTTACATGATTTATAAACAAAAGGTATGGAACGGGTCAATTGCCTTCACATGATCGGTCCTCCTTAGCATTGATGAGCACCCGTCAAGTTTCGCCTTACCTGCAATTCACTCACTTTCAATAGTGAGTTTAAATTGCATGACAATTAAAAGTAACAGCTAACAAGGAAGAAAAACAACAACATTGAGCTCATAGGTTCTAGGCGTATCGCCTGGACTGGTTCAAGTCCCAAGCGATACGCCTGAACTTGCTAGCGTATCGCCTACTAAGTAGGTGGCTCCAAGCGATACGCTTGGAGCCCAGTTTCCAGTGATTTGGCCGATTTCAGCCAGTTTTGTACTTAGCCAAATTTTGGCTATTTTCCCCTGTTTTTATCCACTTTTTTCCCAACTGGTTTTTTACCATTCTACCATTGTTTTAACACTCCTATTTCATTTCTAAAACATGTTTTAAGCTTATGAACATACCTTGATTGAACTTAAGTCATGATTTGCACAAAATGGGACTCTACGACCCGCTTGACCCGTTAAGGAATAGCTTGGAGGTAACTTCAAAGATTACCATCCATAAACCACCCACCCATAGGATTTACAACTAAAAACACAATGTAAGCAATATGACCTCATAGTCTTTGTATGTATACTCACAATTAATGCTACGCTTTCGTTATGCGTCTTGCTTTACACATTACTAAAACACTAAGTTTATGACATAGTTCATACAAATTTCACTCTACTTGCCATAGGTTCATCTAATCATTTTAATTGATAACCATATGACCTTAGTTTCTTATTTGACCCGTTAAGACGGGTCCTTGCCCTTGGTTTACCCCAATGCCTAACTTGACCACATATAACCCTTGGAATCTATGGTTCTATAACCATTTATGATTCCTTTTCTCTTGTTACTTGGCATAGACTTTATAATCCCATTTCCGCCATAGTAACTTTCATTCGTTCATGATTCATCTGAATATTTTCCATGGTCAAGTTTGTCATTGGACAGCCCCTTGACTTTGGGCTTCACGGTTCCTAGAACCATTCATCACCCATTTACATCATTCATAGTTTATTCTATTGAATTGTAAATACGCATTTACTTATCTACTTCATGTAACATAAATAATGTTACCTTTAGAGCTTAATCCACCGCTACCACCAATTCCGGAGTTACTCCCTTGATAACCTTGATTGCCTAATGGGTCACTAACAATATTAGGACCTTAATCATAATAGCACTCTTATCACATTTCAATAACATGATTTCTATGCTACTCATACATATTTGCAAATTCACATGAATGGAAATCAAGCATGATCATCAAATTTACATCTAGCCACATGAATTCATTAACATCAACATGACCACTAGAGGCATACATCATCCAAGCTAGCTAGCGCACATAATATCATCAAGTTGGTTCAATTTTTTGTGAATTTATAGCTCCCTATGGTCATCCAACATCAATACAATGAAATTTGTTACATTACCATATTTTGATTCTTTTAGGCATTTTATCAAACACCTTGTTTGCATACATTTATACACACATATTACCCATTCTCTTAAACCTCCCACTTAGACATTTAACATAGGTTTGGTGAAATCTATCACTAACCCAACATAAATTCATCATCTAACATCAGATTCATACAAGAACCCAAGTAAAGGGAGCAATTTCACAAACATCATATCTGGTCACTTTGCATGGAGGTTCAAGAACAAGTAATTGGTGACTACTTCACCAATTGTTAATCAAATTAGAAATTTATGGAACATATAAGTTCTCTAACATCATAACACTCATAAATCAACAACAAATTTCAGATTTCTAGCCCCCCAATTCGAGACCTAGCATGCAAGCTATTGGGGTTTTACTTACTTGATGAGACATTGAGTTTAGGAAGATAAATGCACTTCCAATTTCCATTATTATTGCAGAAAATCGCAGCTTGAGGCCTTAAAATGCAGAATTTCGATTTTGGGGGGGGGGGGGTGAAGGGTGAGCTTGGTCGATGCCCAGGTCGCATCTGCGACCTCTCCTCCCCTTCTCCCCTATTTTGTTTAATCAAGTTTCAATGTTTACAATTTTGGCCCCCAAGCTTTCAATCTTGTTTTATTTTTAACCAAAATACATATTTACTCATTTAACCCCATAACTCCAATGATATAAATTTTTACTAACATAAGGGATTATTTAACTACGAGAGATTTTTACTTAACTAGACATTAACGGGAGAGTTTTTAAATTATATAAAATTTGGGACGTTACACCCCAGTGCCATCACAGACCTTTCGTCCATAGAGAGCGAATCCCTCATTCACCAGGTAAACCTTGCTCTCCCTTGAATGAAATTGTTCTCATCAGTCCTGACCCTGGATTACACCTTGTTTCAGGCCACTTCCCACATCCTGAATCTTCTGGCCGCCGCTGAGAAGCAAGCGGCAGATGCTGAAGCCTCTGCCCAGGTAAAAATCGCCTAGGCCAACAAGGAGGCCACCAAGGCTAAGCTCCTTCACGACAAAGTTGTGAAGCTTATTGCTGAAAATGAAAAGAAGGATGTGCAGGCGAGGGAGGAGCACCAGGCTGCTATGGCTGAGGTTGTTAAAACAACCAGGGATTCAGCGATGGTAGCCGTGCTGCAGGCCAGGCTCAAAATGGTGAAGGAGGCCAAGGATCTGAAGCTGGTGAACCCTAAATGGAACCACCATCTGTGGCTGAGCAAGCTTCTGCAGCTGGGAGGTACTGTTCCTGAAGGCTTCGATGTGGAGGACACCCTGGATGGTGGGTGTTCTACCTTGGCTGCAGCTGGTGGTGGAAATGAAATGGAGGTGGACCACGTGAAGACCCAGGGTGATGAGGGCCAAGCTGATGCAGCCAAGGAGGGAGCTGGTGAAGAAGAAGCCAAGGAGAAGGATGCAGGGGCTGCTGATGCAGCAACCACGGGTACTGTTCAATAGTCCGTGGTCCTCCATGTTTCTCCAGTTTTGTGAAGCTTGTTTTTAAATATTTTCTTTTGTAATGACTTGCCGGAGGTTAGATTCCAGGTGTAACAATGCTCCACCCATGGGTTGCCCCCATGGTTTTAATCTTTTGATACCACCCCGAGTTGGTTGGATGGTTTATTCCAACTAAGGGGTGGCTATATATATAACCGCTTTGCTAGTACATGTTTGTGTTAATTCTTTATGATCCTTGCACAAATAGATGTTTAAATGTGATAGGTAAACATAAATGGTAAAACATACCTTGATACATTCTGGGGTACACCCTAGATGTAAGATTCTTCCAAACCCAATAAGCTTCCGAATGTTTGACAGCATATTTAGGCTTCCAAATGGACGAAATCCTAGGATTTGGCAAAGCCTTGCCATCTTAGGATATCAATACTCTGATAAATCCTGCAAGAATCAGGAGTAAAATTTTTAGAAACTAGGGACATGCCCTTCAATCCTGGGGTCAGGCCCAAACATCCTGGGGTCAAGCCCGAAAATCCTAGGGACAAGCCCAAAATACTGGGGTTAAACCCGGTGCCGATCCGGCGATCTGGGGTCAAGCCCGGTGCCATACTGGCGAATTCTAGGGTCCACCTCGTGCCGAATCGGCGAACTAGGGTATTGCCTCGTGTGTCGTAAGTTGATGTGAAAACACCAAAAGCCTTGAGTGACCCCTATAAGTCCATAGATCATGAGGTTGTTGCCCATGCTGTCAACACAGGTCGATCCCATAATCCTGGGTCTAATATGTGGGTCAAACGTGCGCTACAGGCGAGGGTCGTGCGCTACATGCGTTTACCCAAACGTAGGAGAGGTGATATCCTCTCAAACCTTAGAAGGTATGCTCGAATACCTTAGCGGAGGAGAGATGGCCAGTCTTTAACTTATGAGATAAATGTCCCTGGTTACACACATCCAAGGTCACACCTGTTTTCATCCAAGGATCTCGAACGTGAATGTTAGTAATTTTCATAGAAAGTAACTAAATAAAGATGTAAAGTGTTAAATAATAATAATATTAAGGAAATACCTTGAACGATTAGGATGTTAGAGAACTTACCTGGGATGGAACATCTTGGGACACTTAACTTACATGAAGTAGGCTTTTAGGTGAATAGCATTCCAAGGTCTTGGTAGTAACTCCCCTTCCATATTGGCAAGCCAGTATGCCCCCTTTCCTGCCTCTGAATCAATCAAGTAGGGACCTTCCCATTTAGGGGCCAACTTACCATCCCCTGGATTCGTAGTATTCTGAAATGCTTTCCTTAGTACCAAATCTCCTACTCTGAATCTCCGGATCCTGACATGCTTGTTGTAAGTCTTGGAGATCCTCTGTTGGTATGCTGCCATCCTCTAAGCAGCTTGTTCTCGAAGTTCATCCACGGTATCAAGATCATCAGCCAGGGACTTGTTGTTTGCATCCTGGGTCTGACCGATAACCCTGAATGTTGGGACCACTATCTCTGTTGGGATAACTGCTTCCGTACCGAACACCAAGGAAAATGGAGTTTGCCCTGTTGCATTCTTGGACGTAGTCCTATCAGCCCACAATACCAAGGGTAGCTCTTCCGCCCAATTTCCTTTCTTCTCCTTGAGCCTTTTCTTCAAGTTGTTGATGATGATCTTGTTGCTTGACTCTGCTTGACCATTGGCTTGGGGATGTACCGGTGAAGAAGTAATCATCCTTATCCCCCAACTTTCACAGAAGTTGGTAGTTCTCTTTCCAATGAATTTAGACCCGTTGTCACAAATAATCTATGAGGGTATGCCAAATCTTGTTATAATGTTCCTTTTTATGAATGAAATAACCTCCTTCTCTCTGACTTGGACGTATGCTTCTGCCTCTATCCATTTTGAGAAATAGTCGGTCATAGCTAACATAAAAACCTTTCCTCCTGGTGCCCTGGGTAACTTCCCTACGATATCCATTCCCCATTTCATAAAGGGCCAGGATGCAGGGATTGGATGTAGGGGTTCAGCAGGTTGATGAGGTATGTTGGCGTGTCTCTGGCATGCATCACACTTGAAGGTGAAATCCTGGGAATCCTTCCTTAGTGTAGGCCAGAAGTAACCTGTTCGCAGGACTTTAGACATTAGGGACCTACCTCCTGTGTGATTTCCACAGTCACCTTCGTGAATGTCTTTAAGCACTTCCTGAGCTTCATCCTTCTCCAAGCATCTAAGGTATGTGCTTGCAACAGATTTTTTGTATAGTTTTCCATCTATAAGGACAAACCTGGCCGTTCTGGTTCTGTAAGCTCTAGCATCCTTCTCTTCCTTTGGAATAAGACCAGTCTATAGGTAGTCCACAATAGGTTTGACCCAGGATAAAGAATCATCCAGGGTATCAGGATGCTGAACATCCTGGGTACCAGGACGCTGATCATCCTGGGCACCTGGATGTTGATTATCCTGGGTACTAAGTGCTGAAACCTTGCCCCTAGGATTAACATCCTCTGCTTCCTTACCTTGTTTGATTGTTGGGCTTAGTATATGGATGATGGGAATATGGACATCCTCCATGGCTTTAAATGCTGATCCCAAGTTTGCAAGTGCATCTGCCTCAGCGTTTTCCTCTCTGGGTACTTGTTGAATGTTGAAGTTTTGAAAATCCTGGGACAGGGCCTTCACAATTTCCAGATACTTGACTAATTTTTCCCCCTTGACTGCATAGGAGCCATTAAAGTGATTAGTCAATAGTAGGGAGTCGACATATACCTGAATGTTCAGGATCCCAAGATGTAGAGCTAATTGCAAGCCAGCAATCAGGGCTTCATATTCTGCTTCGTTGGTTGTAGCCTAAAAATCACACCTAACAGCCTGGGGTATTATGTCCCCATGTGGTGATTTCAGTATAATTCCAAGGCCTGTCCCCATGACATTGGATGCCCCATCCGTGAATAGGGTCCAACATCCTGAGAACTCTTCTTCCTGCATGCTCTGGAATTCTTGATCAGCTTCACCCTGGATGTCATGACTGAAATTAGCCACAAAGTCAGCCAGGGCCTGTGATTTTATGGCTGTCCTTGGCTCATAGACTAGGTTGTATGCACTTATTAGCTTTAGAGACCACTTCGCCATCCTACCTGACATCTCTGGTTTTCTCGAAACAGACTTAATAGGGTAGTTAGTTTTCACATGTATAGTATGGGTTTCAAAATAATTCCTAAGTTTAGTAGAAGCCATACTTAGGGCTAATATAAGTTTTTCAAGGTGTGAGTACCTGGATTCGGCGTCTAAAAGGCTCTTACTCAAATAGTACACATGATGTTGTTGACCTTCTGCATCCTTGGTTAGGACTGCACTTATCGTGTTCTTTGAGACTGCTAGGTATAGAGTCAGGGGCTCCCCTGGATTTGGCTTCATCAGGAGAGGTGCCGAGGATAGGTATTACTTTAAATCCTGAAATGCTTGCTCATGTTGGGATGTCCATTCGAATTTCTTATTCTTTCTTAGGATGTCATAAAAATCTCTACATCTTTCTAAGGATTTCGAGATGAATCTATTCAAGGCTGCAACCCTGCCTGTCAACCGCTGAACATCCTTGGTAGATTCTGGTGACTTGAGGTTGAGGATTGCACGAATTTGTTCTGGGCTAGCCTCAATCCCCCTTTTGGTCACCATGTATCCCAGGAACTTTCCAGCCCCAACTCCAATGTGACACTTATCTGGATTTAACTTCATGTTGTATTTGTCCAGGATGTCGAAGGATTCCTTAACATCCTGGACATGAGTACTGACATATAGGGACTTTACCACCATGTCGTCTATGTATACCTCCATAGTCTCTCCCAGTTTGTCTTTGAACATCATATTTACCAGTCTCTGGTATGTTGCCCCTGCATTTTTCAATCCAAAGGGCATAAAAACATAACAATAGGTACCTGTGGGCGTAATGAAAGCTGTATCCTCCTGGTCATTTGGCTCCATCTGGATCTGTTGAAATCCTGAGGTGGCATCCATGAATGTAAGCATTTCATGGCCTCCCGTTGCATCCACCATTGAATCAATGTGTGGCAGTGGGAAAGGGTCTTTAGGGCATGCACGGTTCAGATCTGTATAATCTACATAAACCCCCTATTTACCGTTCTTCTTTTCCACCACCACCACATTGGCCAGCCATCTAGGGAACTTGACTTCCCTAATCATCCTGTTCTTCAATAAGCGATCCACTTCCTCCTGGATTATTACGTACTTCTCTGGAGCATACTTCCTTCTCTTTTGGTGTATAGGCCTGCATGAAGGGTTAATACCAAGTTTATGTGTAATTACGTCTTTGGATATACCTGTCATGTCCTCCGTAGTCCATGTTATGGGTCAAGTTCCAGGCACCCGGCTGAGAAGCTCGAACATGCAGGAATCCGGGAATCCCAAGGATTCTCGACAGGTTATGTTACCTGTTACTTATTTGAATATCTTTACCCACTAATTGCCACGTGATTAATTTCAATCGCAGGTAAACAAGGTCTAACCTTCCTAAAGAACCGGTCAATTAGGGCTGACGTGGCATAAACGAACGTGGACGAGATGGTGAACTTCCTCAAACGGCTAGCGGACGTGGTCAAGAGGATCCCTGATTTTTCGGATAGCTAGTTTATTCTGTTTGTAACTATAAATAAGGCATGATCGAATTAGGAAACATATCACAACACACAGCACTCAGAATACTGTAACACTTAGCACTCGATCATCGTCTTCATCATTGTAATCGAATTCTTAATTTATAAAAGCTTTAGGTAGCAGGCGCTTTGAGCCGGCTCCCGAGGTTTTTACTGGGATTCTCAGAGGCAACTCTCAGGATTCCAGGTTTCCCTCGTACATCATCGTGTCGCTTGCACTACTTTTTCTTTGCTTTTGAACCAGATTTCTTAGCACCTCACCCCACATTCTAAGTTTGGAATACGAAATTGCCTTGTGCAATTTTTGACCAAAACAGTTTGGCGCCCACCGTGGGGCAAAACGGTGCAAAACTTCATTTACTCTATCATATTCTACATTTCCAATCGCTACAATGTCTTCCCAGATGAAGACTTCATCGGTATCCGCAGGATCTTCGGGCATAAGCAAGATCAACGCGACGTCCTCCTCTGAAAACCAACCGAGGAACACTGGAGTGTTCATACCAACAGTCACCACATCACTTCCTCCCATCCCAAGGAGAGATGCGGCGAAACAGAAAGGACCACAAATTCCGGTTTTCTCGGGATCTCAGGGTGAGCGTATTGATCCTGTTATTACTAACCATGATATTTTTGCTTTGATTCAACAGATGAAATCTCAAGCGGAGCAGCAGGAAAGAACCACTAAACAGGTGATGAAGGAGCTTGAAGAGCTTAAGAAATCTAGAAGCTCAGTCGATGAAGAAAGCCCTTTATATCCCAGGAATCTTGACTTTGGTACGTCGGGATCCCTGGCCAAAGATTGTCTCAAGTCAAGGGCATCAGCTGCTGCTAATAAAGGCTCCTCGGCAACTTTCACAACGTGTCCTCCAATCGTCAGTCATCAGAAGTAGACATCCGAGATCCCGGAAGGCTATTATCAGGATTCCTCGAAGTCGCGTGATTATGATTTCTGGGAATCCCAACCAATGGGGTACCAGAAGTATTCTGCTTCTCAGCCTCGCCTTAAGGCTAAGGAACCCAAAGGATACCGCTATACTGATCCGTTCATCATCTCAGACGCCGGTCCTGCAAGACCTTCAGAAGTTCACCAAGGAGATTTCATTCCTATGCAGGATCCTGAAACAACCGAGGTTCCAGTATTCAGAAACTCACGACAAGAGCAAAGTCCCAGAACCAGGGACACATATGCAGGGAGAATTCCTAACCCTAGTTATAATGTGCCTAACACAACTGTTATGCAGGATACAGGAATTCCACCTCAATTTGCCAGGGAACTTCAGAAACTCAAAGAGATGATAGCTAGCGTCCCGGGAATCATCAAGCCTATTCCTGAAGTCCCTCTAGAGAGTCACAGGATATCAAGGTTTACGTGGCCCATATGTGACGTGGAGATTCCGAAGCGTTTCCAGACCCCTAGCATGAAATTATACGATGGAACGACGGATCCCGAAGAGCATGTGGCTAACTATAGGGAGAGGATGGAAATCAACCCAATCCCCGCTGATATCAAGGAAGCCTGTCTTTGCAAAGGCTTTGGTTCAACTTTGACAGGACCAGCCATGAAATGGCTACTGAGTATTCCTCCCAATACCATAACCTCGTTTTCTCATTTAGTTAATTTATTTAATAATCAGTTTTCTTGCAGCAGAACTTTTGAGAAGCTCACAGGTGATCTTTACCGAGTGGTCCAGAAACCGTCGGAGCCCCTCAGGGATTATATATCTAGATTTGGCCGGGAATCCCTTGAGATTCCAAATTTGGACATGGCGGCTGCCGTGGAAGCGTTCAAAATGGGACTCTCTAAGGATTCCCGATTTTATGACGATTTGGTCATGACCCCGTGTAGGAACCTCGATGAAGTAAGAAGTCGGGCTTTAAGGTTCATTCGCTTAGAGGATGACAAGATAATTCATCAAAGGGAGGAAGCTGCGAGGAGTGATCGGAATTCCAGGAAGTCTGAATCTTCCGGGAAATATTATAACTCCAAATCATACTCTCGAGGAGATAATCAATGGATCAATGCAGTAGATGAAGAAGAGGACAATGAAGAATATCCTAAAATTTCTGAATATTGTTTCTCTTGTGATATTGCTAGTCTAATGTGTGCTATGCAGGACTTAGGAGAAAAGGCAAGATGGCCCAAGAAAGGTGACAAACAGGGATCCTGGAAGGATAAATCTAAATGGTGTGCCTTCCATGAGGATTTCGGGCATCTCACTGATGAATGCATTGCACTCAGGAAAGAGATTGGATATTTGTTGAGCAAGGGGCATCTCAAAGAACTTCTCGGCAGAAAGAAAAGCCGAACTCAGGAACCCGAGAAGTCCCAACGGCGAGCAGCTTCTCCTCCTCCGGATGCTCCAATTATTCATTTCATATCAGGAGGCTCGGACATATGTGGAACCTCTTACTCGTCTGCAAGGAAGCATGTTAAGCAGTCGAAGACTGAAAAGAATGAGGGGCCTACAAAGACTTCACGGCTAACTGGGGAAAAACTTATCTCATTTGATGAATCCGACAGAAGCGACATCCAGGATCCCCATCATGATAGTTTAGTTATTACTCTGCATATTGCTAACTGTGTTGTACGCAGGATTCTGGTGGATAACGGAAGCTCAGTAAATATCATTCATCTGGAAGCGTTGAAAAAGATGAACGTACCAGAAGGCGACATAATTCCAAGATCTTCAGTCCTTGTTGGATTCAGTGGAGAAACCAAGAATACGAATGGGGATATCCGGCTTCCTGTTTACATCGAGGGGGTAAACTGTGTTCAAAAATTTTGTGTTATTGACTCACTTTCTTGTTGCAATGTTATTTTAGGTAGGCCTTGGATTCATGAAATGAAAGCCGTACCATCAACCTACCACCAGTGCATCAAATTCCTAACGTCCTGGGGAGTTGTTCGGATAGAGAGCGACCAACAGGAAGCCAAGAGCTGTTACCTCACTTCAATGAGAAAAGCAGCCAAGCTTAACTCAGCATAGCAATCAAAGAAACTAGCACTTCAACTTCAGGAAGAAAAAGAATTAGACGTGAAGGAAGTTCAGCTTGATCCTGAGAATCCTGAAGTGAAGGTGCTAGTAGGAACTGATATTCCCAGGGATACTGAGCAAGAATTGATCCAGCTTCTCACGAACAGGAAAACAACCTTTGCATGGAAGCACGAAGATATGACAGGTATCCCTACTAATGTTATAACTCACAGACTTGGTTTGGATCCTACTTTCAGGCCAATTCAGCAGAAAAGAAGAAAGTTTGCTCCGGAAACCAACATTATCATACAAGAGGAGGTTGACAAGCTTCTCAAGACAAAAATGATTCGGGAAGTCAAGTATCCTAAATGGCTAGCAAACGTGGTCGTGGTACAGAAGAAGAATGGAAAGTGGAGAGTTTGTGTGGATTACACTGATCTAAACAAGGCTTGTCCCAAGGATCCTTTCCCATTACCACACATCGATGCTATGGTGGATGCTACTGCAGGACACGAGATGCTCACCTTTATGGACGCCTCATCAGGATTCCAACAGATTCAGATGGAACCCTGTGATCAGGAGCATACCGCCTTCATGACCCCAACAGGTATCTATTGTTATACTGCTATGCCTTTTGGACTTCGGAATGCAGGTGCCACCTATCAGAGACTGGTAAACATGATGTTCAAAGATCAACTGGGAGACACCATGGAAGTCTATATCGATGACATGGTAGTGAAATCCAAGAAAACAGAAGATCACCCTAGGGATCTCCGGACGGCATTCGATATCCTGGATCATTACAACATGAAGCTGAATCCTTCTAAGTGTCACTTTGGAGTTAGAGCAGGAAAGTTTTTGGGTTATATGGTGACTGAAAGAGGAATTGAAGCCAGTCCTGAGCAAATTAAAGCCATTCTGAATCTGAAATCTCCTACAACGATTAAGGATGTCCAAAAGTTGACCGGAAGAATAGCAGCTTTGAACAGATTTATATCAAGATCCTCAGAAAAAAGCAAAGATTTTTATGAGATTCTGAGAAAAAATAAAAGGTTCGAGTGGAATGAAAAGCACGAGGAAGCTCTCGAGTCGCTAAAGGAATATCTCTCATCGGCTCCTCTATTGATGAAACCAATAGATGGGGAGCCTCTAACCCTGTACTTAGCAGTCTCGGGAAGCTCAGTCAGTGCAGTCCTTGTCAAGGATCATGAAGGTCAACAACACCCTGTGTACTATGTAAGTAAAACACTTCTTGATGCAGAATCCCGGTATTCCTATCTTGAGAAACTTATTTTAGCTTTAATCATGGCTTCCACTAAATTAAGACATTATTTTGAAACTCATATTATTATCGTAAGGACTAACTATCCTATTAAGGCAGTGCTCAGGAAGCCTGAGATGTCCGGCAGGTTAGCAAAGTGGGCGGTCAAGCTTAGTGCCTATGACATACAGTACGAGCCTAGAACGGCTATCAAGTCGCAGGCCTTAGCTGATTTTGTGGCAGACTTCAGCAGTGACATCCTCCCGGAAGCCGATGAGGAAGTCAGGAAGCTTGAGAGGCTTGATGAACTTGAGGAGCCTTGGATCCTATACACTGATGGAGCTTCCAATGTCAGGGGCACGGGCCTCGGAATCCTACTAAAATCACCCCAAGGGGACATCTTACCCTCATCTATTTCTTGTGAATTTCAGGCTACTAACAATGAAGCCGAGTATGAGGCGCTTATTGCAGGTTTACAGATTGCTAGGGGCATGGGAATCAGGTGTATTCAAGTCTATGTTGATTCCTTATTACTTGCTAACCATTTTAATGGTTCTTATGCAGCCAAAGGAGAGAAACTTTCGAAATATCTTGATGTTGTAAAAAATTTGTCTTTAAAATTTGAAATTTTTAATATAGTTCAGGTTCCAAGGGAAGAGAACTCGGAAGCCGATGCCTTGGCTAACTTGGCTTCATCTCTCAGGATTCCAGAGGATGTCAAGATCCCGATCACTCATATTCTAACTCCCGCTATTTCAGATCATGAATCCAACAAAGTGGACTGCGAGGATCCTATGGACGTCCAGGATCCTGAAAAGACTTTGGAATCCTGGACTTCCCCTATCATAAAGTATATTCAAAGTGGGGAAATTCCTAAAGATGAGAATCCCAGAGCATTTCGCACGAAGGTAACTCCCTACATTATTTTAAATAACACCCTATATAGAAAGTCTCTTGCAGGTCCCTACTTAAGGTGTCTTGAGAAACCAGAGGCGCTCCAAGTGCTTCAAGATATCCATGCGGGAGATTGTGGAAATCACACCGGTGGAAGAGCATTGTTTTCCAAGATCCTCAGAACCGGTTACTTCTGGCCAACAATGAAGAAGGATGCTATGGACTTCTCACAAAAATGCGATGCATGCCAAAGACATAGCAATATCCTCCATCAACCAGCTGAACCATTGCATCCCATTGTCTCACCTTGGCCATTTATGAAGTGGGGCATGGATATAGTTGGGAAGCTGCCCAAGGCACCCGGAGGAAAAGTCTTTATGCTTGCGATGACCGACTACTTTTCCAAATGGATAGAAGCAGAAGCCTACGTTCAAGTCAGGGAAAAGGAGGTTATCTCGTTTATCAAAAGGAATATCCTAACAAGGTTTGGGATCCCAGCAGAAATTATATGTGATAATGGCTCCCAGTTTATTGGCAAGAGGACTACGAGCTTCTATGAGAGCTGGGGGATTAAGATGATCACTTCAAGACCAGTACATCCTCAAGCCAACGGTCAAGCGGAATCCAGCAACAAAATCATCATCAATAACTTGAAAAAGAAACTGGGTTCCAAGAAAGGAAGATGGGCTGAAGAACTTCCGTTTGTTCTTTGGGCAGATAGGACGACTTCTAAGAATGCAACTGGCCAAACGCCTTTTTCCTTGGTATTTGGGGCAGAAGCCGTCATCCCTACTGAAATGGTGATTCCTACAGCAAGAGTTACGCTTCAGGATTCCCAGAATAACTCTGAGAATCTACTTCAGGATCTTGAAACGGTAGAAGAACTCAGGGATCTTGCCAAAGTCAGAATGGCGTCATACCAGCAAAGGATAGCAAGGTCATATAATAAGAATATCAGGCTCAGGCGATTTCAGGTTGGAGACTTGGTATTGAGGAAAGCATTTCAGAATACGACTAATCCGGCTGATGGGAAGTTGGCACCCAAATGGGAAGGACCCTATCTAGTGGAATCCGAAGAAGGAAAAGGGGCATATAGATTGATGAACTTGGAAGGAGATTTATTACCGAGAGCTTGGAATGCCATCCATCTGAAAGCCTATTTTATGTAGGGATCCTATCAGGATTCTTACCCGGATTCTCATCCAATCGGCAATCCAGGTAAGTATACTAATCCGATTTCAATTCAGTTTATCAATTTCTTTCTAACCATTACTAACTTAAGCATCGGAGTGGTATCAGTTAGGCTGACACCCACCCTTCACCAAGCATTTGAGTGTTTTGCAGAAGGTTGGGAATCCTGCAATAGTTTTTTGGGTTAATCCCCAGTCAGAGGCTGGCCACCTCTTCTCTGTTTAAGATGTCCAGCACATCTTCTAAGGTTTAAAGGTATTCACCTTTCTCAAGTTCGGGTAAACGCCTGTGACGCACGACCCTCGCCTGGAGCGCAAGTAATCCCTCAGGGTGCTCAAGGTGGCCGGACCAGTCCATTCTTAGGGGTGGCTGATAATCTTGTCACTAGAGGCCTCTGAGTGGATTCCTAAGGTTTTTAACACTTACGTGTTAACAATTGGTTTGGCATTTTCATGTCACTAAGTGGGATTAACCCCAGTTTCCTAACAATTGGTTCGACATTTTCATGTCACTAAGATGGGTTTAACCCCAGTTTCTTCGGGCTAGTCCCCAGTTTATTCGGGAATAACCCCAGTTTCTTCGGGCTAGTCCCCAGTTTATTCGGGAATAACCCCAGTTTCTTTGGGCTTGTCCCTAGTGTTTAACTTGGAATCTAAAACCTATTGGATCCCAGTCGGGAGAAGATTAAGAACGTAAGTAATCTTAACTTATTATTTGAATTCCTATTTAACAGGTTTGGGAATCCTGAAGAATTGGGAATCCTGATCAGGAAGATAAGAAAGTGGAGAGACCTTATTTTTTCAATATACTTTACGCTTTGGGTCCTACAAAATCTAAACATGTGACATTCTTTTATAAGAGAAAGGTTTGTTTTGGATCCATTAAGGTGGTGGATTCAAGAAAGATTCTTTTTATATTTTTATGTTCTATTTGTGGAGCCCAAACATATACTTTGTTTAAGTCAACGCAAGAACTATTTTTATAAACTTAAATGAAATGACAAGTGTTGGTTAAACCTACCATACCATTCATAATTATTAACAAAATAGGAAAAGCATCCCAGGTTTCGTCCTGAAAACCTCAGGATCCCTCTACCTGGGAGGCTTGATTGTCTGGGTTCCGAGATTCCGGGTTTCGTCTTGAAAAGTTCAAGATCCCTCCACCCGGAATCCCATCATTGTTAGTTGTTGTTTAGTGTGCAGGAAACATAAGGAAATATTGTTTAAAACATCAAAACACCATCAAAAAAGTTGGAATTTCCGGGAAGAAAAAAATACTGACCTGAGCGCCGGGAGAAAGCTTTTCTCTAGGGTTTTCGGAAAGACGATGAGAAAAATGGAAAACAAATGGAGTATTTAAGGCAATAATGACCTACGGAAATCTCGCATAGGGAAGAGTGTAAGCCGTCAAATCAAAAAAGCATCTTGGATCTCGGCCGTCCACGTAGGCATGCAGATTAACCTAGAATGATTTGAATTTCCCAGCTGTTATCCTTTATCAAACACCCGCGAAATTCAGGGGCAATTGTTATGGGTCAAGTTCCAGGCACCCGGCTGAGAAGCTCGAACATGCAGGAATCCGGGAATCCCAAGGATTCTCGACAGGTTATGTTACCTGTTACTTATTTGAATATCTTTACCCACTAATTGCCACGTGATTAATTTCAATCGCAGGTAAACAAGGTCTAACCTTCCTAAAGAACCGGTCAATTAGAGATGACGTGGCATAAACGAACGTGGACGAGATTGTGAACTTCCTCAAACGGCTAGCGGACATGGTCAAGAGGATCCCTGATTTTTCGGATAGCTAGTTTATTCTGTTTGTAACTATAAATAAGGCATGATCGAATTAGGAAACATATCACAACACATAGCACTCAGAATACTGTAACACTTAGCACTCGATCATCGTCTTCATCATTGTAATCGAATTCTTAATTTATAAAAGCTTTAGGTAGCAGGCGCTTTGAGCCGGCTCCCGAGGTTTTTACTGGGATTCTCAGAGGCAACTCTCAGGATTCCAGGTTTCCCTCGTACATCATCGTGTCGCTTGCACTACTTTTTCTTTGCTTTTGAACCAGATTTCTTAGCACCTCACCCCACATTCTAAGTTTGGAATACGAAATTGCCTTGTGCAATTTTTGACCAAAACAGTCCATGCAAATGTGGACATCCTGGATTTAAGGAGCTCCAACAGCTCTTTTTCAATGTGACCCGGGATGTTAGTACCAATTAGCACTTTCTTCCCAGGATGCAAGGGATCCAAAGTTACTTCTTTGACATCCTACTCCCTTGCCTCCAGGACATCCCTGGTCTTTTTCTTTAATTGCTATCCTTGACGTGTCTTCGATGATATCTTCATGGCTGAAGTGTAGCAATCTTTCGCCTCTAGTTGGTCACTGTGGATGGTGACTACTCCCCAGGGTGTCGGCAGCTTTACACATTGATGGTACATTGAGGGGACAGCTTTCATGTCATGAATCCAGGGTCTACCTAGGATGATGTTATATCCTGATGGTGCATCCATGACACATAAGTGCTGCATAGCGTTGACGCCTTCAATGTAGACTGGGAGTTTCACCTCCCCCAGGGTGTTCTTCGTCTCGCCGCTGAATCCCACGAGCACCGTGGATTTGGCGACAATTTCATCCTGGGGTATGCCCATCTTTGTCAATGTTTTGAGCTGGATGATGTTAACTGAACTGCCTCCATCGATCAAGATCCTTTTCACGTAGTGGTTAGCGATGTATAGGGTGATCACCAGCCCATCATGATTGTTATACCCTGAATTCTCGGCTAATAATCCAGGGGCAGGTATTACCCAGGAATTGTATGACCCAGAATCTGGCAGGTAACGTTCAAATGACCATGAATGTGTCCATAGTAAAGTGATGGCTCAGGATGTCAACTTTATTCAGGAAAATTTACATTCATTTTATTCTATTTTTATATGATATAAAATGTGCATAATCCAGGGTTACCCTTGTTTTATAGATGACCCAGCATGTGGAAATGACCCTGCATGCTAGAGTATCGTTACTAACGTATTTTGTACCTTTACCTAAGTGAGGACAGGTTGACGAAGTCTCTCAACGGTCGAATAAAAGAAGCTAGAGACTCATTTAGCACGTGGTCAAAGTCAGTTAGCTGGAAACTCGGTCAACCAACTGAAAGAGACGTTGAAGAGAGGATCCCTGGAATATCGGACAAGTTGTTGAAGATCCCTGGAATATCGGACGAGTCATTGAAGCTCTCGGAGTATATATAGGACGCTTAGACTTAGTTTTTAATTCATTCGAGCTTTACTCATTGTATTCTCGTACTAATTTCTCTGCGAACTCATTGTAATCAGCATTTTCAGTGATCAATAAATTGGTAGCGTGTGTTATTGCTACCCGGGGTTTTTATGCCGGCGGCGCCTTAGAGACATCTAAGGGCTAAGGGCTTTTCCCTAGTCAAAATCTCGGTGTTCCAACTTGCATTTCAGGTTACATTTGTGTTGCTAAGCCTCTTAACGGATTTCATAAGCAAACCTTATTTTTGACTAAAGATTTTAGTTATTTGTCCCTGGAATTCTATTGTTGTCCCAGGATTATTTCAAACTATTCTCATATTCGAATTTTAGACACCTAACCTCACATTCATATTTGGTTCAAACTTTGCTAATTTAACTTAAGTAATTTTTAGCCAAAACAATTTGGCGCCCACCGTGGGGCAATTGGTGTCAATCTTTTGTCAAACGCTTTTTAGATTCATCCTGAACTTGATTTTCACAAAAATCTGTCAAAAAATGTCAACACAAATGAACTCCTCGAATGCTTCGGTTCCTGCTACAAGCACTACAACGATTGGGGCCATTCCACCAAGGGTCAACGCCTCAGTCCCAGCAACACGCAACGATGGATCAACGGGTAACCATGAACGAGTGGAGACGGATAACATCAATGAAGACCCTATTCTGATATCCAATGATGATATTCTCTCTTCGCTCACCAGAATGGAGCACCAAATGGAACATCAACAAAAGCTGAACGAAGAATTTCTGGCTCAACTAACAAGCTTAAGATCAGAGGTGCCCAGGATTGCGCCAGTTCAGCCTTCACCACTCGACCCCAGGATTTTCAATTTCAGTACTCCTGGGAGCAGTTCCAGGATCCGTGACAACTCTACACAACCAGAAAGGAGACCGGCGTTCCATACTCCTCAAATGACCCAGACTGATCCACCCAAGGTGTCCACTGTTAGGGACCCTGTTGTTCATCCTGGGATAAATGTGCCCCAGGATGTTGGTAACACTCCTCAAACTTTTGCTCATTATGCTACTACTAACAATTCTGTGCAGGATTCAGGAATAAGCCCATCTGTGGAACGAGAAATCCAAAAGCTCAAGCAAATGATCTCGAGTGTCCCAGGAGTGGTGCAGCCTATCCCTGAAGTTGGGCCTGCAAGCCATAGGATGTCTAGATTTGCTCCATCTATTTGTGATGTGGAGATTCCCAAAAGGTTCCAAACACCCAGCATGAAGCTTTACGACGGCACAACAGACCCAGAAGAGCATGTGGCCCAATACCGCGAAAGAATGGAGGTTATCCACATGCCACCTGAAATTAAGGAAGCCTGCCTATGTAAGGGGTTTGGGTCCACCTTAACGGGGGCAGCTCTCAAATGGCTCCTAAACATTCCTCCCTATTCCATTGCTTCATTTTCGCAATTGGTTAACTTATTTAACAGTCAATTTTCTTGCAGTCGTAGTTTCGAAAAACTAACGAGTGATCTGTATAGGATAACCCAAAATGCAGGAGAAAGCTTAAGGAACTATGTCAGCAGATTCAGCAGAGAAGCTTTGGAGATCCCGAATATGGACATGGCAACTGCATTCCAAGCCTTTAAAATAGGGCTGAACAAGGACTCATCGTTTTACGAGGATCTAGTCATGAACCCATGTCATAAAATGGATGAAGTTCGTCATAGGGCTCTCCGCTTCATCAGACTGGAGGAGGATAGGAAAATCCTGGGAAAAAAATGAGTCCTCCCCAGGATTCAACGGTTCCAGCAGAAAGTCAGAATCCACACATCCTAGGTCACAAAGGTCCAAGCCTTATTCAAGGCCTGATGAGCGCCGAGTAAACAGTGTGGAACATGATGAGGACGATGAAGAATATCCTTCTTTTAATGACTACTGCTTTACTACTGACGTTTCTGGTGTGATGTATGCTATGCAGGATCTCGGCGACAAGGCAAGGTGGCCCAGAAAGAGCGATAAACCCTCCACATGGAAGGACAAGTCCAAGTGGTGTGCCTACCACGAAGACTTTGGTCACCAAACTGAAGATTGCATGGCCCTGAGAAGAGAGATCAGCTATCTACTCAGCAAGGGCCATCTAAAGGAACTGTTGGGAAAAAAGAAGGACAAATCCAGGGAACAGAATCCAAAATCCAGGGACAACGATGCAAGGTCTCAGGATTATAGATGCCCTGATGACTATCCCGAAAGAGCATCATCACCACCCCCGGATGCTAAGGTAGTTCATTTTATTTCTGGTGGTTCTGATATCTGTGGTACTTCTTATTCTGCAGCAAAGAGACACGCCAAGGAATCAAAATCAGACAGGGACCAAAGACCCAGGAAAAGCTCCATTCAGCAAGATGTGAAAGAGATTACATTTGGAGAAGATGATAGACGTAACATCATAGACCCTCATCACGATGGGCTAGTGATAACTCTTCATATTGCCAACATCGTCGTGAAAAGGATTCTGATCGATGGAGGAAGCTCAGTAAACATAATCCAATTAGAAGCCTTGAACGAGATGGGAATCCCGCACACAGAGATCATCTCGAAATCCACGGTACTTGTGGGTTTCAGTGGTGAAACGAAGAACACTCTGGGAGAAGTAAAGCTTCCAGTCTATGTAGAGGGACTCAATTCAGTCCAGCGCTTCTGTGTGATGGACGCGCCATCAGGATACAATGTAATCCTGGGTAGACCCTGGATTCACGACAACAGGGTTGTACCCTCAACATATCATCAATGTGTGAAGATACTGACACCTTGGGGTGTGATCACAATTAACAGTGATCAGCAGGAAGCTAAGGAATGTTACACCACGGCGATGAAGACATCGTCCAAACCAAGGCAAGCATAGCAATTAAAGAAGAAGGCCCGGGAAGCCTTGGAAGCAAGGGAGCAAGACGTCAAAGCTGTTGAGCTAGATCCCTCAAATCCAGGGAAAAAGGTCTATATTGGGACGAATATTCCAGGGCCGGTAGAGGAGCAATTAGTGAATCTGCTCAGGACCAAGATGTCAACCTTCGCTTGGCCTCATGACGATATGACAGGTATTTCCAAATCTATTATCACACATAAACTTGGAATTGATAATTCTTTCAGGCCAATACATCAAAAGAGAAGAAAATTTACGCCAGAGAAGAACGTCATAATCCAGGAGGAAGTGGACAGATTACTAAAAGCAGGGATGATCAGAGAGGTCAAGTTTCCCAGGTGGTTAGCCAACGTGGTGGTGGTGGGAAAAAAGAATGGTAAATGGAGGGTATGCGTGGATTACACGGACCTGAACCGTGCATGCCCGAAAGATCCATTCCCCTTACCTCACATAGATTCCATGGTCGATGCAACGGCGGGCCATGAAATATTGACCTTCATGGATGCAACTTCAGGATTTCAGCAAATTCAGATGGAACCCCAGGATCAAGAAGACACAGCATTCATAACACCAACAGGTATATATTGTTACATAGTTATGCCCTTTGGACTGAAAAATGCAGGGGCAACATACCGCAGATTGGTCAACATGATGTTCAAAGAAAAGCTGGGGGACACGATGGAGGTATATATCGACGATATGGTGGTCAAATCCAGGGTCACCAGTGATCATGTTCAGGATGTCAAGAATTCCTTTGATATCTTGGATAAATACAACATGAAGCTGAATCCAGAAAAATGCCACTTTGGAGTCGGAGCAGGTAAATTCCTGGGGTACATGGTGACAAAGAGAGGAATAGAGGCAAGTCCAGAGCAGATCAGGGCAATTGCCAACCTGAAATCGCCTACCAGCACCAAGGAAGTTCAAAGACTTACAGGTAGAATTGCTGGCCTTAATAGATTTATATCAAAATCCTCGGAAAGATGCAGGGAATTTTATGATATCCTGAAGAAAAACAAGAAATTCGAATGGAAGGAGCAACACGAGAAAGCTTTCTAGGATTTGAAGGCATATTTATCCACGGCACCCTTGTTAATGAAGCCTAATCCAGGGGAACCCCTGTCCCTGTATTTGGCGGTGTCTAGAAACACGGTAAGTGCAGTCCTGACCAAGGATGCAGAAGGACAGCAACACCCTATATATTATGTAAGTAAGAGTTTGCTTGATGCTGAATCCAGGTACTCACACCTTGAAAAACTTATATTAGCCCTATGTATGGCATCTACTAAACTTAGACATTATTTCGAAACTCATACAATTCATGTTAGAACTAACTACCCTATAAAGTCTGTTTTGCGAAAACCAGAAATGTCAGGTCGAATGGCTAAATGGTCGGTGAAGCTCAGCGCATATGATCTGATCTATGAGGCCAGAACAGCTATAAAATCTCAAGCTCTAGCTGATTTTGTGGCTGATTTCAGTACCGACATACAGCAAGAAGCAGACCATGAATTACAGCAGCTTCAACAAGAGGAAATTTCAGGGTGCTGGACCTTGTTCACTGATGGAGCATCAAATATCAGGGGAACAGGCCTTGGAATAGTACTGAAATCGCCACAGGGGGACATGATACCCCAGGCCGTTAGATGTGGATTTCAGGCAACTAACAATGAAGCCGAGTATGAGGCCCTAATTGCTGGGTTACACCTAGCATTACACCTGGGAATTCAACACATTCAGGTATATGTAGACTCTCTTCTCTTAGCTAACCATTTTAATGGCTCTTATGCAGCTAAGGGAGAGAAATTAGTCAAGTACTTGGAAGTGGTAAAACGAATGTCCCAGGATTTTCAGAATTTTAATATTCAACAAGTACCAAGGGAAGAGAATGCTGAAGCAGACGCACTAGCAAACTTAGGTTCAGCATTCAAAACACTTGAAGATACTCATATTCCTATTATTCACATACTAACACCGGCCATAGACCAAGGTATGGATTCCCAGGATTTTGACACACTAGGTGAGACCCTGGTATCCAGTACCCAGGATTCTACTAAGGAATCCTGGACTAGGCCGATTATTCAATATTTGCAGGATGGTACTATACCAGAAACCGAGAAAGACGCCCGTGCATTCAGGATAAGAGTAGCCAGGTATGTAGTTATAAAAAATGTACTATATAAAAAATCTTTTGCAGGTACGTATTTGAGATGCTTGGAGAGGGACGAAGCCCAGGAAGTGCTCAGAGACATCCATGAGGGTGATTGTGGAAACCATACAGGGGGCAGGTCCCTGATGTCCAAGATCCTAAGAACGGGGTATTATTGGCCAACAATGAGGAAAGATGCCCTGGATTTCTCTCAGAAATGTGACGCATGTCAAAGACACGCCAATGTGCCTCACCAGCCTGCAGAGCCTCTATATCCAATTCCAGCATCCTGGCCCTTCATGAAGTGGGGGATGGACATTGTTGGTAAGCTACCCAAAGCCCCTGGAGGGAAGGTATTCATGTTAGCAATGACAGATTACTTCTCAAAATGGATTGAAGCCGAAGCGTACGTTCAAGTCAGGGAAAAAGAGGTTATATCCTTCATTAAAAGGAACATATTGACAAGGTTTGGAGTGCCATCTGAGATTGTCTGTGATAATGGCTCTCAATTTATTGGAAGTAGGACCACAGGATTCTGTGAATCCTGGGGTATCAAGATGATAACATCAACTCCAGTACATCCTCAAGCCAATGGCCAAGCTGAGTCAAGCAACAAGATCATCATAAACAACCTGAAGAAGAGACTGAAGGAGAAGAAGGGAAGATGGGCAGAGGAATTACCCTTAGCATTATGGGCAGATAGGACTACCTCCAAGAATGCCACGGGCCAAACCCCATATTCCCTGGTATTTGGCACAGAAGCAGTCATCCCGACGGAAATGGTGATCCCAACATTCAGGATCAGTGGTCAGACCCAGGATTTGAATGACCAGTCCCTGGTTGAAGACTTGGATACCCTGGATGAGATGAGAGATCAGGCGGCTTGGAGAATGGCAGCATATCAGCAAAGAATTTCGAAGACCTATAACAAGCATGTAAGGATCAGAAGATTCAAGGTAGGAGACCTGGTCCTGAGAAAGGCGTTTCAGAACACAACAAATCCAGGAGACGGGAAATTAGCTCCTAAGTGGGAAGGTCCTTATTTGATTGATTCCGAAGCTGGTAAGGGGGCATATTGGCTGGCTAGTATGGAAGGAGACCTATTGCCAAGACCTTGGAATGCGATACACCTCAAAGCATATTTCATGTAAGGCCTTCTGTCCCAGGATTCACTTGCTCAGGTATGTGTTTTATTTTGAAATTTCACAATGGAAATTCAGGTCAGTTCTTCTCACTTAATTTACTTATTTTCCCTTATATGCTTTGCTTTCAGTTATTTAGTTGCTGATATTAATTACATGTTACGTTTCATTTTTAAAATTGTTATTTAATGTTTTGAATTCGCTAAGATCTATGTTTTGCAAGACGGATTGCCTAAAATCCAGGGTATCCCAGGATTCAGGGTACTCGAGATGCAGGATGATCGGAAATTCAAGGCATACGAAGCGAAGAATACTCAAGGTACTCCAAGTCAACTGCAACAAACGTATTTCTCCTAAGTATTGGGATTGGCCATCTCACTTCCGTATGGGTAAATTTTAAACCCATTCCTAAGGTTTAAGGATTATACGTCCTTCATCCGAATATGGGCTATCACGCCTCGCCTGGAGCGCACGTTGGCAATTTTTGCCTCGCCCGAGACGCACGTGATCCAAGTATGAAACCCTGGGATTGTGAGATCATCCGTGTTAATAGCATTGGTGGCAACCTTGCAATCCAGGGACATATGCGGATCTCTCAAGGTTTAAAACGATTAACGCGTTTTCAAGACGGATTGGTGCTAACGTACCAACTTAAGACACCCGAGGCAATACCCTAGTTCGCCAGTACGGCTTGAGGTAGTCCCTAGAATTCGCCAGTACGGCACCGGGCTTGACCCCAGTTCGCCAGTACGGCACCGGGTTTGACCCCAGAAATAATTCTAAAATTGTCATCGGGCTTAACCCCAGAAACAATTCAAAGATTACCTAGTGACCCAGGATTACTAATCTAATCCAGGGTCATAACGGTCAAAGCCTAAGAAAATTAACTCCTTGTCTAGTTAATTCTGATTGATGTGTTCCTGTTACAGGAAGCATTCACGAGCCTGCTAAAGCTACGAGGAATCCTAGGATCTTGGGGGCAACCCAGGATTACTAAGGTAAACCCTAGAACCATTTCATACATTGACAAATATCAATCAAATATTTCAAGCACAGGTATGTAACTAAAGCAGTCATATATATTTATAAAACCCAACCTGGGCCCGGAAAAGCTCCGGACATCCCAGGCTGGGACATGCCAAAAGACCCTGGATATCACATCCAGGGGTGGGTCATTGTCTTAAACAAAATAAACCGGGAAACATCATCCGGTATACCATCACAAACAAGAAATTAAAATTGTCTTCAAGAACAAACATAAAAACAGGAAAAAGACGACCAACAACCTTCAAGCATCATCCTGGGTCGTCCCCTTCGCTTCCTTCTCCTCCGCTGCCTTCTCTGCTGCCTTCGGGTCCTGGGCCGGCTGCTCTCCTCCCTTGGGCTGGTCGATGTCCATGGCGTGACCAGCGGAGCCCTTGGATGGGGTGCTTTTGCTGGATCCAGGGCCGGTTTCAGGGTCACACCCTGCAGGGATGGTGGCGCCTAAGTTGCGCAGTTTGTTTGCCCAGTCGGACA
This sequence comes from Deinandra increscens subsp. villosa, assembly GCA_039602395.1. Classification (NCBI taxonomy): domain Eukaryota; kingdom Viridiplantae; phylum Streptophyta; class Magnoliopsida; order Asterales; family Asteraceae; genus Deinandra; species Deinandra increscens. The sequence goes on along the minus strand of JBCNJP010000006.1, from coordinate 3,260,417 downwards.
CATCCCAATTGGGGTTCTGAAACCCCAAATCCCTTGCCTCCTTCGCCATTTTCAGCCTGCACTGGAAAAGGGAGATGCGAGCGATGAGCCTGCCTTCATCGCCCTTAGCGGCTAAAGCAGACTCATGCGCAGCCCGTGCCTCCACTGCCTTCTTCTCAAGATCATGCACTAGACCCAGGTTTTTGTTGGCTGCTATCCTGAGCGAGTTCAGCTCCTTGGTCAGGACAGCAACCTCCTTCTTGGCAGCAGCCTCAGCATCCTGGGCTCGCTTCTCAGCGGCCCAGACCATCTCCATGAATCGGCTAGCAATCTGCAAGAAAAGGTAATTCTATTAACATTTATGACCTTGAATTGTTTACCGTGTAGAAAATTCAGGGGTACCCAGGATTAACTTACTTGGCGGGAAGAGGCCTCGGCATGGGCACGGAGCTCTGCAGCATCCAGGTTCTCCAGAGATTGCACGACGGGGGCAGGAGCGGTGGCAGTGGCCCTGGTCTTGCGCTTAGTACCAGAAGTCCTTGAAGAAGGAGCTTTGGGAGCCGTCATAGGTTCGGTCTTCACAGAGGCAATGACTTGCAGGTCCTGTTCGGATTCGCCTAGCAGAAGGTCGTCCAGATCAATGTTTTCCAGGTTGACGGGAGTGGCAGCAGCTAAAGAAGCAAAAGTGTTAGAAATCGATAAAATTCAAGGTAGAAAAATGCAGGGTACCGACGTACTTACAACTTGACATAGTTTGCGAGGTGGAAGAAGCAGCTTGGTGGAGATCGGTTCTGAATTCTCTATCAATTTCACTAACAGTCAGGAAGGCCTCAAATCTTTCGAGTGTCCCTGAATTTGCAGGACCAACGGAGCTCAGGCTGGGAACTGCAAAACACAAATCCAGGGTAAGTGTTTGAATAAAATATAATCCTAATTCCTAATGCAGGTAAAAACCTACCATCTACTCTCCACCTAATTGGAAGGCTCATCCCTCCTGGAATAGTGGACCTCTTGACAAAGAAAAATTTCCCTTTCCATTCCTCATAAAACGAAGCCCGAGGAATCATCTGAACCTCTTTGCTCAGGGCTTTGAACAGGAATCGATTGTTGCCGTGGGATTTGAGTTCATAACCCAGGGCCAGCTCAGGCAGACCAACCAGGGAATCGAACTCGTTGTTCAAACGATCGATGGTACCCAAGATCCTCCAGATGATAGGAAGGGTTTGGGCGTAGGCAAGACCGGTAGCCTCGAAAAACTCAGCCAGGAGGCCGGAGAAAGGGTAAGAGAGACCCATGGAGAAAGGAGTGAAAGGAAAACAAACCCAGGTCTCCGAGCAGAAATCTGATCGGAGCCTTGCATCAAAAGGCCTGATCTCAGCGGATTCAGGGAAAAGACCTGACGACAACAATGCAGCGATGTCGCCGTCGGTAAAAGTGCAGGTCTCGAGCTCTCGATTTTGGAGGTAACGCTGGTCGAGGAAATCCTCTATCCCAGTCTTTTTAGTTAACGTTTCCGACCGGATCTTTTTCCGAGTCATGGTCGTAGCTAATGAAGGAAAAGGCGAGATCGGAGAATTTACCTGGAAGAAGGGAATCGGAAGCTGAAAGCATCGCCGGAAATCTTTTGCTCTCGAAGAAGATTGTGTGAAGAAAGAGGAGGTTAAAGGCTGTATTTAAAGAAAAGAAGAAGTTACAGAGGTGATGGGAGGTCGCTCGGGACGTGGCATCATGGATGCGAAATTAACGGACACGATTGAAGCAAGGGGCGATGTGACCCAAAATTTGAAATTTTCACAGTTGTAAATTCTATCCACAACTCGCGAAAATTTGGGGGCAATTGTTATACCCTGAATTCTCGGCTAATAATCCAGGGGCAGGTATTACCCAGGAATTGTATGACCCAGAATCTGGCAGGTAACGTTCAAATGACCCTGAATGTGTCCATAGTAAAGTGATGGCTCAGGATGTCAACTTTATTCAGGAAAATTTACATTCATTTTATTCTATTTTTATATGATATAAAATGTACATAATCCAGGGTTACCCTTGTTTTATAGATGACCCAGCATGTGGAAATGACCCTGCATGCTAGAGTATCGTTACTAACGTATTTTGTACCTTTACCTAAGTGAGGACAGGTTGATGAAGTCTCTCAACGGTCGAATAAAAGAAGCTAGAGACTCATTTAGCATGTGGTCAAAGTCAGTTAGCTGGAAACTCGGTCAACCAACTGAAAGAGACGTTGAAGAGAGGATCCCTGGAATATCGGACAAGTTGTTGAAGATCCCTGGAATATCAGACGAGTCATTGAAGCTCTCGGAGTATATATAGGACGCTTAGACTTAGTTTTTAATTCATTCGAGCTTTACTCATTGTATTCTCGTACTAATTTCTCTGCGAACTCATTGTAATCAGCATTTTCAGTGATCAATAAATTGGTAGCGTGTCTTATCGCTACCCGGGGTTTTTATGCCGGCGGCGCCTTAGAGACATCTAAGGGCTAAGGGCTTTTCCCTAGTCAAAATCTCGGTGTTCCAACTTGCATTTCGGGTTACATTTGTGTTGCTAAGCCTCTTAACGGATTTCATAAGCAAACCTTATTTTTGACTAAAGATTTTAGTTATTTGTCCCTGGAATTCTGTTGTTGTCCCAGGATTATTTCAAACTATTCTCATATTCGAATTTTAGACACCTAACCTCACATTCATATTTGATTCAAACTTTGCTAATTTAAATTAAGTAATTTTTAGCCAAAACAATGATGAGGGTCCATGACGTTACACCTGTCGTCCTCACCAAAGGTCACGTCTTTCACGTATGCTTGCACTGAAGTTCTTACTGGCTTCCTGGGCATGTCCGACTTGGCCTCCTTTGCATATCTCTTGGCTGCAGAATAAGAAGTACCACAAATATCAGAACCACCAGAAATAAAATGAATAACCTAGCATCCGGGGATGGGGATGCTGCCCGCTCAGGAGGTGTGTCTGCATCCTGGGTCCGGCCAGCGACCCTGGATTTTGCTGATTGATCGTTGCCCCTGGATTTCTCCTTCTTTCTCCCAAGGAGCTCCTTCAGGAAACCTTTGCTCAGAAGATAGCTGATTTCCTTCCTCATAGCAATGCAATCCTCGGTCATATGACCGAAATCCTCAGGATAGGCACACCACTTAGAATTATCCTTCCAGGATGTAGATTTGTCAGTCTTCCTGGGCCATCTTGCCTTGTCCCCCAGATCCTGCATGATTACACCTGCAACGTCAGTAGCAAAGCAAAATTCAGTGAAAGTAGGATATTCTTCATCATCCTCATCTTCATCTTGATCAACCCTGTTGACCCTTGGATTGTCGGGTCTGGAGTATGGTTTAGTCCTTTGGGACATAGGATGTACGGGCTCAGATTTCCTATTGGACGGCCCATATCCTGGGGCAGCTTCAACCTTCTCCTGCACCTTCTTGTCTTCTTCCAACCTGATGAAGCGTAGGGCCCTATGCCTTACTTCATCCAGCCTATGGCAAGGATTCATCACCAAATCTTCGTAGAAAGGTGAATCTTTCTTGAGTCCCATCTTGAATGCTTGAACAGCAGTAGCCATATCTAAATTAGGAATGTCCACGGTCTCCTTGCCAAACCTGTTCACATAAGTTCCCAAAGATTCATTAGCATTCTGAGTGACCCTGTATAGGTCACTCGTTAGTTTTTCAAAATTGCGACTGCAGGAGAATTGGTTGTTAAACAAATTAATTAAATGAGAGAATGAAGAGATAAAAAAGGGTGGCACACTCACTAACCACTTCAGGGCTGAGCCTGTAAGTGTGGACCCGAAACCGTTGCAAAGGCATGCCTCCTTGATGTCAGGGGGCATGTAGATCACTTCCATCCTTTCCATGTATTGAGCCACATGCTCTTCTGGGTCAGTGATTCCATAATACAGCTTCATATTTGGAGCTTGAAACCTTTTTAGTATTTCCACGTCGGAGGTTGGATGAGCAAACCTGGATAGGCAATGACTTGCTGGTGCCACTTCAGGGATAGGTTGCACAACTCCTGGGACACTTGAAATCATCTCCTTGAGCTTCTCCAGTTCCTTAGCCACAACAGGGCTAAGACCTGCATCCTGCACAGATTCGTTAGTTAAGTTATTAAAATTCAGGGACCTATGGATGTTACCAGCATCCTGGGTACAAGTGCCCCTAGGATTCGCAGTCGATTCCCTGAATGTTGACATCCTGGGTCCGTTAGCCAGGGAAGTATAAGTAGTCACAAATGTCGGCCTTGGATCAATGATCTGAACATCATCCCCCAAACTTGACCCATTCCTAGGGCTGTTAAATTTCAACCTTCTTGCCTGGACAGGGGAGGTGGGTGTTCGATCCGCCCTGTTCATCTCTGATCTCATCCTGGCCATTTCATCGAGCACATCCTGGTTCACTTTTTGTTGTTGCTCCATGTAATGCTGCATCTTGGCGAACATCTCCAGGAATTCATCATTTGAGACCAAGACTGGCCTCTCAATGGTTCTTGACGACTGAGTGACTCCAAGGCTGACAGATGGGTTGGATGCAAAACTGACATTGAGGTCCCAAAAGCAGGAGGAGGAGGGGGAAGGCTCCCCAAAGTGAAGGAACTGACAGAAGGAGTAGTTGCATTTGAGGAGTTTGATTGTGTCGACATCTTTTTGTAGATTTTCGCAAAAATCAAGTTAAAAATAAATCTAGCAAGGGTTTGTAGGAAAATTGACACCAATTGCCCCTTGGGCGCCAAATTGTTTTGGCTAAAAATAACTAAGCAAATCTTTGAACCAAATTAGTTTGTGAGGTATGGTGCCTAGGATGCTTTAGGTTATAAAATCTAGTTTAACGTTTGAAATCCAAGGTCACAACGAATAAAATAAAGTTTTTAGCAGATTTGACCCTGGATGTAAAATACGATTTAGTAATCAAAACAATACGATTTCAGTATAAAAGTTAAAGAAAAGTAAACACAATCAAATTAATCCCTGGATACAGGAAAGAACACCAAGATTTTTTAGGGAAAAAAGCCCTTAACCCCTGGATGTCTCCAAAGGCCGCCGGCATAAAAAACCCCTTGGCAACGATAACACACGTTGCTCGTTTATTGCACTGAAAATATTCGATTACAGATGTTTGCGACTGATTTGTAAGTGAGTGAGTGCGAGTACAAGTGTTTTTCTAGCCTCTAAAATGAAACCCTAAGCCGCATATTTATACAATAAGCTTGTAACTATATTCCGATATTCTAGGGATTCTCCTTTAACGACATGTGACCGTTAGTTTGAGCGAGTTTAATGGCGACTTCCATTTCCACACGTGCTATGACTCTGACTTAGTCCATGTGACCGTTGCTTGTTGCTTCGAGTACCTGACTTGATCACACAAGGTCAAAGTAAAGGTTAGTAACATTACCCCAGCATGCTGGGTACCCGTGCATGCAGGGATCTGGTAGAATAAAAAGATGTGCCCTGGATTCATTACATCCCGGGTCAATGTCTAATAAGAAATCAATAGTGTACATATATGAATCCTGTGTCTCGATAAAATGCACTGTCCCTGGATGTTTGACATTCAGGGGACCAGACCTGTCAAGCAAAGTTAGTCAATTCAGGGGTAAAATCCATGGTAGAACATGTAGTAGTTCTCATTCCATGTGTATCAATCTATATATCCCCTTTCCTTCTTCAGATTCTATTAGGTAAGGACCTTCCCACTTGGGTGCCAATTTCCCATCAGTCGGGTTGGTGGTATTCTGAAACACCTTTCTAAGTACCATATCCCCAACTTGAAATCTCCTAAGTCTGATATTCTTATTGTAGGACCTGGACATTATTCGTTGATAGGATGCCATCTGGATTATGGCGAGATCCCTGAGTTCGTCAATTATCTCAAGATCCTGAAGCAGATTCTGGTCATTGTTTTCAGGATCCTGGAAAGTAATTCTCTCCGTAGGGATTACTATTTCTGTAGAGATCACGGCTTTAGTTCCAAACACCAAGGAAAATGGAGTCTGCCATTTTGTATTCTTGTTGTTCTGTCTGTCCAAAGAACAAATGGTAGCTCCTCAACCCATTTCCCTTTCTTAGAACCTAACATTTTCTTGAGATTGTTGATGATGATCTTGTTACTAGATTCTGCTTGTCCATTAGCTTGGGGTGAACAGGTGTTGAAGTTATCATCTTGATTCCCCGACTAGCACAAAAGCTTGTAGTTCTTTTGCCAATGAATTAAGAACCGTTATCGCATATTATCTCTACCGGTATCTCGAACCTGGTTAAGATATTTCTCTTGATGAAGGAGAGCACTTCTTTCTCTCTCACTTGGACATAGGCATCTTTTCCAATCCACTTGGAGAAATAATCTGTCAATGCAAGCATAAACACTTTTCCTCCGGGTGGCTTAGGCAACTTCACAACAATATCCATCCCCCCACTTCATGAAAGGTCGTGGGATACTATGGGGGTGTAGAGGTTCGGCTGGTTGGTGAAGAATATTGCTATGCCTTTAACAAGCATCGCATCTTTGTTAGAAGCTCATTACATCCTACTTCGTGGTTCGCCAATAGTAACCTGTTATGAGGATCTTTAAGAAGAGTGCTCTGCCCCCAGTGTGGTTTCCATAATGTCCTCCATGAATATCTTTAAGGACTTCGGGTGCCTCTGACTTCTCCAAGCATCTCCAAGAGATTTCCTATATAGTGTATCATTTATAATAAGATAAGGGACTACCTTGGCACGAAAAGATCTAGGATTTTCTCCTTTAGGAATCTCCCCATCTTGTAAGTACTTTTTGATTGCGGTTGTCCAGGATTCCTGGGTATCGTCAGGATCCTTGACTTCCACGTCTTCATCGTCAATGATCATGTTGGATTCCTGTTTAGCAATTTGCAGGAGTGTAGATATATGATATTGGGATCTTGACATCTTCTGGTATCCTGAGGGAGGATTCTAGATTTGTTAAAACGTTAGCTTCTGAATTTTCTTCCCTGGGTACCTGTGTTATATTAAAATTTTTGAAACATAATGCTAATTTTTTAACAATGTCGAGATATTTGACTAAATTTTCTCCTTTCACTGCATAGGAGCCATTAAATTGGTTAGTCAATAGTAAGGAAGCAATAAACACTTGGATATACCGGATTCCCATATCCTTAGCTAGTTGTAAACCTGCAATTAAAGCCTCATATTCGGCTTCATTGTTAGTGGCCTGAAAATCACAAGATATAGATAGAGGTATTATGTCCCCCTGTGGTGATTTTGGCAGGATGCCCAGACCTATTTCTCTAACATTTGAGGATCTATCTATATAGAGTATCCAATTATCTTCAAGTTTTTCTAGCTTCTGGACCTCTTTATCAGGTTCCGGCTGAATATCAGTGCTGAAATCAGCCATAAAGTCGGCCAAGGCTTGGGATTTTATAGTTGTTCTTGACTCATATCGAATGTCAGACATCTCTGGCTTCCTGAGAACTGCTTTAATAGGATAGTTAGATTTCACAATATTAATATGAGTTTCAAAATAATGTATCAATTTAGTAGAAGCCATTATGAGTGCTAAAATTATATTTTCAAGATAGGAGTACCTGGATTCTACATCTAGCAGATTTTTACTGACATAATACACTGGATGCTGCTGATCTTGATGACCTTTGACTAAACTGCACTTACCGAGTTTCCAGATACTGCCAGGTACAAGCATAAACGCTCTCCATCTAATGGTTTCATTAGCAAAAGGGCTGAGTGCTCTCCCATGTTTCTCATTCCACTCGAACTTCTTGTTTTTTCCTCAGGATATCGTAAAAGTCCTTGCTTTTTTTTCTGAGGATCTCGAAATGAATCTGTTGAGTGCCGCTATTCTATATGTTAATCTTTTTAATTCCTTAATTGTTGTTAAAGATTTGAATTTCAAGATTTCTTTAATTTGCTCCGGGCTTGCTTCGATTCCTCTTTCAGTTACCATGTAACCCAAGAACTTTTATGCTCAAACTCCAAAGTGGCATTTAGCGGGGTTCAGCTTCATGTTGTATTGGTCCAGGTTATCGAAGGCAGTTTGAAGATCCCTGACATGGTCCTGGGCCTTTTTGGACTTTACAACCATGTCATCAATTTACACTTCCATGGTGTCCCCGTGTTGCTCTTTGAACATCATGTTGACTATGTTGGAGTCATGAAAGCTGTATGCTCATGGTTAGATGGTTCCATTTGAATATGTTAGAACCCTGAAGAGGCATCCATGAAAGTCAGCATCTCGTGCCCGGCTGTTGCATCTACCATTACGTCAATGTGTGGAAGTGGTAAAGGATCATGCTTTGTTTAAGTCTATGTAGTCTACACATACTCCTCATTTCCAAATTTTCTGCTGTACCATGACTACATTGGCCAGCCACTTGGGATACTTAACTTCTCTGATCATCTTGGTTTTGAGCAGCTTATCGACTTCTTTTTGGATTATAACATTTGTCTCATGGGCAAATTTTCTCCTTTTTGGTGAATAGGCATGAAAGAGTTATCAAGACCACGTTTGTGAGTAATAATGTGTTTAAGGATACCTGTCATGTCTTTATGTTTCCAAGAGAAAGTTGAGGCTCTGGATTTCAGAAGCTGGATGAGCTTCTGCTCGGTATCCTCTAGGATGTTAGTCCCTATCAGCACTTTGACTTCAGGATTGTTAGAGCATATTCCTATGCTACGTCGTGTCTCGTGTATTGTATCTAGTCTAGAGCATTTGTGTGAGTCATATAGTCAACATACCAAGATGGCCGTACCATATGGTCCGCCGTACCAGGTGGTACGGACGTACCAACATGTACGTAGGGTGGTACGCCAACCTATTTGGTAAGACTATAAATAGTTCGTTAGAGAGAGAGATAGTTACCAGTTCTGTCATTTTCCAATACTCTTAACTGTGTGTAAACTGAGTGTGTTTCTCTCTCTACATTGTAATATCTCTAAGTGAATCAATAAAGCAAAGCTTTATTTACATCTGTGTTCATCGATTAACCGAATCATGCAGTAGTAAGATCCCTCCGTGATTTTACAAGTGGTATCAGAGCATTAGGTTGCTCTACTACTGCGTTTTTGGTCAATTTTCGGGTTTTTAGAGAGAGAAAGTTTGGGTTTCTTACGTTTTTCATCAAATTTTTCCAATTCTGAGTGATTCCGAGGATAAAAATTATTTGTGAGTGTTCCTAGAGTGTTTTCGCATCTTCCTGCTCCAATTTCCAGCTCAAAACGTCAAAATTCGTGAAAATCTGAAAATTTCAGTTTGGTTCGCTCGAAGAACAGCTGCTACGCCTCTGGTCCGTTTCTGGTACGTAAGGCAATCTTCATCAGCTTCTGGTACGCTGAAATCTGGTCCGAAAGACAATCTTCAAGTTTGGTCCGCGACGGTTACTTTCTGGTACGCTGGCAGTTACGCCGTACAAAATTGGTACGCTGCTCAAACTGGTACGCTGAGTTTTCTGGTCCGCTGATCTGATTTGGTCCGTAGGGTGGTACGTTGAAGATCTGGTAGTCAAGATGTTTGGTAAAATCCAACATTATGCGTATCTTAATTCTTTATTTCTTTTAATGGAAGGAGACCTCTAAATTTTAAATATTACTCATTTTATGAGATTTAAACCTACATATTTATCCACATATTTATGTAAGGATAAACATTGGATACTATTGGACTAGACGTCTTAAATAGAAACATAAATTGCATGACATATCTATATTTTGAGTTCATTTTAACTATACATTTTTATTCCAAGTTATAAGGACACAAGGGGTGGCGGTAGAGTAATAAAAAAGTAGTAGAGGCGAGAATTAATAGTAATGTGAGTTCAATGTCGCAGAAGTCACCTGTGACATTCCCGTTCATTAAGAAATTAAACGCGACGCTTAATTATTTCATTGATTTATATATAAACAAATCATCTAATTTCGAACCAAAAATCGACTTTTCACCCGTTCATCATTTTGACTCAAACAAAGTGTCAGCTCAAAACGTCAAAATTCGTGAAAATCTGAAAATTTCAGTTTGGTTCGCTCGAAGAACAGCTGCTACGCCTCTGGTCCGCTTCTGGTACGCAAGGCAATCTTTATCAGCTTCTGGTACGCTGAAATCTGGTCCGAAAGACAATCTTCAAGTTTGGTCCGCGACGGTTACTTTCTGGTACGTTGGCAATTACGCCGTACAAAATTGGTACGCTGCTCAAACTGGTACGCTGAGTTTTCTGGTCCACTGATCTGATTTGGTCCGTAGGGTGGTACGTTGAAGATCTGGTACGTTTTTCATCAAATTTTTCCAATTCTGAGTGATTCTGAGGATAAAAATTATTTCTGAGTGTTCCTAGAGTGTTTTCGCATCTTCCTGCTCCAATTCCCAGCTCAAAACGTCAAAATTCGTGAAAATCTGAAAATTTCAGTTTGGTTCGCTCGAAGACGAGCTGCTACGCCTCTGGTACGCAAGGCAATCTTCATCAGCTTCTGGTATGCTGAAATCTGGTCTGAAAGACAATCTTCAAGTTTGGTCCGCGACGGTTACTTTCTGGTACGCTGGCAGTTACGCCGTACAAAATTGGTACGCTGCTCAAACTGGTACACTGAGTTTTCTGGTTCGCTGATCTGATTTGGTCCATAGGGTGGTACGTTGAAGATCTGGTACGTTTTTGGTCCGCTTTGGGTATTCGGTACGCTAGTTTTCTTGGTCCGCAGCTTGGTACGTTGGCAGAAAAGTGACATTCACTAAAACTGATGTAACTTGAGAACCATTAAGAGTTATGGGAGCTAATACCAGCCAAAACGTTTGTCTCGACGAGATCTATACTTTTACTCACGTAACAGCCAGTACCCCCCGGTTTAACCCCCAAAATTCGCTTGGAAGACCTCCGTTTTTTAGTTCAAAGTTTTGACATTCGATTTTTAACTTCAAGATGAGTGATTTTCAAGCGTTTTCAGCTATGCAAACCCCGATGCAAGCCATGATGAACTATGATAATGAAATCGGAACAACTCAGAAAGTTCCTAAATTACTTCAATTGGAAGATTTCATAACTGGAAGAAAAGATTTGAATCTTACATATACTTACAAGATGTTGATTGTTGAATTCTGATTGAAAAACAATAGGAATATCCGATGATTGCTAATACTTTACCAAAGTCGACAAGTGATTTTGAGCCTGAAGAAAAGAAGGTATTCGCAAGAGAAAAGAAAACGTATAGTTTTCTCACGATGGCATTACCCGAAGATTTGATGCATCGGTTTAAGAATTTCCCAACTTCTAAACAATTATGGGATGCTATTAAAGAAACATGCGAGGGTAATGATTAGTACAAAAACACTCGAAAGAAAGTTTTGAAGAAAGAGTTTGACAATTTCGGGCTTTGTGAGAATGAAAAGATCACAGATTTGATTGGAAGGTTTTCACATTTAATCAATGAACTTGACATTGTAGGTGTTAAGAAAGAAAATGATGAATTAAAGGAGAAATTCCTGGAAGCTCTTCCCGAAAAGTGGGACAATTTTGTGATGATGTTATCTAATGATCCAAACTACTCAAGTTGGACATTCAATCAACTGATAAGCAAATTACAAGCTCGGGAAATGGAATTACTTGTGAAAAAGTCAGCAACTCCATCTGTTTAGAATCCTGAGGTATATTTTGGAGAAAATTCTGCTACTGTTCATGGTAAAACAAAATCACATTCTATTTCAAGCAGTAATCCACCTGCAACCGCTTTTCTTGCTCGAAAGTCTGAAAATACTGGTTATTCTTCGGGTTACAGTTTTACTATTCCTAATAGATCAATCAACAAGTCTGCTTCTACTCAAGCAACCGAAGATTTAGATTCTTTGTTGTCTGCATTCATATCATCTTCGTCTGGATCCATATTTAGTCAAATTGGTAATTCTGGTTTGATTTCGGAGGATCTACAACAGATGGATGATGATCAGCTATATAAATTAGATTTGGATTGGCAGTTTGCTATGACTGTTGAAAAGGAAGAAGGTTTATTGACAAACATGGCAAGAGTTCTATTCTTCAAGGATGCAAACTGGGTTTAGATAAGTCTAAATTGAAATGTTACAAATGTTCTAAATTAGGACATTTTGCTCGAGAATGCAAGCAATCTTCTTCTAAACCAAGCACTTCAGATAGTCATAATCATAATAAAGATGCAAAGGCTTTAGTGGCGGAGGAGGGTTATGATTTGGCTGCAGATTTTCCAGATGAATCTGTATTTTTAGTTCATTCTCCATAAAATTATGCATTAATGGCTACTATGTAAGGTGAATCAAGTGATTCTGAATCTCAAACAAGTGCATCTGAAACAAGTGATTCTGAAGTTAGTGGGTATGAGTCAACATGTGAATTTTGTGCTAAAAAAGAAAGAAAGATTCGAGAATTAATTTCTGAAAAGGAAGGGTTGATTGTTGAACATGACAAAAATGAAGCAGAGATAGAAGGTTACAAAAGAAAGTGTGAAGTTTCTGATGAGATTTTCAAAGCTAACGCAATGTTGGAAAAAGAAAAGAAGGTGTTAATAGAAGAGGTTTTAGAGCTAAAAGCAAGATTGAATGAGATGGTAAGTGACAATAAAGAACAGATCGTGAAGTTACAAAGGTTGAAAAGTGGGAGTTCGAAGCAAAGGATGCTGTTGGAGATTTTGATGCATTATATAAGAAATCAAAAGCAAGAGTGGAATCACTTCTGCTTACCAATTTTGAACTTCAGAAAGCTAATGATGAACTCATGGTTTCGAACAATGACTATAAAGTTCTCCAGTCAAAATTACAAGATAAAGTCACCGATCTAACAAAAGAAAACAATTTGTTGACAAGAAATGTAGAGATTTATCAAGGAAAGGTGGAAAAGGTTACAGAGGAAATGTTTGATGCTCATGATAAAGTGAGAAGAGAAAAGTCTTTGTCTAACAGAGTTTCAGAACAGTTGATAGAATCAGAAAAGGCTTTGGGTGAAGCTCAAAAGAAGATATTAGATTTAAATGTTCAAATTCTGGATTTGAATCTTCAGCTAAATAATTTGAAAAATTCACACTCTTTTACCAGTTATTTGTGCAACGAAGAAAATTTCCAAAGAGTGTTTGGCGGTGAAGAATTCAAGACAAGCTCATATCCTCTGGCTGATGTCACATCTTCTGAAGTAACTGGTGATTATTCTGAGTTTGCTACTGAGAAGTCTGATTTGAAGAAATCAAAGAGGTCAAAGGAGAAAGTGGAAAACGAGGAGAGTTTGGTTGATAAATCCACATCAAAGTTTGTATCTGGTGGGTTTATATCTGATGAGGGAGTTGTTTCTGCTAGGAAACAGATTGAAAAAGATGAAAAAGAATTGAATGATGCACAAGTTGCTGCAAAATTGGTTGAAGCTAACAAGTTGAAGTATATTAAAGCTTCATTCAATCACACTGCTAAAGCTAGTCCTTCAAATTCTCAAGTCGATTTGTCAAAGCTAACGGGTTACAAACGTTCTGGTTTGGGTAGTGAAGGTAAAAAGTTTGAAAAAAAAGACAAGAAGAATATGCCCAAGAAAGCTCCGAAAGAAAAGAAAGACACAAGCTTGGAACAAATTTATCATTTGGCTCAGGTGTTCATGTCTACAATGGAAAAAGGGTTTGGAGGAAAGATTTAGAAGAAGGCTTCGTCTGAAAGTTCTTCTCGAGATGCTCAAAAAGTTAAGGATTCTTCATCATCGGGATCAAATTCCACACCTCAAAGTCCTACATCAAAATGGGTACATTCTAACCGATTTCATATTTTTGATGATATATCTGATGGTTCTGAGGTCATTGATAGATTTCCTTCAGTTCAGGACAAATCACAATCTCAACGATCCTATCGTTTGTGCTATCAATGTCGCCGAAAGGGATATTTGGCACGGGATTGTCCTGAAACTGTAAAAAGTTCATTTTCAAACAAATCTGCCACAATTATTGATGAATCAGGCAGGATTTTTACTAATTCACCACCTTTAAAGTCAAAATCTAAAATGAAACAATTTTTCAAATTTGATTCAAGTGTTGGTGGTTCATCACATGATGATGACTCTGTTAAAAATGAAACAACAAAAATGCAGTGGCGACCTAAGGTGGTTACCAAAGCTGCTAATGATTTTGAGGAAGACACCGGTCGACCAGAAGCTGTGTGCTTTGGGTCTTTTGAAGTCTAATTTTTAAAACCAGTGTGCAGGTTTCTTCAAGAAGACCTATTGGTGATTGTGAAGTTCAAAGCTTCTAGCAGTTACTGATAATGGAGTCTCCTGCTTAATTTAAATTGAATGCTTAATATTTCAAAATTGAAATTTTTCTAAAAGCTAAACGGAAAAGGTATCAGTATCGATTGGTCAATTTTCTTTCTTTTACATCCCGTCTGTAGTTTTGAGGGAGAAAATTGAAAACCCAAAAATAGTGTCTTTGTGTTTTTGTTAAAATGAAAATCCAAAAATAGAGTTTTCATTTTAAGGTGGAGAAAATGGAAAAATACAAAAACATTGAAAAATGAGAAATTGATCCGACATAATTGGGAAATGATGGTACACTGGCTTACATGTCTGACTCATGGATAAATTACATGAAAAAGCCATAAGATCATTGCTCGATGTGCTTGGTAGGCTCGGTATTAAATCAGAAAGTATTCAGATGTGATAAACACATAAAATTCAAATTCTTAACCAAGTGGACAGCATCTTGATGCATATCTCATGATATCAAGAAAAATATATGTGAAAAAGAAAATGAGAAGTCATTGTGTATACATGTGTTCATTTTTCAAAGATTTAAACTTTTTTGATTTTCTTTATTTTGTCAAACGATCGGACTTTCTCTGCGTGTCCACAATACCGACCTGATTGTTGTTCATTTGACATTCTGCTTTATTTTCTTTGGTGTTTCGTATAACTCATCAGACTTTCTCTGCGTGTACGAAAGTACCGACTTGATTGTTGTTGGGTTATACAATTTCAACTTGTTTTATTTTTTATTTTGTTAAATCCGAGGTCTTATCTGTGTATTGAAAGATCGACCTTAAGGTAGACGATTTAACGTTCTTATTTCTTTTTGCATGGAACACAGTTGACTAAATCATGAATACAATCATTATGTGATTAAATCACTAATGAAATCACGAAGTGTGATATAAAAGAAAATACATATCTGAGTATGTGTGATAGTGTGGGGTACACTGGTCAAAGCAATCTAAATCAATACAATAACATATCCAGATGTTATGAGTATGGTTGTGCCTGAGTTTAAGATAGAAAAATTATACCAGCAATCGACATGACTTGTGTGCTGAAGTAATTGAAATTAAAGTGTAGTTCAGCATGTCATGATCAATATGATCCCAAGTTGTGATCTTTCTCACAAAAGAAAAAAATAGTGTGTGATTAAGTATTTCATTTCAGTATTGCGTTTATGTTTCATATCTGAAAAATCCAAAAAGATTTTAGGTGTGTTTTAGCATAAACTTAGAAAAATCAAAACGATTTTCGGTGTGTTTTGATGTAAAGTTTTAAAAAACCCAAAAAGATTTTGTTTCTTAGTTGTTTTCGACCGATCGATACAAGATACAAAATTATGATTTCAAAACTATATCTTGGATTCTCGAAGAGAAGTTTTGCGCCAAGATTAAATTAATTTTCAAAAGAAAAAGAAAGTCGCATTTCTGTCTTCTGAAATTGCAGGTTTTCTGTGTGACAAGACTCGAGCATGGTGAAAGGGGAGTATGTAATATCTTTCACGAGTGGATCTTGAAGTTCAAAGATTGTTCAAGATTGATCCAGCCATGCAAGCTCTATTTCTGACAAGAGTTCAAGTTGAGGATCGGATGCAACGTTGCTGTAGATTGAAGACTGAAGTTTTGTTAGATAGATAGATAGCTAGATACACTACACGTTAAGGGGGAGTTTGTTAGAGCATATTCTTATGCTACATTGTGTCTCGTGTATTGTATCTAGTCTAGAGCGTCTGTGTGAGTCATATAGTCAACATACCAAGATGGTCGTACCATATGGTCCGGCGTACCAGGTGGTACGGACGTACCAACTGGTACGTAGGGTGGTACACCAGCCTATTTGGTAAGACTATAAATAGTTCGTTAGAGAGAGAGCTAGTTACCAGTTCTGTCATTTTCAAATACTCTTAACTGTGTGTAAACTGAGTGTGCTTCTCTCTCTACATTGTAATCTCTCTAAGTGAATCAATAAAGCAAAGCTATATTTACATCCGTGTTCATCGATTAACCGAATCATGCAGTAGTAAGATCCCTCCGTGATTTTACAAGGAGACACAACGTAGCATAGGAATATGCTCTAATAAACTCCCCCTTAACATGTAGTGTATCTAGCTATCTATCTATCTAACAAAACTTCAGTCTTCAATCTTCAGCAACGTTGCATCCGATCCTCAACTTGAACTCTTGTCAGAAGTAGATCTTGCATGGCTGGATCAATCTTGAACAATCTTTGAACTTCAAGATCCACTTGTAAAAGATATTATAGGATTCAATTTTACTTCTTTAACGTCGAGTTCCCTGGACGTCAAGTTCCTATCTCTGTAGTTGCTATGTTGGCTTTGATTTTGTTGTACTCTTCATTGACAATGAATAGCAGTTTTTGGCTTCCTGCTAGTCACTTTATATTCTAACAACTCCCAGGGTGTAGGAAGCTTGATACATTGGTGATAAGTTGAAGTTACAGCTTTCATCTCGTGTATCCATGGCATGCCCAAAATTATATTGCAACACGAAAAGGAATCTATAACAGAAAATTTTTGCATTGAGGCTACCCCCTCTATGTATACCAGCAACTTGATGTCCCGAACTGTATTTTTGGTTTCTCCGCTGAAGCTAACTAACACTGAGGATCTGGGAATGATATCATTTTCTGAAATGTTTATCTTCTTGAGTAGATCAAGCTATATGATGTTGAGTGAACTTCCATTATCTATTTGGATCCTACAAGCAAAGTGATTATCAATATATAGAGTTACCACTAGACCATCATGGTGGGGATCCTGAACATTACATCGATCGGTCTCATCAAAGGAGATCACTTAGTTTGTCACCATGTTCAGACTTAGCTTCTTTAGCATGTTTCTCTGCCGATGAGTATGAGGTCCCATAAATATCTGAGCCTTCTGAGATGAAATTGATGATCTTGGCATCCAAGAGCCGAGACGCTACTCTCTTTGGGGGATTTTCTAGGTTCTTGGATTCTACTCTTCTTTCTGCCTAACAGTTTTTTAAGATTCTCCTTGCTAAGCAGGTAGCTGATTTACTTTCTAAGATGCCCGAAATCTACATGGTATGCGCACCACTTAGATTTATCCTTCCAGGATCCCTGTTTATCGTTTTTTTGGGCCATCTTGTTTTTTCGCCTAAATCCTACATAGCACACATCAAACCACCAATATCAACTGAAAAACAATATTCGGATACCTTAAGATATTCTTCCTCTTCGTCTTCATCTTTTTCAACAGCATTGATTCTTTGGTTATCATGTTTGGAGTAATGTTGGGATCTATATTGTTTTCCAGAAGATTTCGACTCTCTGGTGTTGGTATCGTACTTAGGGATATCAAGTCTTTGGTGAACCCTTTTGTCATCTTCTAGATGAATGAACCTTAATGCCCTATTGCGTACTTCATCCATATTCCTGCAAGGAGTCATAACAAGGTCATCATAAAAACAGGAACCCTTACTCAGTCCCATCTTAAGTGCCTCAACAGTGGCTGGCATATCAAGATGAGAAATTTCCAAGGATTCTTGCCCGAATCTGGAAACATAATCCCTGAGCTGCTCATCTAGCTTCTGAACCACTCTATACAAGTCACCTGTCAGTTTCTCAAAGGTTCTACTGCAAGAGAATTGATTATTAAACAAATTAACCAAATGATAAAACGAAGTAATATTGTTAGGAGGGATACTCAGTAGCCATTTCATGGCTGGTCCTATTAAGGTGGAGCCAAATCCTTTGCACCAACATGCTTCCTCGATATATGTAGGAATGGGGTTGATTTCCATGTGCTTCTATAATTGGCTACATGTTCTTCGGGATCCGTAGTTCCATCATATAGTTTCATGCTGTGAGTCTGAAATCGTTTCGAGATCTCAGCATCACAGATAGGCTAGGCGAATCTCGAAATCTTGTGGCTTTCCAGGGGTACTTTAGGAATTGGCCTCACCACCACAGGAACGTTGTTGAGGGTATATTTTCAGGATGTTCGCAGAAAGCTCCACATAATTTAGGAATCCTATTACCGTCTGGGAATCCCACTCGTTCAGGTATCCTGATTTGTTTTATTCGACTAACCCTTATAATTGCCACGTTTTTATTTGACTAGGTACCGCTGAAGTCATCAACTACCTCCGAGATTCAAGTTTCAGCTGAATGAGATCGGGGACCAAGTGGACGAATAGGGCTCTAACGGTTACATTAGTTGGACGATAGGATCCCGAGAATCCCGGATAGTTTGTTATTATTGTAATCCTTATATAATCAAGGATTCGACCGACTTAGGGACACACAACACCGACGCACTTTAGCTCTAATAGTTTACCATCATTGTAACACTTAGTGTCGATCGATCAAACCTCCAAAACACTTGTAATTCGTTATTTCGTATCAATAAAATTGCTAGGCAGTAGGCTCTTCAGGCCAGCTCCCGAGGTTTTTTTGCTAGGATTCCTAGAGGCAACTCAAAGGATCCTGGATTTTTCCCTCGTTACATCCTTGTGTTCAACTTTACATTTCGAGCATATTGACAAGCACACTACCTCACAATCTAAGTTTGGAACACGAAATTCCATTGTGAATTTTTGACCAAAACAGTTTGGCGCCCACCGTGGGGCAAGTGGTGCTTCATTCCAAGAAAATCCCGTTCTTTGTCCACTCCATTTGATCTCCAATCCAAAAAAATGTCGAACCAACCACTACGTCAAAAAGTGGCTTTGGCCACGGTTTTTTTTGATATCGCATAGCCACTGTTTTGTAAAAAACGTGGCCAAAGGTAAGAAATTCTCGTTTTAGCCACATATATTTTGTACCCGTGGCCAAATATATAGCCTTTGGACCCTTTTAGCCACGTATTTTTTTGTTTATGTGACAACAACAATCAGTTGCAGTGGCTTTAGCCACTGTTTTACAAAAACATGTGGCACTTATTTGTCACACTTAAAAAAGAGTGGCGAAATGCACCAAACGGCGACGGAATTTTTATGATTTTTTATTCGTGTGACCAAAAAGGAATGTATGGCCACACTTAAATAATGTTCTGTGACGAAAGAGTAGATTTTATTACTTAGTAAATTAAAAGAAAACAAAACTATTAAGTATATATTATGTGTGGCTAAATGTGAGCAATGGCCACGCTTTTTACTTAGTTATGTGGCTAAAAGCTAGTACATATGGCCACTATTATTAGGTTGTGTGACTGAATATTAGATGACTAATGGTCACGGTAGGTTGTGAGTGACAAAAATCTATTACCTATGGCCACATATATTAACCGTGACTAAATGGTAGGTTGTGAGTGACAAAAATCTATTTTATGGTCACGGTAATATTAAACGCGTGGCGAAAAAGAGAAGATTTGTGTTTATATGTTTATCATTTTTTATTATCTTGTGATATGGCCACTCATATTAAACATTGGTTGCGTGACAAATTATGACAAATGGTCACGATATATTAATTTTAGGTGGCTAAAAGAAGAATACCAACAGTGTACGGCGCTTGTAATCATTACTATATATTTCATTTACTTTATCTTTCAAATCTCCATCTACCACGCCCCTCGAGTATCGATATATACTTAATTATCTCTGTATCAGTTTTCATCATCATCTCCACCATGACCCTTTTCTCCCAGTCTTTCTCTCTCTGTTTTTCGTCCATCGTAGATTTTACAGTCAACTGATGTGATTTTATCCAATTTAGAAGTAAAATTTATCCTGTTTATAAATCATATCATCCAACCATATCAAAATGCCAACATATACTAACATAACATATGAATATATACTTCATGTAAGATCACAGTTATGAGTAAAATGGAGTCTGCTATGATTCATTGAAAATGTGTATGTATTTATAATATAAGAAAACTGGTTAACCATCCTAAAGAACTTTAGAACTCTAGTTTATCCGTTTCATCCTTAAGAACTCTAGTTCATCTTCTCTCGATCCTCATGAACTCTTCTTCCTGAAGAATTGTAGTTCATCCGGTTTTCTCTTCTTACAATTTAGTTAAGAAGTAAAATTTATCCTGTTTATATATCATCTCATCCCACCATATCAAAATGCCAACATATACTACACTAACATAGCATATGAATATATCCTTCATGTAAGATCACAGTTATGAGTGAAATGGAGGTCTGCTACGATTCATTGAAAATGTGTATGTTATTAATTATAGATGAAAAGTGTATGAATAAAACTGTAACAACTATCATGTTAACATACAAACTGGAACAACTTTCTGTACACAAATATAGGGATCAACTCTTCTTCCAACCAAGTTCATCCGGTTCCCATCTTGTTCTCCTCTTCAATAGCTTGTAACCGAAATTTGGCCTTGTTACATAGGAGACTTTCATGAAAGGTCCGTGTCATTATTCTGCTCTCAGTATCACCAATCTTGACAATATCTCGTATCTCATCTTCAGAAAGCCCATTTAGAGCATCCTGTAAGCTTCTAATTGTCTCACCTTCACTAGTGAAAATGTGATACATGTTTGTTTCTTTCTTATACTCCCAGTTGGTCACCCTTTTTCTCTTAATAAAAACCTGATGAAGCCCGTTACTTGTCATTATTAAATGGATTCGGTCTTTGTCATCCTGGCTCCATTTTGGATCTGGAACTGTACTATGCGTTGTGAATGACCCGTCAGCTCTATAGACTACCAAATTTCCATCCTTATCAACTTCAAGTGTCGAAACAGGATTGTCAATGCTGGGTTGTGTGGCTTCGTCTACTTCCCCGTATAACTCATCCAAATACATCCTTATCTTTAGCATTAAGGATTCCTCTTGTGAACACGCACCCTTCATATCACCACGTGACTGTCTAACATCACCCAACTCATGGTTAGTGAGGTTGTACATAGCTTCTTCAGTTGTAAACTTTAGTACCTCACATGAACTGGTTGTGAACAGGTATACTTTCGCTTCATCATCATACCTCCAGGAGATGATTCTTCTCCTTTCAGCATGGACATCTCTGTATTCATCCTCCTTATTGATCACTTTTCCTTTTCCCTTCCTAGCCACTGACTTCATTCTCTTGGTGGGTGGTTTTTCTGGTGACTTGGGTGGAGATGAGGGTTTTCGGGGTTTGTTTAGGTGAGGATGTGGTACAATGGGTGTGAAGTTATCTGCTCTAAACTTTGGTGGAATAGGCTTTAATTTTACAGGTTTAGGATTTTTTTCTGGTCTACTAGTTCTAGCAGCAGGGTTTCTTCTGGGTTGCTGTGAGGCTAGAGTTCTATTCAGACCAGAAAATGCACCTGGTAATGAGGGAGCAGTCGGTTGTGAGGCTGTGGTGGAGGGTTGAGATGATGAGAGATGAGGATCAGAGACAGTGTCAAACATTTCCTTGATAATGTTGATCATTGGCTTCTTTTGCTGAGTAGTTTGCACATGAGCTTTACTCTTCTTTTCTTTGAGGTAGCTAATACCTTCAGGATGTATGGAGTCAAATAGAGCATGCATACCTGGTGGCCTTTTCACACCAGTAACTCTTTCCTTTTCAATTTGGCTCTTCCTGATAGCATCATAGTCGTTTCTCAGCCTTGGCAATTTGCAAGAGTTGATTATTTTTGGGTCCCTCGCCAAGATATCCTTGAAGTACCATTTATGAATCAGCAAGTCATCCTCCTCAGATAGAGTTTGATATCTAGTACCTTGCTTCTCTTGTTGATCCTGTTCTAAAGATCTATCAACAAATCTCTTTACATTCATCTCATTGGCTTGATCAGCTCTGATGACTAGGATCATGTACATCCATCTGATCAAGTCATCACCGTTCATTTCATCAACCCATGCATCAGTAAAGCATTCCTTGCTTCTGAGCATCACACTGAACTGACATAGGAAAATTTTGTTATCTTCATTTCTCTTCATCCGAATCATCCTATACTCATTACATAAGAGCTTTCTGTACATCTCAACTCTGTCTGAAAGACCTTTCTCTTCGGCTTTGGCAATTCTTTCTTCTATGTACAGATCAGATCTTCTCCTTGCTGCATTGATGAAGAACATTAGGTCTGCATTGTTGATGACATACTCATAAATACCTTCTTCTATGAGTAGTCGTTTCTGTTCTTCAAACTCTGCAATTTCCTTCTGTTCTTGGAACTTCTTTCGTATCTCAGCATTCTCCTTTTCATATTGATCCAACAGAGCCTTTGTAACAGGGTCCATGTCTTCTCTCTGACCTCCTGTGCTCAGATTATCATCATCCTCCATGTCAGTGAAACCAGAGATACTTCTCTCATCAAGAGAATCATCATCAGCAGGTTTTGGAGACTCATGAAGTGAAGTTGCAGCATTGGGACTGGCTTCCGAGATAACTTGCTCAGGAATTTCCTCAGCAGTGATTAGCTTTAAAACGGGAATGATGGGCAGAGATGGAGCACTAGGCTTTAAAAGAGGAATGGTGGGCAGAGATGGAGCACTCCTAAACCAAATGCAGTTAAGAGTATTCCTAATCATCATTTTTCTCATGAAAGATAGCGCTTCAGGAGCTATATCCACATTTGTGGTTTGCATATCACTCATCACGCTTGTGATAATCTGATTATCAGTAGTCACTTGCACCTGATGAAGTTGTTCAACCGGATCAACTAGTTCAACCTGATCAACATGGCCTTCTTCCTCCGGATGAAGTTGTTCATCCGGATCAACTAGTTCAACCTGATCAACATGGCCTTCTTCCTCCGGATGAAGTTGTTCAACCGGATCAACTAGTTCAACCTGATCAACATGGCTTTCTTCCTCCGGATGAAGTTGTTCAACCGGATCAACTTGTTCAACCGGATCAACATGGCCTTCTTCCTCCGGATGAAGTTGTTCCACCGGATCAACTTGTTCAACTTCATCAACATTTGAGGAAGACACCCTGTGCAAGATCCTATTTTGAATTAAATCTAGTTTTGCATGTGAATTTCATTTCAACGTATGCATGATTGACAACCTTACCTATCTGTGGCTTTCACAGATTGTCATGCCTTCAACCGTTCAATTTCTTCTCCTTGAGCTCTCACAATTGCACGGAGAGCTGCCAATTCATTTTCAAGTTTTGTACATCGAACCGTCAATTCAGTATGTGTCATGCTGCTCTCAACTGGTGTGTTGCCAGTATCTTTGAGCAAAGAAGAGCAAACAAGCCGACCTTGTTCATGCTCAGCACCCATGGTTTCTTGGCACCTGGGATTCCTGTTGTCAATCAAAGGTTCCTGAATAGGTTCCCTGACAGAAACAGTTGCCGTGGATTGGGTCTTAATGATGTTGGCACTGTCCTCAGGGTCCAGTGGGACTTCATGAGTAGTGTCAGCCCTTTCCACCTGACTTGCTTCATCACTACTGCAAGTCACCTTATCACCAGAATGTCGGTTGGGTGATTGAACCAAGTCCAGCAGTATATTCCCTGAAATAAGGGTTGGGGAATCTACTTCACATGGCCTAGGTGATATACCACCCTCATTCTGAGGTAGTCCTGTGGAGGGTCTAGGTAAAGGAGACCTAGTCCTCTTCCTTCTGGGTGATTGTGTAGTGCGTGTGGTATTTTTGGGTGTGGTTTTTTATGTGGACATCCTCTTCCTTTTGGTGGGAATGGTGGGAATTTGTATATCAGTGGAAGAGGATGGTCGGTCTGGTGTGGGCTCAACACTTGTTGGTGTAACAATGTTGTCACCAGGAGCAGTTTGCTCAGGAGCAGTCCTGGCCTTAGGAATAGGGTGTGATGTGTCTTTACCAAGGAAAACAGTTTTGTTCACTTGCATGTTAGAAAATGTTTTACTTGTAAAATATTTTAGTTTAAGATGTTGATCAGAGATTTGCAGATTTGGAAATTCACAATTGAGAATGTGTTGGATGAATCTGGGGTACATGTAAAAGATCCTTTTAGGTTTTAGATTTTCCAGCATTCCATCAAATATCATTTTTGAAAAGTTAAAGTTGAGCCCATTTACCAATCCATGAAAAGCGGATGATTGAGGTGCAGCAAGTTCATCCCACGCAGTTTTCTTGTGAGACAGGCAGTGGAGAATGGTATGAGCAAGATATCGCCAAACATAGGGTAGTTGTCCCTTTTTGATGGTCCCATAAGTTAAGTCACCCCCATACCCAATTGCTTCGTACGTCTTCAAGTACAATTCAGACTTGTAATCAGAATCACCTCCTGCATCATTGAATTTCATGTGCTTCCGGATCATTTCTTCAGTCAAACTAATCTCATTCCCATTGACTCTAGAGTCAATTTTACCAACCCCGTTGCTATCAACAGATTTTTTGGCTGAGTCCCAAAATTCAGCAATTCTCTGCTTGCATATTACAGGATTCACAGTTAAAGCAAAATGAGTGTTGGATTTCTCGAGGAAATCGTTCATTTCATCAAATAGCTTTGACTTATCAGACTTCTCGAAGTACGCTACAACATTGTGTTCGGCGAAGAACAGTTGAGTAGCCTTTGATGCAGCCTTTCGATTCAATTTGGGTGCCATTTGGTAGAAATTACAGAGTAAGGTTTAGGTTTAAATCGCCAATTAGAAACCTGAAAAGAAAATAGAGGGTAATTGTTTTTCGAAAATGCAGTTTTACACTAACGGCAGTTCTTCTGGATCACAATGAACCCTAAGAATTGAAACAGGGGAAGTTATTGGAGTTTGCCCATTTAGTTGAAATTGGGATGGGGGAAATTTTTTATAATTTAATTTGGTTTAGAAAAATATTATTAATTTATTTTAATTGAATCCACATCAATTAGGGTCGATTGATGAGGACAAATGAAGATAAAGTAGGACCAATTAGGACCAACAAAGCCACGAGGCCCAATTAGGGTAAATTGGGGTCAATTTGGGTCAATGAGGATCAATTAGGGTCACTGATGAAGACCAGTTATAACTAATTAACGAGGGTCGATTTTGCTCAATGTCGACGCCTTATGAGGACCAAATATGACCAGTTAGGGTCTATTAGGCCGATTGAGGGCCAAATTACGCTCAATGAGGACCAGTAGACGGAATTAAGGTCAACCATGGTCATTTATGACAAATGAGTACCAATGAGGGCCAGTGAACACTCAGTTAGGATGAATTAGGGCCAATGAAGGTCAATTATAGTGTATTCGGCTCGGTTAGGTTCAATGAAGATCATTTACGGTCAATTACGATCAATTAGGCTCATTTAGGACCAATTATAATCAATTGGGGTCAATTAGGCCTAATTGACTCAAATTTGTTGTACTATAAAAGTAAATGGTAAACGATAAGTCTAGTAGGTCCTTATTGAGGTTAACTGACACTAATTGGTCCTTATTGGTCCATTTTGTGCAAATTGCTCCTCATTAACCCGAATTGAGCCATATTGGTACTTATTCTATCTAATTGGCCCTCATCGGTCCTAACTGGCCCTAATAAGTCATAATTCATCCTTATTGGTCCTAATCGAGCATATTCGACCATCATTGGTCCTAATTGGTCCTCATTGACCCTAATTGAACCTAATTGGTCTTAATCGACCATCACTAACCCTGATTTACCCTTATTGGTATCATTGGTCCTCATTTTAACTAATTGGCCCCAATTAGTCCTAATTGGTCATACTTGATTATCAATCCTCATTAGTCACTTCCTTCATGCTCCGTCCTTATCGGTCCTGTGAGCATAATCGACCTTCTCATTGAACTGGTCCTAATTCGTATTCATTGACCATATTAATTGACCATAACTGGTCTTCACTAAAGTATCTTAAATGACGCTAATTGTCAGTATTTAGTCCTCATTGAGTCTAGTTGGTCCTAATTGCTCCTAATTGCTCCTCACCATCCTAATTGGACGTCGTTTAATATTTTTGGAAACAAAATTATTATACATGAGAAATTCACAACATGGCGGTCTTTTGGTATTTTTGTTCTGATTTGCATAGTAATTTATCATTTTCATTTTTGAGTTGTGTTTTAGTAATGTATCCGTTTTTTGTAGTTGCGTTATCACGGCCACAAGGCACGTGTTATTAAAATCTTGTTTATTATATCTAAAAGAAAATAATAAAGTTAATATATATATATATATATTAAAACATAATTTTGTTAATTAGGGCTTTTAACTCCGATCGTCATCCAGATCTGCTTAAAGGATCACAGTTATGAATTTCATCTTCAAGAAGAACCCGCTGGAAGAGCCACGTGGAGACATTTAATTAATTAATTAATTATGTTTATGTTTAATTTTAGGTTTAATTATGTTTAATATACATATTTTTTATATTAATTTTGGGTTTTATTATCAGTTTGAACAATTTCCTCCCTTTTAGTTAAAAATTTTCACCAAAAAATTTGAATTTCCCACCATTAGTTCAAACTACACCCAAAATTTCGAACTAAATTTACTTATTATCGATTCATCAGATACTTTTCCCTCTCACTTTATCAGAAAATTTCCAATTACACTACTACAAAAATGGCCTTTCTTGACGCTTTTTGCGAGTCAAGAAAGGGCCCAGATGACGCGCAAAAAAGCGTCCAGGAAGGTAGGGTCAAGAATCCTCTTGACGCGCAAAATGCGCGTCATCTGATTCTTGACGCGCAAACAATGACGCGCATTTTATGACGCGTAAAGCGTGTCATAAAAAGCGTGTCAAGGAAGCCCCCGTCATAAATATGTTTATGACACGCATAAATGCGCGTCATGAATTAAAACAAAATTAAAAAAAAATATTTTTGTAGATTCACTAATTTCCACATTAATGACAATCAACCTCCTAATCAAAATACAATACACTTGTAGCAAAATAATACATTTCATATATAGAGCAAACATTACAAATGTAACATTAGTTTACATTGCACTAACTACATGTAACCTTAGCTTCTTCCGTCTCCATACTTGCATTATCAAGCCTATCTAAACATAATCTGCTAGTTTGCATGCTGTGAACACTGTCACAACATCAAGATAAAAAATGCCAATTCAATAATACTGATTAGAAAAAGATCAGCAAACAAAGCAACACCTAAAAGTGCAAATGGTTACCTTTACAACTTCATGCGTCATTTATTAAGTATTAGAATTGAAAAGCAATACCAACAGTCAAACATACACATGGTTACCTTTAGAAATAGGTGTTTGTCATGGACAACTGCAGCAACCTGTAGAACATATTCAGTAAAATGAATTCATCATAAGCATGTAAGGGTAACTTTTGACCTGATGCATCTAGAGTGCGAGCATGTGTAAATGATTGCACCATCCCATTTTCAAATGTACCTTACCAATTTGGTACCAACATGGGGTATGTAGATATCAAGGCACTTCCTGGCAGATAAGACACAGATGATTGATTTTTATTTATGTACTTATTGGTATCTTGTAAAGCACATGCTTTAATAACAGCAGCCAAGTCACATAATTCAGATCAAATTGACCCAAAAACTTATTTTCCAGGTTTTACTTTTTATACATAATTAGTGTGATTAATGTTATTTACTAACATAATGTTGATCTTTACTTAAATAAAAACATTTAGCAAGTTGTGTTAAACTATTATATAAAAAAAACATTTTTGATGATTATCGTCATGTCCCTCTTTTAACTTAATATTCTGATTTCATCAATACCTTGTGTTGAAGCCTTGAAAATATAACATGACCCATATAAACCTCTTCATCAGTAAATGGATAAAGCCTACCACTTTAAGGGTCTTATAATAATACTAACCTTCAGCATTTGAATCCCCTCTTAGAATGGTAGCCTGTTTCTGCGCAGCAGGTTGGTGGTGCTTCTGCCCGAAGGCTTCTGGTGCTTCTGCCCCGAAGGCTTCTGGTGCTTCTGTCCCGAAGGCTTCTGGTGCTTCTGCCCTGAAGATGTTGTTGCTGCTGCGAAAGGTGCAACCAATCTGGAATAATCATAAAGAGCAAAGCAAAGTTCATGAGAACTTTTTCCCCGAGTTGCCAACAAACAGGTGAAGAAATCTACAAGAGCAACAAACTATTAATCAAATGCAACTTGAAACTGATGTGTTTTCAAGAAAATG